>JAGXOD010000036.1:4397500-4920000 GCA_020368025.1 Brachyhypopomus occidentalis
CTCTAACTCCACCCCTGGAAAACCAGACACGTGAGAACAGATGAGGGTGGCATTCCAAGAGCTAGGTCATCCTGGTTCCAGAACTCTTCTGTATCCTGGCAGCGACCCATCGCCCAGCAACAGTAAAAATTAAAAAAAAAAAAAAAAAAAGACACACCACATTCTTGTCCAGTGAGTCAAAAGTTTTAAAATAAGAGTTCAAATCTCTTAAAACAAAAGGAATAATGTAACTAAGCGTCAAGATCACTTCTTGAGTTCAGACATTTGCTGGTGAGACTAAAACACCCTAAAACATCTGGTGACGAAAACAACCGCCGTTGTCTGGAAGACAAAATCACTTTTCAGAAGAGCCGAAAACTCTCAGGCTATTAGCACTACCCATTAAGCACCAGCTGACTGACATTATCAAGGGAAAGTTCATGATATCACAGAGAGTAATTCTGCTTCCTCCCAGCAGCTAAACACTCAAATATTTTTATGGCACTCAGCACTGCCCTTTTGACCGTGTCCTCTTTGATTGGCACCCCTGTGACGAATGAGCACCCGCGAATACCCACTCTGGAGCCAATTCAGCCAATACCAGCACACCTGCAGAACAAAATGCAAAACATTCCTCTGTGTACTCCCCAAAAAACAACAACAACAAAAACCTACTGGAAGTTATTCATTACAGGTCATAGACTCAGATGTGATTATTAATTGTTATATTCGACATCTTTGTATTATGTCGTTCTTTCCATTAATTAAATGTTCTGTTTTCTGCTGTGCATTACTTGACTATGAGTGACTAAATATTCAACAAGACCAGCAAGCAGAACACATACAAGAATACAACTACATAATCTGGTTAATTACAATTTGAATATTAAAAGTCTGGTTAAATATTCAAAGAACTTATGAAATGCTTATTAAGCCGAACATGTAAACAGCTTATTTCAGCTTTGGTATAATAGCCACTTATCATTTGTAAAACACAAAAGTCTCTCATGTCTAAGAGAGTTCATTTCTAACACCCACCCCCACAACACACACTCACATATAAACACACCCCACTCTCATGCAGGTGAAGATTTACACCAGAATTCTCTCCAGTCATGGCCCCACCCCCAAAACAAAGGGAGGGAGGGCGTAGGGAAATTCAGGGTGCTATCACACAACACTAGCGACAAATTAACAAACTCAAATACATGGTGGGAAAAATTATAAACCTCAGTCTCTTAGACAGCAGACAGCAGCAACAGTTTACTGAATGGAATATTTCATTTTTTGATCATGATGCAGAGAAGAGAGAGAGAGAGAGAGACAGAGAGAGAGAGAGAGTGGGGAGGAGATACAGTGATAAAGCACACAGGACACATTCCTGTGGCTGATGACTGGACTAAGAGACAGGATTGTCTTCAGAAGAATGGAAGAACCAGACAGAGATTTATGGGTTTATCCGTACTGAGGGTCGACCGATTATCACGCCCAATGATAATCGGTCCCAATATTCAGCAGTTTCCCAAATTGCCGAACTGTATATCCCACCTGCAGCACCACTGGATCGGTAGCACAACCAACCAGCACCTCAGTAGTCTGTCTCTATGTCTCACCCACGGTGCTACTGGATTGGTGGAAATGTGGACCACGTGTCAAGTACACCCAATCAAACACGTTTTTTCTGCATTTGTGATGCAGCCGCGCCTGCAATCATGCTGAGAATGCAGCTCTGTCGGCAAAAAGAACAATACAGATGGTCATATTTCACTCACTCACTCTCCCACACACACCTTGGGATGATGAGTGTTGCCAGTATACTTTTCAGTTTTTTTTGTTCCAGTTCACAAGCACACTCCGGCCAAACAATCGTGACTCATGCATGTAGCACGGACCCGGCCTGACACATCACAGTTGTTTGGTGCGTGAAAGCCATCGTGCTTGTGCCGACTCATACTGCCACTTCAGCGGTTCGAACACATTCGGAAAAGGTGAACTTAAACCTCAAGTGTAGCATGGAGCTGACCAAGCCATAGCTACTCCACACCCCTTGCTGCTACTTCACGCCAGACGTGACTCGCCCCGGTAATCAGCTTGTACAGGGACACCGTGAAAAGTCCCACAGTGACAATGAGAACGAGGATGGGCTTTACAGGAGGCGACTCCATGGAAACGATAATACGATATATATTTAACAACTCGGTAACAATGACTGTGCTTTTCCCTGCGTGACATAATCTATGATGGCCTCTGGTCCGAAGAGTTCTGTCAGAGTTTTCTTTGAAAAAGTTTAAATAGTGATGAATAGTAAAAAAAAAATAAGTGAAGGTAACTCTGGTTTAGACCTTTCTCGAGGTTTGCATTAATGGCTGTGAGTACAAATGGCTAGCTAGGCATTGTCTGCTTTGATTATGGGCCTAGATTGCATGATATAGCAAGAATACTTAATTAACTACCTTTTCTGGGCTAAATTTCAAATTGAATATCAGCCCCAAAAATCAGTTCTCAGCGTTATCGGTCCTGAAAAAAACCACGTACTGGCCGAACCCCAATCAACGCCATCACTGTGTCAAGCCTCGACCGCAACACAGTACAGTTTACCATATTCCCTCCACCACACACCTCACTCAGCCCACTAAAGGCTCAGGAAACGGTCAACTGATGTGGGAAAATACTGAACACTGCTCCTCCAGGCCTGGAGTTACAGAAAAAGAAGTAATTTGTAGACTGAGAGTGGTTTAACATTCTACATTAAACAGATAATACTCCGATATACACATCAGCTGGAAACAAATGACATATTAAATCATTATTCCTTTCCTAAAGGCGCACAGCTTCTGAATACATGATATAAATGGACTAGACTTGGTCAGTGTGGGTTGGAGGATGTACTGGCGTATATAATTAACTCCGTGTTTGGGAGCTGAAGGTCACTCGGCTGACCTTGACATTCACAGACCAATTCAGAAGCGGCGAGTTTCCAGGACTCTACGCCACCTAGCACACCAGTCCCCTCAGAGACGCCAGGCTGGAAACTCCACTTGGCTACATTCAGGCCACTGGAACACAATGACCAGACCTCTTCAAAAGCACAAAGCACATGGCAGTGTTTCAAAGATGGCTCATCTATACTGTCCTTCTGTTAACCCATGATGGGAAAAGCAGTCAGCAACAACGATCTCCTGATTACCTTGATGCGATGGATAAATTTCCAGAAAAAGAACAGAAAAATATCCCCAGCTCCTAATCGCTTTCCGTGCAGTGACATATGCGGCAGGAAACACTAAGGACCTCGAATAAATGCTCCGAGGCTTCAAGATTGCATGCAGGATAAGAAGAAAATTATACAGTTGGTTGCCACAGGGTGGTATCAGATGAAGACAAACTTTCACTAATCATCTCACCCTTGGACCACATGAGTGAGGCATGATGGGATACCAGGGGAGGAAAGAAATCTTTGATGTTCACCAAGCTGGAAAATCCCTCTACATACTCTGCATATTTAATACCTACATTACTAATCGCCATAACCTACAAGTTCAAACTCCTCCCACATAGTAAGATAAGATCATAATTTCAAAACAAATGGCTACACAGAAAAAATTGTAATCTAACTGAATCTAATTAAAATTTATATCAAGCGCTTGCACAAATTGTACAGCCAGTGTGCTGAGATTTAGAAAAGTTAAAAATGATCTGAATATAAAGGTTCAAATCAAAGGAATCAAAACCACTTAGAACTGCATCAAACCAAAGGCCTGATGGATAGTCTAATAGATGCTTTTACAGATGCACGTTCACAGCAGACACTTGTTTTCAAGGACGCAAATCATAAACAATTGAGATCACTCTCAGTTCCCACAAGCTCTCGCTCACCATCAGACATGCCTGGAGTGAAGTGTTCTTTTAAGGTGAGCCAGGGTATTCCCAGACGCTCCTCTCCACCCCCTCCACTCCTTCAGACGTCTCCCTCAGGTGTTTCTCCTCCCTCTGATGCTCTCACTGCCATTTCTTTTTTTTTACGTTTTTCACACAGACTCATATTTCAAATCTGAGCAACCGTGTCACCTTGAGGACCAAGGCAACCTGAAACTGCAGAGTGAGCGTTAAGACTCATCCAGACGCTCGAAGAATAGAACAGTATCTCCTGCCCCCCCCAAGTTCTGCCCTGGAGTCAAAATCACTCTTCACTTATTAAACTCCATTCACTTTAAGTTCACCATGAGAAAGCCAGACACACAGATAATGCTCAAAATGCTCTAGAAAGGCGCACTGCACAGAACCAATGACAGCTTCTTTCCACAGAAAAAGAGACATTTTGGTTTAGTGTCTAGAATGCACAGAGAAAGATTTTAACTGCTGTTACTAATGGCTATGACTAGTAGGGGCTGATGTTTTTAAAATATCTTATGTCTGAATAATAACCGAGTATTAACCGAGTTAAACACACTGCAATACATACTTCCTCAAAAAATAACAAAATATAATGCAGAAAACAAAATTTATTACACTTACATACACACACTATAATCATTCATCATAAACATAAAACCAGCTACCCAACAACAACAAAAAAAAAACACTTTTGTTATATACTGAATATTAATAGGCCAACCTCCAGATGTATTGCACCACACTAATCACACAGACTAATTTGACATCAGAAAAGTAGGAAACAATGGTGCCTTCTCCTTTAACTCTTCCTTGCAGCCATTTCTGGAGTGATGACATATAGCTCATAAAATGTGACACACATCATGTTCACAGGAACAGGTGCCCGAGCAGCCCTGGGCCAAACACAGAGGCGCACCGTTTCCCACTGATCTCTCAGGACGATAAGACAACTTTTTTTTGAGCATTTTGCCAATAGCAGCATTGTAATAAGAATAAGAAACAAATAGTGCCAAACATTTGTTTTAACATGAAATTCCAAATACTGGGTTTGGACAGGTAATAGCAAAGTAGTAAAAGGAAAGTCTAATGTGAAACTGTATTTGACACAATCGGTCCACCGGCCTGAAACACCCAGTAGTGTAACAAAACTAAGATCTGCGTTCAGTGGTCTTGAAACAAAGTTCCCTGTGAGTCTTGGGAATGACGGGCGTTCCAGAGCCATTATACTTCAGGCAACTGCTCTAAATTTGCACTAATGTATTTGTGCCTCAGATGCTTGACTGCACTCGCCCTGATTTGCTGGTTGCCTAGCGATTCTGCACCGCTGAACTGGAATCAGCCGCCCCATACTGGGGTGGGGCTGGAGAACCCGTATGAGTCCAGCTGTGAACACTGTGCTCAGGAGCCCACTTTATGTCAAATGCAGTGTCCTTGTCTTCTGGCCAATCACATAAGCCCAGAGGCCTGACAAGACTACTGCTACAGGTAGAGTCTCCTGCCATCACACAACCAATCAGACCCACTCTAGCCCAACTGAACAAAAAATTCCAAAATTTGGATGTCCAATTATTTACGCTCAGAGCTTACCTACTCATAATAACCATATGCAGCTTATATCTAAACATTGTGACTATGATCAGGGCCAAAGAACTGAACTTTCAGGCTAAAGGTGCTGTTTTTCTGCTCAGAGCAGGTGAGTGGTGACCTCTCCCAGATCACGTCGACACAAGCACCCTCTCCCTGCTCTTACAATGAACCCCCTGCAGGACACTGCTCTTGTCCTGTTCTGCAGCGGTTACACACCGCCGCCGTCATCCTGCCTGGGCCCTTTGCCTGCAAGCAGAGTGAAGCACGCAGAGGAAGCTCAACCCTGCACACACGGCATCATGGGATACGTTATGTCATGATGCCTCACTTCTGCACCCTTGAGACAATTAGCAGCGGACTGTGAACAGCAAATCCCTCACTGTTACAGCCAAAGTGGAAATATGTGTGCCTAATGATAAAGTTAATAAACAATGACACAGGCTGAAACAATGACACAGGCTAATAAGTGTGCAGGTCCTCAAACACTACATATATATATATTAAAGTAAAACAGTTTCTGTCATCAGTATTCTAAAATGATAACATACTCCTTCAAAATATGCGTAATTTGCAGATGCAGATTTGGCGCATCTGTCAAACTCTGGACACGCTCACTGATTTCTTGCGCGTCACTTGTTAACAGCCTATAGGTCTAAATGCTTGAAAACTTTCTGCAGCAGCAAAGTCTACAGAAACATATAAAGTAATCTTTTAAATAAAGCACATATTCTGGTTCAAGCTATGTAACTGGGAGAAACCATTTTATTAACTATTATTACAAAGTTATAGGCACATAAAATTCAAAACCTGCACCTCTAGGATCAGTATGAACTACACAGACCACAACATTGAAATGTAAATCTTAAGCCAAAAAAAAAACTTTTTTAAATGAAAAAGAAGCTGGATAGTCTTACATTACAATGTCAGAACTATGGCTGCTAATGTATGGACGTGTTGTAGTCAGTCAACTTCAGTACCGCTTTATATCTGAGACTATTCCAGGAGCCTCACTGCAGTGATCGTTTGTCCCCGCTGCAGGCCACTGCAAACACACCCAGCAGAACTAGTCACAGGGCCCACTTCTTTCTTATGACCAATTAATGTCCAATTAATTTGACTCCAACAGATATAAAACCTTACAATAACGCACATCACCACCACGGAATAGTGCAATGCCTTTCTCATCAATCTGGCATATCCGCCCGAAAATCGAAGCACCAACCCGTAGCCGCATACTAAAGTTAGAGGTCCTTTGCATTTGCTATATTTTTTAACAATTGTGTCCAAGTCATGTAGTGTGTCGAAACATTGCACGGCATCACAACTAACTGCTCCAACAAATAAGCACTTACCTGCTGTCCCCCTTTGCGTTTGTAGGCGGTGGGTGAAGAATAGTCTGGTTTTCCTCCATTTCCAAGACGCATTTTGTGCTGAGCTCAATCTCTGCAAAACCAACGGAGCAAAACTTGCCTCAAAAAAAGTTCTCTCACTTACCCGGGGAATGGAAATTCCAACACCACAGTCTCCGTAATTTGTTTTTTTTAAATATCCACGGTGAAATAGAAATACAGTAACACCATGAAATAAAGCTGCCATTATTTAATTTCCAGAACTTTTGTCTATTTATCACAGTTTATCCACCGCGTTAGCAAAGCTACCTGCGACATGAATCAATATGATGTAGCATTATTTCCACAGAAGCAGATCAAATCAAAGGCGTATCTCATCAAACGGGATTAAAATATCGTTATTCGCTACAACTTTTTTTATCGCCGACTTACCCCTTCGGTTCATGGGTCGAACTCGGACGGCAACTTTTACCTTTGTATCCGACATTTTAATCCACTTTTTTTGTTGTCTCACACAGGTTCAGCAACGAGCTATGCGCGCTAGCTGTAATCTATGGCTAGCTGGATAATGGAAGTCTTCGCGAAGTCCCGTAATAACAACTGCTGTGCAAATGTATGTAGGCAAACGGGTGCATATACCACCCCACCAAAACAAAAATTAACCCCACCATGCCCGTCAAACAAGTGATCAAAACTCAAACATAATTGCTTGGTTTTCGACCTTAGCTATCTGGCTAGGGAGATCCACTGCTGAGCTCTAGCTTCAGTCAGCATCATCCAAACCGCCATCTTCCGCTGGGAGTAGTTTGCCAGTTAAGCCACGATCAGTGGGGGAAAAAAACTCCCTAACGTCTTGATACTAATTGAAAACGAACTAGCTAATGCATAATCTATTTTTCAAAAATGCGAAGCCGTGCTTTAAAATGGCTTAAATAAACACAGACAGACGGGGCGTGAGACAATATCCTGACCTGAGAGGCGCTGGACTACAGACTACAGGCGACTGTAGAAAGCCTGGATAGGGGGTTGGAAAAAGAAACCTCTCCGTCTAGGAGAAAGTGCCCACCAAGACCACCGCGCAGCGTTAACTTCAAACTACACTCCCCAGACAAGTGATGTGTCCAGCGGCGTTGGTGTTAATCTTCTTGCTGCCCACCATATTGAAAAGGCGAGGGTCAGAGGAGACCTCACATAATCTCTATGTCCCTTCCATTTTAAGATAAATGTCGTTAGTTTGGCCAGTTGTTTGGATGTTGCAGGGTGCTTTGCCTAATCAGCACATGCGATGAGCCCGCTGAGACTTTATAACAGACAGTGACACAAGACAATTAGGTTTGGACTGGGAGGGTACTGCATTTATTGCATAGCCACAAATATATATTCATAGATCACAAAAACTCAAATTTCTGTAATTTTTGTACTAGATAAACAAACAGCTATAATAACAAGAATATATTTTCAAATAAGTTATCATCTCTTATCACTGTGTGTGTTGCCTGTGCTGGCTGAGTATATTTTCACAGTGTGGTCTCCACTATCCAAGACGAGAAGGTTCTGTCCTGTTTTCACTAACCCCACTGGATGCAACAGTCCCTCCACCACAAGTGGAGTTAGCCCCGGTGCTTTGTTTAGGTCCCCCAAACTCCACACAAGTCCCCGACGGGCGTCAGACACAACCAGACCTCCTCTTCCGTCAAAGGCAACAGAGGAAGCGTCCAGCCTTGTCGAGGTCATCAGGTTCAGACCGAAACTGTCCATCTGCATTAGGAGAATGAAGTCGTTGCCAAAGAGCTTCAGCTGCACCGCCATTGTGTCTCCCCTGCGATGTCCTCCAGCCCCATGTTCCAGCACAGCGATGCGTCCTGACACTCTGCAGGAGGCCAGAGCACGTGGGCACTGCAGCTCTTTCACAACCACCCTCTTAACCAAGACCTCGCCGCGGACAAAGTCCACTCTCATCTGCCACAGGGTGCCCGCTTGGGCATCTGTCACCAGGATGTGCCCGTGACTATCGATATCGACGCCCCACGGCAGCTCAAAAGGGCCTATGATGGAGGCCAGAGGACTTCCTCTGGAGGAGAACATCTTGACTGACCTGTCGCCTGCGTCAGTCACCACAACATGGCCACCAGGGGTCACTGCCACGTCCAGTGGATGGCAGAGTTCGGAAGCGCCGTGCCCAGAACGGCCAAACCCGTGCAGGCGTTCGCCTTGGGGACTGAAGACGGTCGCCTTCTCAGGACCTCCATGTACCACCAACACCGCCCCCGATGGCCCAAACACAGCTATGCCTGTTGGGTTGATGAGTCTACCCCAGCCTCCGAAGGCAGCGCGGAGACGCATCACACCCACCCCTTCCTCAGGGGCTTGGAGTGCCCCCTCAGGGCACAGAAATGAGGGTCTGGGGGTCTCGGAAGTGAGCAGCTCCTGGAGGGCCACAAGTGCCTGGCAGTCATAGGTGCTGCTCACGTCGCACAGCCGTCTGCAGAAGGGGCACTCGAGCTGCTGCAGGGCGCGGTGGGCTAGGGTGTAAACGCATTCCAGACAGATCACATGACCACATGGGAGATTCCGGGGCCTGCGAAGCTTCCACTGAGCGGAGAACGTCTCAAAACACACCTTGCACTCCAGCAGATCAGAATGGATCTCCGCCAGGATCTCCTCTGCCCCTCTCCTTCTTCCACTGCTGCCGGACTGAGAAACAGGGGTCTCGGACATGCTCATGCAAGACCGTCTTCCTTTTATTTCTCAAGAAGTGCTCTGCCTAGCAAAAAGACCGAAAACAAAGAGAGAGACAAAAACGACAGCTTCACAACAGAGCCATGTTTCCTACAGGCCAGAAGATCATGTGATGTTGGCTGTCAGAAATAAATGCCTTTGCTGCCCTCTACTGGTAGATGAACTACCAACAAAAGAAAATGGCCACATTATGCCACATTTCTACATCATCCATCATATGCTTGTTTAAGGGTTTTGTTATGAGCTATTCATTTACATATTCATTTTTGTAAATGGATCATTACCATTGACATTTAATTTTCATGTGGTTCAATTCACACAAAATTCAAAGCAAACCCAGATAACCTGCTATATTTATTATTCAACATACATCTGTGGTAAATTTATCTTGAAACATGACCCCTTTAAGAACAGAACATGCAGTGTGGTCATTTATTTTTGTCCAGTACAGACTAGTGAAAACTTGCTGTCATTGGATACTTGCTTGACTCACATGGCACAACACCAAAGCTGCACACAATTCAGAGGTCAGTCAAGGTGTATTCACCCCCCCCGATATACATACTGCACATGCTGCCTCGTCAGCGGCCGAGAACAGTTGCGCCCTCCAGTCTGTAAATTAGAACTCACGTGTTCAAATTACTATACTGTAAATAGCAGTACGTGTCTATCGTTACACAGAACTCCAGCCACCATACAGTAAACCAGCCCAGTACATGCAGCTAGTCTCTGTTTCTGGTATCTCCCTACCACAATATTTGAGTGAACTCATCGCATACTATTACCCATCTCGCCTGCTGTGCTCTCAAAATGCAGGATTTCTCTTCTGGTAATCTGAGATGTTCATGCTGTCATGCAGCCATGTCATGTGTTCATTCTAGTTGTGATGACTTGGGTGGAAAGCAGTGGCTCAGTGAGCACTCATGACTGTGGTCACCCCCAGGCCCCCCGCTTTTAGAGCCACATGCTAATCACTGGCACGCATGCTATATATATGGTTGTTTAAATTGATGTTCACATACTTAACCTGTATTTTATATATTGGTTACATGCTTCTACCTAAGACAATTCCATACAAGCTCCTAGGAGATGGTCTGACTTGCCAGTGGATGTGCTACATAAGAATTAGAACTAGAACTAGAACTAGAATGGCTAGTGGGCCGCCCAATGGAGGTTGGGTGCCATTTTGAGGTTTCTTGCTAATCCGCCTAGGACACTGTTGCCTCTGCCTTGCTGATTAAGGATCTGGACACTTACAGTGATAAAGCTGCTTTGTGACAAAATGTGTTGTAAAAAGCGCTATATAAAATACATTTGACTGACTTCTTCTGGTGTGAATCTAGAACACGAAGATCTGTGCAGAATGTATTCTGCAGTCTCCGCCATTTGTAGCAGAATGCAGTTAAACCCGTCACAATAATCCCAACAGAGGATGAGAGAAGCCCAAAAATGCAGATAGAAGGAATTTAATTTTAGATTTTATAACAATTACATACATAAACATTGTTTTTTGTAAATGTAAGCACTGAAAAGTTTGAAGTGTAAAGTATCATATGAAATGTCTAGATATTGCTTTCTAAACCAATCTGATATGCTGACTAGTATAGTAAAGTGTTGACAAACTAACACTTAGTATACTAAACCATCCTTAAAACGGCCTTTATCAACAAGGATTGTGTTGACTGGCTCAAGAATCATGGAACAGACATGCGACTGTAGGTTAAACATGTCAAAAAGTGCATTCTTCTCCAAAATACCCTTGCAGCTCAGGTGGGACAAAAAAATTTACCCCCACCTTCTAAACAAAACACAGCAAACTGGTTAAATGCAAACACCAACTAGAAGTTGCTCTACCATTACAGACGTTTACTGTGTCAGACTGGAAGAGGAGGACGAGCACTGATGTATTTCACAGGTAACCCAAAACAGTCACCCAGGTATGCTCTTCAGAGAGCATTTTGGCAAATGAGTGTGCAAGTTCTTCAGAGGATGGTTGCTTTTGTGCTAGACATGAAAAAGAACCCACAAGAGAGGAACCTTATTTACACCACTCCAAAAAAAAAAAATATATATATATATATATATATATATATATATATATATATATATATCACACAAAAGACGTTTCAAGAAAACGGAACAGAAGAAAAATACAGTGATGTAATGGAAATTTACTAAGCATTAGTTATTGGGACACTCATGCAAGCACGAACATTTGTGTGTCAATACTTCATCTTTTGATCCTAGTAAAGATCTGAATACTGGCTATTCATTTAATCAGGGGGTAGGCAGTGAGGGCAAAACCCTGTCATACGAGGGGAGTGGGTGGAGCTGAAACTCTTTGATATGCAAATGCGACTGCCTCGGTAGACCTTGGTGCAAAAACAATAGCAGCTAGTTGGTGGCAGCTCCACGTCCACAGACGTTAGTGTCTCTCACACACACACACACACACATACTGGCTTGATCCAACATCGCACTTGAGTCGTGTGCGTTTCCACTCAGCCTGCATCTCTGCCAAAGCAGCTTTTAAAATGAGCATGCGTCCGTGTCTCATGGCCGGGCAGACAGGGTCACCCAGCTCAACAGACAAACCGCGTCCCTCGCCAACAGTTAAAGGAGCAAATTAAACAATCATACATATAAATGGTCCTGCTAAAATTTATAAACAACAAAAAAAAATTAAAATAAAAGGAGGTTAGCGTTTAGCACAGGGCTATGCTAACCAGACAATAATAACAGTTTTTATTCATGGCTAGTATCAGTATCAGATTTTGGTTATGTGTTTTAGTGGTGCCAAAAGACATTAAATGTGTACGCACACAAACGTTTCACGGCCAGTGAAAACACTGAATGAAAGCTTGGCGGTTTACTTAAGCAGACGGCATGATCACAGCAGCTGTTCAGTAAGGTCAAAACACCGTTCTCATAAACACAGACAGCACCACCACAGCTCCTGTGATGGGGGAGAGGAAGGTGGTTGTTCTGCTGCCTCCCTTCACAGGAACACACGCTGTGTACGTGGGGAAACCCCATGTTGCTTTCACCACACACAAGGCCTCAACCAGACAGCGAGTGCACACTCAATGTTCCACTCCACCTCAAGACTCTGCCTCCGTCTCCCAGAAGTCACCATGCCTGCATTCACTCTTTTATTTGGAAAGGGGGCGGGGCCTCGTCCTCCTCGGGCGAGAGCAACGGCAGAATCATTCGCTCCCGTCACTTTTCTAGGCCATTGAGGTTTTCACTTTTTCCAGAGGTTTTCCCTCTCCCTCTCGCTCTCCTTCTCGGGGGAGCCGGCGTGGACTCTGTTTCAAAGTCCCCTTTATCTACACACACACATAGTGAGAGAGAGAGGTAGTGTGTGAGAGAGAGTGAGAGAGAGAGATTTATCCAGGCTTGAACTGTGAATTTCAATGAAATTGAAATTGTATGGTAGTATGGAGTATGGTGGTGATCATTTATTTTCAAAAACCGATATGAGGAAAGGTGCATATATGTAGAATAAAACCTCCTTCTCAACTCTCCGTTGCTTCAACACTAGAGGTCATTATCTAAAGTAAAGCCAGAAAGAACATCTACTCTGTCTATGAAGGCACAAAACTATTAAAGGCATTGCATGTTTTTTTGATGTCAAGTTTTTTTTTTTTATTTAGTTACCTTTCACATAATCGTCGTCACCAGTCTCGGAGTAAAGGCCGTCGTCACACTCTGAAAGAGACTACAAGAAAAAGCAGAGGTTTCACATGCCCCATCAGCCCCTGCGGTTTGGAGCCTCGTCAGATGCGTGTGCTGTGAGTGGTACATGTTCCATGCTCCAGCTGATCAGAGAGTTATTAAGATGCGACGGCTCAGGTGTGCCATGGCAGGGGAAACCGCAAAGTTTCAGAGCCGTTACACGTATGGGACAGGGACAAACTCAACACGCTTCAAAAAACAACCTAAACAAGGTGGGTGGACTCTAGGCCATCAACCCCTGTTTTATTTTGAAAGAGCACACACCCTAACGTCAAAGAGAACGAGGGTGTTTCATTGGAACAGGGTAATCCAAAAATCTCTCAGTGCTCAAGTAGATGAAGAGTTACAAGGTCCTTTATTATGACCAACCTTATTTCAAGCAGAAATAGTACCAACTGTTACTTCCGTTTATCAGAATGTAAAGTCAATGTCAGTGTCTTCTGTTTTCTTTAACTGCTTTGCTGAATCTGGCCGACCTGCTTTTATCTGCTATTACATCTGCCATAGACATGGTGTCTACATTACTCACCTTGTGTCTGTGTCCATACGTCTCTGCACACCACACCATTCCATACAGACACAGGAACGTGATGAATGCCTGAAAGGAGAAGACAACACCAACAAACACTATGGGTGGTGCAGTTTCCCCCCACCAACAAACACCACGGGTGGTGCAAACCACATACATACATCTAGGCTATCCAGTACAAAGTGACAAACCTGCCCCTCAGCAAAACCCAATACCATTAACAGAAAAGCCACCAGCCGTACTTTGTCATGCTATGATAGATTTAAATAAAGTTTAAATGGAGTTTTTTTCCTACATTAGGTTTTACAGCTATGAGCATGCAGACTGGTGGTGGTGCTTTACAGTAAAGGTACTTACCACACACAGGAGCCACAGGATCACATAGAGAACCTGAGTCTTGGAGAACAAGTCCTGCCCAAACTTAATGCAAACCAAGGCCTCCAGAAAAGCAATGGCCCTCAAAGAAACAAACAGAAACAAATACATGAGCAAACAGGCTGGACAGCAAAAACCTAAATCACAACCGTCACTAGTTTTCTAGTATCAAAAGAAGTGATGTTCAACCTAAACACTCTTAATATTACTGAACCATTTCCACAAATTTCAATTGTCCTTTTAAATGAAGCCTAAATCTGCACTTCTAAAAGCAGGCGTGGCTGAATCTGGGAAAGCGCAGATGCCAGGGTTTCACCTCCAGTCATTTCCGTGGAGGAGAAAAGTCAGCGCTCCGGAAGGCAGAGGCTACGGGAGCTAGGTTAGAGGAGGTTCTAGTTTAGCAGACGTGTCTATGAGCCTCAAACTACAACAGCTCTCAGCTACCCAACCACGAAACATAACATTAACACACACGCACACACACACACACACACACACATGCGTGGTTGTGCGACAGGCTCTTTTCCGTGAACTACATCGGCTGACGGTGGCCAAAGAGAAGAGGAAGACAACAGCAGAAAATGGAAAAGATGCGATTTAGATCCTGGCAAAGAAAGATGGCAAACAGCGCTACACGGTATAAAATATCAGAATGGAACTACACTATTATATATTGACTTTACAATGTGCCTCATATGTAATGTGCAATAAGTTCAAATGTTGTTATTTTGACCACAATGGTTTGCTCTTGTTTGAATCTGTACTTTATCAAAACGTCCACAAAGCTTATCAGCCGGAACGAGTGGTGTGGAGAGATTAGGAAGCTCACAGCACACACATGTGTGTGCGGTTTGTTCAGGAGCGCATTTCAATGTCACAGTCTTCAATATTACAAATTCTTACATTGTGATACCATGTAACTTGTCGAATACCACATTGGTCTGGATGTACATATGTGAAACTCACCCAAACACCCAACACTGTGTCCCCACACGTTTGCACTGTGTGTCTGTTAGATACGCGTAGTACTGCCTATCAAAGAAGAGGAAAAACTCCTTAGGAATCTTTTTTTCCTTTGGTTGCATAAAAGTAAAACGTTTATATATAGTAAAAACGCAAAATACGTAAACATGAACCAAGCTTACACTGAAATCCTGAGACAAGCCCTTGACCTGCTCCCAGTTCAGTACCTGAGACACCGTGAGACTGCGTTTGCCGACTCGTTCATGCGATTTTCAAAAAAGTCGGGATCTCACCTGACGGTGGGGGCGGTGATGATGCCGATGAAGAGGATGCGGCACCAGCTGAGGGCGTGGCATGCTGGGAACACAAAGATGTGCTTCAGGAAGAAGGTGTTGAGCTCGGTCAGCTGACACAGCCAGGTAGGGGGCGAGGAGGAGGTACAGGAGGAGGTTGTGATGATTTAGTAACCGAGGCAACCAGGAAAAAAATTCCCACCACCCAGTGTAAACGCAGTGAACTGCGGTGTGTGCAACGACACCCATGCCCCCCGCCTGAGGTTATAAGGGTCTTGTAAGGGTCTTTTGTGCTGAAGTTTGAAAGCATGCACAGAAGCAATCTAAGGGAGTTAGTTACTCTACTCTTGAGAGACCCACAGAATCACATTGATGAAAACAGTATACAGATGCACAATCTGCAACAGATCTAGTGTGAACACCCCTCACACACACACACACACACACACACACACACACACACACACCGGAGAATGAAGAGAAATAGTGTCCTTTCATCTCTGTGGTAACCAGTCTGAGAGCATGCATCTAATTTCAGCTGAGGTCGTGGTGATGGGCTGCCACATGTATCTCTGCTCTGCTCATGTGTGCCACGCAACAAAACCCCCAGAACCAACACGCCATATTTCAAGAAGATCATAAGCGACTATCAAAATAAGATAAAATGTGATAATAAGATCAAATCTGTGCTTCAGTTTTACACTTGCGCAACAATTATTCAAATAAAGCTACACACGTTCAGTAACAGCCTAATGGAGTCACACAGGTGGAAGTCCTGGACAAGCTGATTCCTCATCATGGCCCACCTGCCAAATGATCATGAATAAGTAGATGCCGGCCACCCTCTGGAAGGAGGACTTGGGGTCGAACCAGCGCACGTAGGTCCAGCTGGCTGGAGTGAACTGCAGGACAGCACGCTTAATCTTCCCTGTGGTGGTGTGGATGTCCCTACGCAGGTCAAGGGACATCAACACGTACAGACATACAGACGATCAGACATCCAACTGCCTCCTACATAACGTGCTGCGTCTAATTCAGTTCATCGTTAGATTTGATCTCTTTTGCAGTTTAGAATTATCCCACACCCAACATGCTCACAACTGCAATCACCCTTGTTAAGGTATTTCAATAATAAGAGTAAAGGAAGCCTTAAACGTTCTTCTTCGTTGGTAATATGTCAGTTTTGGAGAAGTGGAGTGTGAACACACTTGATGCTGGCCCAGTGGTACGTGCGCATCTCCAGGAAGCGGCAGACCGTCATGCCCAGCCAGATGCCTCCACCGTTACACAGAAGGATGTCCAGAATCACCTGGTCCCACCAGCACTCAGCGAAGTTGGGCAGCAGGTGCATGAAGAAGAGCTGAAGGGGAGGAGAAAAATGGAGCTGAGTACTACTGCACCGCACCATTCACGACTTCTTCATGCAGAGGAGGCGGGCAGAGAAGAGAAGCTCCAACCCCAGGGTCGCAGAGAAGCCCCACCCCCATAATGGCCAAGAAGCCCCACCTTCATGCAGGAACTGCAATTAGTTTTGCAGCATTTCCATGTACATGACAAAACTTGTTTTAGAAACAACAGCCACTATACAAAATACTGAAACTCATTATATACATCAAGCAATTAGATAGTACTACATTACATAGTACATAAGAGTAGTTATGTACTACAGAAATCCACCTATACCCAAAAGATTAACAACACATACAATATAGAGAAGACCTGGGGTTAGTTTCAAAGGCCGTTACAGTGCGGACACCTTCATCAGAAGGCCTCTAGGGGGCAGAGTACCTCAGTAAGCTCCCAGGTGATGCTGATGGTCCAGCACAGGCCATAGCTGCGGATGAGCAGGGCTTTCATGCCCCAGCCCCAGAAATGGCTGAATGCAAAGATATCAAAATGACTGAGGATCCGCTCCCAGGTGATGACGTGACAATTCACGGCGTACTCCTGTCAAACACACAGAGAGAAAGAAAGAATTGTCCGGCAGGGCAATTATAAACACAATGAACAAATGTTAATTCCACTTCTACATCAAAAAATAAATGTCCATATTGCAAGGGCCATAGTCAAAAGCATTCCCACCCCTATTAAAATCATTAAGCGATGATTATGGCAAACCGAAGCATGTGTTGTTGTTGTTGTTCCTTTATCATTCCTTACCATTATGTCAGCTTCCCGCTTGGCGTAGCGAAGGTTAGGGTCCAACCAGTACATGAGGCCCTTCACCTGCTCCCAGTTCAGGAAGATAATGAAGACCAGGAACAGGAAGTAGAGGACACTCAGACCTGCCCACCAATCAGAACAACGGGTTTCAAACATTATAGTTGTACGGTTCAGCTTGTCCTGGAAAAGCAAATAAGCTTCCGACTAGAGCTCAGTTAGACCTTTGGAGCTTTTAATAAAAGGACCGCATAAACCTTATGCATCTGGACAGAGGCATATGATATTAAATCAACTTGCAATATGTAGGCACATATTTACAAACAGCAAAGCCAGTAAAAGTGTCAAGGTAATGAATGTACAAACAAATCTTAGCTGCTTACCAAACACTATTCGCCATATTGCAGGGTGGGGTCTTGTAAAGGGACCTGGAAAAGAACAAAGAAATGATAATTCAACTACTCAAATGGTCATTACCATTCATTTGCTATTGGAAGCATGCCTATCAGTTGTGTCTTACCATTAGGAAAGGCAAGGACGCTGATTACAGAGAAAAAGGAGATGATCACTATAAGACCCACCCGGAGATTTCCGTCTTGATTACTGTCATCTCTGTAACCAAAATAAAAGCAAATAAAATAGTGTATTGTTGTGGTCAGTAAAAGGCAGCCCATGTGTTCACCGTTTTGGGACTATGCCCACTACAAGTAATTGATCTAAAAACCACCTCACAAATACATTTACATTCACAATATGCAGTAATCTAGATTTTCAGTATACGGCTCACTCATACAGCTGAACGTGGCCGTCTGTGTCCAACTAAACGGAACCAATGATTACAGACCGTTACAGACTGGCGGCTGTGAAAGAATCAATGAAGGAATAACCTAGCTGACAAGTTAGCACAACTATTTATGCAGTTAGATACAAATAATTAACGCTACCTACCTAGACAGTTAGCTAGAGGACCACGTAGAGGTAACGGGGCAGTGCCAAAAAAAACCCTCAAAGTAGCTAGCTAGCCACGTTATCTAGCTAACTACGCCAAATAGAGGACGTGTCGTTTTAATTATGCAAATCATTCAGAGTAGCATTAACTACAGGATAATCAAAAACATGAGGCAAAGCGAGATTTTTTTACCTGATCCAGTCAGAAACCCGCTTTGTCAGCTCAAAGCTGGGGCGTTAGCCAGCCTAGCTACGTTAGCCAGCGGGCTAACCGCACTCACCACACTCACACCTCACAGCATCGCCGAGTTAGCCGTCCAGCTAGCAGCTTACCGCGTAAACGCGAAGTACATCAAACTCAACACGGTGCCGGTCAACAGGGTTATCGTGTGCGGCTTGTAGAAGAAATCTATGGTGATGTCTTCTACTTGCTGCTCGTTGATCATGCGGAAATGCATTCTGTAATTCACATCATCCTTGCTCAAGGTGCGAGCTCCGTACGCGTCGGCCGCCATACTTGCACGGAAACCAGGCAGCCAGCAAAACTCCGCTCCCCCGCCGCCGGTCTCGAATTAACATTTAATGTCCTGAGACGCCTTTTGCTGTAAAAGACAGCGCGGTTAGAAAGCACGTGTAAACATCGTGGGTTTCAGAATTTTGTATTCCCGATGATATTCCGTGAGGAAATGCCAAGTAAAATACTTGTGGTTCACGTACCATACGGTGCAGACGGACGTGAGGCCGCGATCTCTGCCGACGTCCTTGGGTCTGGCGCCGTTTGGTGAACGGAAAAAGAGCGCCCCAGGCTACTGTGCGCCCTGTTTCGTAATGCTTTATTTATTTGTTTATTTATTTATTGTCCTTACATGTGCCCATACATAGTGAATCAACTAAGTGGTGCAAACATTGCTGGCATATATTTTAAGTTGTAAAATCTTCTAATTTCACTGCTGGTATCTAAACATCTTTAAACATTTTGGTCAAAGTACACGAAAACAACGTCCATCCATCCACATCCATCGCCCAGGAAACACGCAAGATTTAGTAGCATATATTATATTTCTGAATAAAGTCACCTTTTCATTCTTGTGAAATGGCAAAGCTCGCTCTTTGCAGTAGACGAGCTACATTAAAAATGCCGACGTCAGAGGTATTGAATTCACAGTCCTCAAGGTCCAGGTCCGAAATATGCCACCTTCTCTTTACCTGGGAGTCAGGTGTAACGAAAACGTGCCAGCCAGTTTCATCAATAATTTAAGAAAGGGATTATAAAATCCAGAACAGGAATAGAATTAGCGCTCCAGATTTGAACACAATGTCATTCCTGATAAGTACACCAAGTACAATGCGCAAAATGCACCACAATTTAAGGTTTTGGTATAGCTGGTTCATTTTCTGAAAGCGGGTCCGTCTACTTCCTTAGCGAATGCCAAAAATTCAACTTTTATCAGAAAAGTTATGTAAACTTGGTAGACGCTATGTTTTCATGCTCGTTATGCAACGGTTCATATATGAATAGATGAATAGTTTACAATGTTTCGAAAATGGCATATGCTTAAATTAAAGTGTAAGGGTTGTGAAAACATTTTACGGTAACATTGTAGGAATAATATGGGTTAGGTGATGTTTTACCTAATCCTTAATACTATCGTATTGGTGTCTACAGCTAATAAGAGGTACGTACCAGTTTTTATTTTTTTGTGTTTTGATTTTATGAGTTCTTCACGAGTTTGTAGCGACATGTTTCCCATCGCCTAACGTTAATCTTTTAAACCGGGAAAGGCCATTTTTTCGTAGTTGTGCTTTATGTGTATTCATGTCCTCTCTCCAAGTTTTTCCTCTGGCTCGTTGTGAAAACAAGTAAAAGAGCCACAAAATTGTTTATTAAAAAACGTTCACACACACACACACACACACAACAAAGTTGTCGTAGTCCACTCCACTCAAACATTTTTCGTTTTTAAAGGACAAGCAATTGAAGAAATGAAAACGTAGCGAGTCTAATGTGCTTGCACGCAAATAAAATAAATAGGTCTATGTGGAAGGACAGAATGAACAAAAACGTGGCGTGTTAGTATTTGGTTTATACTCATTTTGCTACGTTTAGCTTTAGGCTATATATTAAAGGCAAAGCTTCACAAACGCAGTCTAAAATCGTATTGAAATATACATGTCACAAATATGTATACATTATACTGATGATGATGATGATACTATATTTCATTTGATATTTTTTCATGGTTCATTTCATGTTCTTTATAAGATTTGCATACATAACGTTCATTTTAAAAATGTGTAAAATATACAAACAAAATTCAGTTTCTGACAGGTGTATCCTTTAGCTTGTCACTCGACAAAGCAACTAATAACAAAATCTTTAAGCAAAGCATTTGAATGCGATGGGCTTTAGCATATTTACAAAGATGCATTTGCTTGATTCATTAATTGTTCTTTCCCCAGTGTAAATATCTTTTGGCAAGTCACATGTCCTGCTTCAGAGTGACCATAGGCTAGAAATGGGAGGGGAAAAGACATGAATAAATAACATATATCCCATAAATTGGCATTTTAAAAAAGTCAAAGGTCAATATCGGCCCATTTTTTCACACATGCTATTCACGTATGGTGCAATAGAATTATGTATCTTACCAGAGTGTTGAAATTGGTCCTGCATATAGCTTTGCTCTCCCAGAAGATGAGTACTGCAGCAAGGACCAGTTCAAAAACATGCAGTGCTATAATTACACTTCTTAGCCCAACATCCAAATTAGTATGGGGCCGATGAATGGTCACTGTGCATAAAACAAATGTCCCAATTGCCCAGAAAAGGCCAATGATGTTGAATACAAATGATATCTTCATCTGTTAGACAAAATATGACACCGGTTATTCTTCTTGCACAGTCAGTATTAAAACAATAGCCAATAGACTGTTTAATGTTGCCTAAGTAAGTGATAAATAAATAAAGAAAGAACCATTGTTCACAAAAATCTGTGTCAAAGGTGGAACTTACACTTACCACAATCATTAATGGAGAATATCCAGCTGCATATGACAGAACTCCACAAGCCATAAACTTTAAAAATGAAATGTAAAAATGAACATTTTAAAATTGTATTTATTTTCTACATGTTTTATTGTAGATGGGGGATATATAGGCCAAATAGTCAAAGAGCTCATTTTAAACGAACGATTCTGTAAACATGTATAAACAAGTCCATGATTTAAGTATATCTTATGTTTTTCAATGTTTTTAAATATAAGAAATAAGAGATGTGATTTCTGAGGAGAAGACAGATTAAGGAAGTATTATATGGAAAATAGGAGGTTAAAGTGACATGTGTGTCAGTTTTCATAGTAGTTTTTCCTTGTGCTGTCAGGTGCATTGCAATTGATGAATGAACTCAAAGATGACAATGACCAGATGTCACATGACCAGATGTCACACCTTCTCCTTTCCCATGATGCATTACTCCATCACTATGCTCCCACCCCACAGTAATGTAGGTTATCTTAGAAGTAACAAAGACTTGAAGGAAGCGCATCTGTGTTTCCTGAGATGGAAGGGACTGCCTTACCACAGCACTGGGAAAGGTGTAGATGCCATCGCCATACTTATTGGAGTTAAAGAGGATTCCCCCAAGACAGAGTATAAAAACAGCAGCAGTGAGCTGCGCTACCTTAAACACACAGATATATAATATGTAAAATTGCGTCAGCAGATGGTGAGTTAAGAATTAGAATGAGAAAAACGCTATTTAAAGATTTAAAGAGCAGGCTACATGAGGCTACATTTTATGCAGTAGCCTTACAGGCTTACACAGCAACGCTCAGAATCCGAAATTACGGCTTTCTGGTTACTGTCGTTTTAGAAGAAGGTGAACAGGCTTACATACCCCCAGCGCTTTCGGTCGTCCCCTGAGAAAAACCTTGTACACATCCTTGAACACGCAGGTGAACTTCTCCGGCATCAAGTCACCATGTCCTGAGGACGTCAGACTCCCTAGGGGTATGGTGATGACCATGCAGTCATCCGTTGAGAAAGTGTACCTCATTGGCCTTCAAGAAAATGAAAAGAAACGCACCCAAAACATTAGTTACATTAGTTCCTGTAGCGTTTACATTAACGCATTAAGGGCAAAATGAACATTATTTAGAATACAAAAAAAAAATTAATACTATTCTGTAAACATAAATTTAAATATGTAGCTATCACGTTCAAACATATCCAAATAAAGTTTAAAAATAATTCAAACAAATATTTTGGGTAGTTGGTTCACATACCTGGTTTAGAACTCAGACTTCAGTAACTGGAAGATCTAGGAATGTGAGTGCAGACTTGAATGAACGAAAAAGTAATAGACAAATACTGACAACAAGAAAGAGTGACGACAGTTTGATAAAGGAAAAGGCACATTCGTCTAAAACATTTGGATTAGGTTATAGGCGTATCAAAACGTGCAATTTAAAAGTTATTAATTAAACACGTTAATTTAAATGAAATAAAATGAATATAGTGAATACGATGTAGCCTATCAGTGAAATCGGCTGAAATAGTAAAGAGTAAATTACACAAACGAAGGCAAACAATGTAAGCGTTACGTAAAACAGCTATTAACCAAACTTACTAATCACAAATCATATTTATGAGGTGTTAAACCATTTGTGCGTTTTCGTTTAAATGACATAAGGCACACACCGCTGTCAGTCAGGTTTTTCTTCTAAGAAAGCGTATCCTTTACTTTGTGTAGTATGTTGGACTTTCGCAAAAGATTAATACAAATCAATCGAATATGCGCGTAACTGTACAGCCGCAACACCCCACTACAGCATTAAACAACTGAGACACGTTTAAAAAAACGCGCTTGATTCCGTTCGGGTGGTTTAGCAGTGCGGGTCTATTTCGTTACACATCTTGCTGTTTGTGCTTCGAATGACAGCGGTAAACGTTGATATACTTGGGCTACTAGTATAGATGGAAACCATGATCTAACCTGCAGTCCGCTTCATTGGTGATGCACACACACTAGTCCAAGTGACACTTGCTCAGACTGACTGTTAAAACCACCTCAGGAAGTCTCGAGTGTTTTTTTTTAATCTACTAGGCAAGTTCCTTTTTGTCGCTGTGGACTCAGCGGACTTACTTTTCTTCTGACAAAAGTGTGATCACTGATATATCAGGTCTCACGGAGCAAGGTACAAGACCCAAAATCTACCTAGGTAAGTTCCTTTAAGCGTAAGCACTAAAGTTCGACTTTTTTCAGTCACAGTTTAGTGAACTACTGACAAAATTATTCAGTGATAAGCAAGAAACCAGTGCAGTGTGTACAAAGGATATAAAATCCTACCAAGGATATGAAATGCATGAAAATGTTCAAATAAGTCAAATATTTTGTAACTTCTGAGTGAAAGGTGGCTTTATTGAGAGTTGCGTCTCATTGTAATGCAGATAAAATGAGAGAAGCAAACATTTTCAAATTTCTGACTAATATAGGCTACATCTTAAAAAATAAATAAATCAAACAACAACAATTATTTAACTTTGAAACCTAACTTATTAGTAACTCTTTAGTTGGTCTATAGAAGTGTCACAGCTAATTGTCTTATATCAGCAGAGAGCTAACAGTCTTACATATTCCCTGCCAACGTGATGAAGTATTATATTTAATTTATCATATATCTCTAATTTACATCATTTTGCATTGAGTCAAATTGCATTTTTATATTTACATTTAAGGCAGTGAAATGTCAGAATTCAAGATCCAGTTGAACCAGAATACTACTAAACTACAGGAATCAACGCAAATGCCTATAAATACATATAAACAGCTCAATATCGCAAAATTGCTGGAATTAAAACCGATAAGTAGAAGTTAAAATAAACATAGGTACTCATACAATGTAAAGTTCAATGACAACATGTGCTAGATTTTTACTCTGCGGTGCTATAAATTCCCTATCTGCAGTGTTAGCGGTTATCTAAGTATTTAATACACAGGTGTCTTCAGTCTACGTCTGAAGACCGCAAGGGACTGGACATTCCCGACAGCCAGTGGAATATCGTTCCACCATTTCGTAGTCAGCACAATTCTGTTCCACAGTGATATGGCAAATGGATCTTTGTACTTCTTTGTCCTTTACTTTTACTCCTGGATTTAATTAAGTGCAAAAATAACTTGACCGAAGGTTTGCGAGTCAGGGCACGTGTTTGTTTGTTTCTTTCTTTCTTTCTTTGCTTAGCTTCTCGTCCCTGATGCGTCATGGCTCGTGCTCATGTTCCCATGAATATAACCGAAGAAGGCGGTGGCAGAAAAGGAGCGTGTGAGGCTGAGGAGGATGACAAAGGTCCACTCATCAAGTACTACAGAGCTACGGACCTCATTCCCGACAAGAAACCTCGCCTGCATCGGCTGTTCAACAAGCAGCCAGCAGTTTGGGCCGTAAGATGCTGCTGACACGAAAGCACAAACTTGTGTTCATAAGAACGCACACGTGCCAAGACAAAAAATCCCAAACGTTTAAATAATCTGGTTAATTATCTGGTTAATAATCGACACATTACTAATGCTGGTATTAATGATTGGAAGATAGCCAAGCGGCATAATAGTCATGGTCCTTTTTAGTAATGTTAGACTTTTAAATGGACTATATCCCTTTAGTCCTGGGCTAGAGATTATAGCGTGGGCCAATTAGACCTGTGTTATGGCAGAAACACTTTAACTTCATTAACAAAATTAACTTTTACTTTAACAACATAAACACTGGCATCGTTAACATCTTCCACACAGAATTTAATCCAACAGTCAATGGCTATTTCCTCCCTTATATTTGTTTCTTATATTGTTATTTTTTGTTGTATACTTCTCTGTCTATCTCTCTCTCTTCCGGTTCTGCTAGTCTGTGCAGATCACCTGTGGAGTCCTCAGTCTTGGACTGGGCGTGGTCTTTGCTGCAGTATTCAAAATTGATGAATATTTGCTCACCTTGTTTAGGGTGCCCATTATAACAGGAATAATGGTACGATGAACGTCATCTATGACACTTTAATTTTTAGTTAATATTTTGCAGTGCTACATTTAAATATATATTTTAATATATATTTAAATTTTTAATATTGATATTATCCACACATCTGTGAAATATTTATACATTTATATAATTTTATTTTTATACAATTTGTGCAATTTTATGGTCGCATAATTGAACTCCTTCTCAAAGGCCTTCATATAGCGTAAAACAACAGAGTCTGACCCTTGGATTAAAGATATACTACCCAAACAGCGAATTTTATGCCTTTTTATGTCACCAACAATATCTGAGTCCCGAGTGTGTTAAGCAGGTGGTTCATGAGTCTTTTATGGTGCTCTAAAATCATTTTCCTTTTGTTACAGTTCATGTTTGTTGGATTTTTGTCCAACTTCCTATACAAATACCCAGGACTGTTACAGGTTTGTGTTTCAATATTAGACAGCTGTCATCACTGCATAATTGTGAAATCCCTTTCATACACTCCTTCATGTCATATTTTATCGCAGCTTTATCCTATGAGCTTATACTTTCAATTATTCAGATATTTAAAACATACCCAGGCTGTTGTATAAATGTATTTACATTTTTGTATTTAAGAAGGTGAAATACATACACAAATAATGAAGTCCTGTAACATTACATCACAGTCTTGGGGGGGGGGCTTTTCGGGACTGCAGGCGGTCAGGACAGTAAACAAACAAAAAAAGCCCTGTTGTAGCTTATCTTATTTAAGTCTAGTGTATTCCCAATGAAGTATATTTATAAACAATTCACTATCAATCCAACGATACACATTGGATGATGCACATGTTCTCACCAATACAAATATATGTGTAACATACCAAATATGATTTTGATTTATTTGAGTTTTTTGCCATTTTTTCACAGACCACATGTTCTTTTCTGCAGATGTGTTTTATCTCCAACATAATTGTCCTGGTGATGTCTGTGATCGGAACTGTGCTATTGGGTGCAGATTTAGCCAAAGGGACAGGTGAACCGCAGTATAAGGTATTCCCTCTATACCTAAAACTGTTAAGCCAACCAATATTTCCCAAAACAGGATGTTTGGATCATTTATAAACTTACATCTGTTTATGGCATGTGTAGGAAGCTAACAGTGCACGATCTTATGTAATGTGTGTGTGTATGTGTGTGTGTGCATTATGCAGGTGAAAATTCTTATTTTGAGCGTAACAGTGCTGGACATGGTTGTCTCCACTGTTCTCACAGTCTTCATTAATGCTGAGAAACACAATCAGGAAAACAAATGACAGTTGTTCCTAGAAAGCAAGAACGGCCTTCGTTATTGAAGCAGCCATACCATAGCATCCCGGAGGCCTGCCCACAGCAACCAAACACCTGACCCAAGCCATTTAAATAAACTCTTCTGCTTACAAGCCTCATGGACGAGGACCAGCCGGGAGGACAACATACATCCGGGGGGACAACAACATCGCGTTATCATATATACATACACAGGCCCCTAGAAAGGGAAGCTCAACCTTCCTCTTTTGAGATTCTCACTATTACTATTTTCTCACATCCTCTCAGAGCTTCATCTGTGGTTTTACTGTTACCTTCATCAGAGTAAAGAACTTAAGAGGGACGTTGTTTGCAGCGGTTTCCCACACAAGTGGCTATGTTTTCTGTGTTAACAAACTTTTAACATGCAAGGGGTGGTTGAAAAAATGTATTTTATTAGTAGTTCCAGTCCTAAAAATTATTAACCTAGCCTCTTTTCTTTTTCTGTACAGATCTCTTATGCTTACCACTCTTAAAGACTTACCACTCTTTGTAGTAAATTAACTGCTTGTAAGAACAGCAATGAATCCATTTTATTCTTATCATGTGCTTATAAAGAATAAAAAAGGGAAATAAAAAACATAAATGCCCACAGTGCTACAGACAGCAGTCAGTCACACTCTGCATACAATTCAGTGTTCCTTTTCAAAGACAACATGAAGCTTTGTGCATAAACACACACACACACAGTGGTTTTCAGGCTTGAGTGTGACCTTGTGTCACTGCTCTCGTGGTTAGTCCACAGAGTCCTAGCACTTGTCCTGCGGTGTGATGATGCCATGGTCCTGCTGTGTAGCTGACACCTCCAGAAAATGGAGTCATTCAAAGCTTTGGAGAGAGAAAAAAACAACAGAATGTTGCTTTAAATGACACTAACTGAATAAAGCACAACCCACGCTTAAGCAGCTAGAAACAAAATGCTATAAAACAGTTAAACTGTTTAAAAGGTATATTAACTAGCCCAGGGGTAGCAACACCATCACCATGGGTCTGATTCTCAGTGAGCACACATACAATCCATGAAAGCCACTTGGGATCAGTGGAAATTCATGAACTGGTAAAGTATAAAGAACTGCATTTGATTAAAGTTACATTTTGTTTCTGTGCTTAAAAATAAATTAATTGATTGAGATGTAGTGTCTGCTTCAGACATTTGGTGGGAGCAGAGCACAGCAGGAACGCAAGCATGACTAAAAAACAGGTGGAGGACAGAAATTCACCCATGCATAAACACAGCACATCCCTTTATTAAGGTGAGCACTTTTCCAGAGCCCCACAAGCCCATATGACATGCCAGGTGGAAGGGACAGATTGACACGAGCACACCAGTGTCTCAGAGTAAGAGTCGAGGTCTAGGAACAGTTGTGTCCGCACTGGTCACCTTGTTATATTTTGAACAGAAATAATAAACTGATCCTATGATGATAAGACCTCCCGCCGTGAGAAATCTGATAAGTGTGACCCAAAGGTTGTGAATGAGGATGTCGGGACACCATGCTGTCTGCACTAATTACTTACTGATCCAAACCCTCTGATTTAGACCACTGTTGAGAGGCCTATAGTTACATGAGATGTCTTGTTCTGGCAAAAGAAAATGACAGAAAGGAGGTGAGTTGGACTAGTGAGAAACAGCAGGGGGTGGCAAGTCCGTCTCGCACAGACTTGTGAAACTGGGCAATGCCGCGTGGTTAGAATGTGCTAACTTCAGCCTTTCCTGTGACACATCTAATGAGGAATCGATGGACCCCACAGATGCACAAAGCACCCATGTACATGCAAAATATATATATATATATGGTTATATTTGACCACATTTACTTTAAATCAGTATTATCTTTCATCTTTTAATTTTTTATAGTTTTTATAAACTTTTGTATGGGCTTTTAGATGGTATGAAATAGTCTGTAATGTTGTGAGTGTGCTAGGGCACTCCTGTGGACAACATGATGTGATATTTATATTTCTGGGAAAAAAAGTAAAATTGAGTAATCTTGGATCTATTCCTGGGATGACTGAGGCTCAGTTTAGGCATTCCTGGGGCTTCCAGAGTGTGTGTGTGTGTCCAAGAGTGTGCACACGTGCAAGAGAGTGTGCAAGAGTAAGGAACGTGCACTATAGTGCCTAAGAGTGCTCTCACATGTGTACATTTGTGAAAGTGAAAGTGTGTGCGACTGTAACAAAAATGTGAAAAAGCGTATGGAGATGTGCGAGGGTATAAAAAAATGTAGCAGTGAACGATCCTTTGTTAGAGTGCTAAAGGTGGAGTGTGGAAGCACACGAGAGTGTTAAAGTGGAGGCGGTGTGTGAGTGTGTAAAAAACACGAGAGGCAGTGAATGTGTGTGGGGTGGGGATCCCCCTACCGCGGTAATGAATTTGCTGGTCTCTGTCGGTAGCTCCTGCTCCTTGCGGAAGAGCATGGATGATGAAGAAGAGGGTGGCGAGGAGCAGTGGAAGGAGGAAGGCTCGTCTGGGTAGCCGTCTACGCCGAGAGCCGAGTGGCAGAGTGGGACAGTTAGCGTGCGCACGCTATTCGTACCATCGCTGGATGTGCTCTGAGAGGAGGTCTCCGAGCTCTCTGGAACTGAAGAAAAAGTGAGACAAAGGGAGACAGAGACTGTGAGAAACAAAGAGAGTGAAAGTAAGAGAGACAAGTAAACTGGGACGTTTGAGCAATCTGTGCGACCTCTGTGCTATATCTGTCACAGTTTGAAGCCACACGTGTAGCCATATGTCATTCCTTTCATTTGTGCGGATTGTGATTGAGAGTCGTTCCTCAGAGAGCCTGCAGCAATTGCCTGCAACACATTTCACTACAGAAGCCAGAACACACATCTCAGTGCCTTCATCTGGACAGGGTTCCTCTGCTATTAAACCCCATCAGGTTGACCCACTTCACCTATAGAGTGAATGAGTTGTTATACCAGTTAATTCAGAAACAAATACCAATGATAACTGCATAAGGGGCCCATTTCCGGCTACACATCCTGTGTTGTTTTCATCATTATTACCATGCAAACACAAAGCTCCATGCTGTAGACAGCTACGCTTCTTTGTGCACGCTGTCCTCAGGAACGTTAATCATTTACATCTGTTATTTTACTGCTGTTTTAACATCGCACTTTGGTGCTGTTACACTGTTAAACAGGGTGATATTTTATTTTACGTGAATGTTTAGAGTTAGGAATCATACCTTACTCCTCGAGTTCACTAAACACATCAAATGTTTTTTTTTCTATCGAATATCATCATAGATGAGCACTGCAAAATCATGCAACTGTTCCGCTGCCTGAAGGGTTCAGGCAGAATAAAGGAAAATATGATTTTTAAGATTATCTCATTTATTCTCCACATTTATTGTAATTCTTTTGCAATACATGAATGCACTGCATACTGAACTAATGTTAAGCTGAACAAGCTTTTTGAGTTTCTCCATGTCACGGTGAGGGAGGCTCCCCCTACCGGTCGCCTACTGTACAGCGGCAGTTGTCCTGTTGTTGTTGCGTTGTGTGCGTCCCTCAGGTGGGCGGGGCTCATCATCCCCCGCACCTGATGGTCGTTTGTCTGTCTATATATGTCTTGTCTTAGTGTCAGTTGACTGCTGGCTATTGTATCCTTAATCTGGGTCAAGTGCACAGGTTTTTGGTTTGCGCACGTTATTCATTAAACCCCTCCTTTTCTCTGAGACTTGGCGTGATCGCTTCCTTATTTGTTCGCACTCTCTGCCCGTCACAGAATAGCCAGCCACCTTTCAGGAAGCCGCCAGTCTCCTTTACTTTCTCCTTCGTTTGTGGTCATGTCTCGTGGTAAGTGTTTGTCTGTGTGAAATTTGTTGTTTAAATGTTTGCAGAGTTTGAGCCTGGTTGTCTGTCGCGTGTTCCGCCGTGTGTGCTTGTTGGTGTGTGTGTTTAAAACACCGTTTAGCCCGGCGATGTCTAAATGCGAGTCCTGTAAGTGCTCTCTCTATAGAGGCGGCGCTTTCTCGCCATATGCTCGTCCTTCGTTGTTTGTTGTGTCTATGTACATGTTTAAAGTGTGTGTGTGGCGACTGGACTGGAGTTGAGTGCTCGTTCGTCATCACTTGTCTATGTATGTGCATGTATGTAGTGACGTTGGACTGGAGCATGCGAGAGTGAAAGCGTGTCTGCCGTTTGTTTTGTCTTGCGTGTTTGTTTTGTCCTAGTGTGCTGCGTGAATTTGTTGTGTGTAATTCCCCCCGGGCCTCTCCTTAGAATTTTTTTGGGGGGGGGGGGCTATGGGATGGGTCCCGAGCCACGTTAGGGGCTCGGAGGGCGTGGATCCTGAGGGAGGTCCTGACCCGTTGGAGTCTCCTGAGCAGGTAGGTCTCCTCATGCGTAGACGGAGCTCCCTACCTTCCCTGGTGAAACAGGGGGGGTGGAGGGTCAGGGTTACGCGCGTTCATGTTATGTGTTATTGCTATGTGCCTTAAGGGTTCTGTGCAGGTCCTGGGCAGGATGCGGTGACCCCAGGACATGGGATCTCTGGCGGAGGGCCGAGATTCCCCCCTAGCGTGCGGGGTGACCAGGAAGCCCCTGTAGTGCCCTCCCAACTGTGAGGTGAAGCACGGGGCTTGGTCTCTGGAGCTCCTGGGTTCGGTGGAGGAATCCGTTAATCATTTAGTTTATCTCTTCATTATTTAAACCATGTTCTATCATCTACCACTGGATCTCTTTTGTGATTCCAGTGATCGGTTTCCAGTGATTCCAGTGATCTGTGTCAGTGCGGCCCAAGTAGCCGATCATGCCAGGAACTCACTCATGGAGGGCTGGATCCCCACATCCTGCTCCAGCTCGTCCTCCTCGATGCAGTCGTAAGCCCAGTGGGCGAGGGGCGGGCAGCCAGGCAGCGGGTGCGTGGTACCTGCGTGGAGGTGCGAGTAGGAGGAGGAGCCCAGGAAGGAGGAGGAGGACTGGCTGCTGGAGGATGAGGTGCTGCTGTTGGAGATGGTGGAGTGGGGCCTTTTGAAGGGGCTGGTGTAGTCGCAGGAGGACACGGCGATGGAGGAGCGACTTCGTGACTCTGTGGGGAGAGATGCAGTGGGAGAGGAGGAAGAGGAGGGAGAGGAGGAAGAGGAGGAAACACTGTGAGAGGGGAGCTGGCTGGGCTCTTGTTAGGGAAGACAGGCGTCCTCAGGACATTATTGGAATTTGCTTTTTGCCGTAAAATGGCCGTGATGAGGTTAATGTAAGCAGATGGCATGGTAATAATGTATCGTTATTATATGCATGAGCTTCAGGATACGAACACTTTTTGTTCCTTGGAATCAACCTATAACAGATAGCGAGAAGAACCTCCCCCATAAACCTACCTGTCCCTTTCATGATGTAGTCGATGGCTCGGTCACTGATGGCTGCATCACTGGGCTTAATGTCCATATATGGCTTGTTGCCAATCCCCATGGAAACCATTTCCTGCATTCGCAATTCTAAAATTCAGACAATAAAAGGGTTTTATGTCTTACATGACATGAACAATATGAGGTCTGACAGCCCCACAGCAAAGTCTTTTCACTCGACCTTTTAACCACGTGAACCTCTACTTACTAACCACTACAATGTAATGTAAGTGATCACAGTTGTAATATTTGAGCAGTGGTTAGAAGCCCAGAGGGCCGTGATGGTCAGCTGACCTCGGTTTCGTAGTGCCTGCCTCCACAGGATCTTGCCGATGATGGTAGTCCAGGCGGCTTTGGTCTCTGCTGAGCCGGCCTGCAGGATGAACGTGTCCTGGGACTTCCTGCGGCGAAACCAGATCTCGAAACGCAGGCCACTGTCACCCACGTTCTCCGTCATGCCAATCTCTGCAGTCTGCAGGGAATACAATAACAGATTGATATAGATAAAGACCTGTCTCTCTCTCTCTCAAACACTCCATACAATAACAGATTAGCCTCTCACGCCTTATAGATAAAGACCTGTCTCTCTCTCTCTCAAACACTCCATACAATAACAGATTAGCCTCTCACGCCTTATAGATAAAGACCTGTCTCTCTCTCTCTCAAACACTCCATACAGTAATTCTCTTGGCCTCTATACAGGAACAGATCACTCTCTAACTCCAAAAAGGAACATATCATATTTTTTCTCACTCCATACAGGAATGGGTCAGTCTGTCTCACTTTATACAGAAACAGATCACTCTCTCTCACTCCACACAGGAGGGGATCATACCTTTACACTCCATACAGGACCAGAACGCTCTCTTACTCCACACATTATACTCTTTCCAAACTCCAAATGTGAATAGATCATACATTTCCTCCACAAAGGAAAATTACACACTCTAAGTATAGTAACAGGTTGTTCTTACTTTCAGTCTAGGCACTAATAGTTCACACTCTCTCACCATTCACAGGGGAACTTGACACGTTCTCAAGAAGTGCATGAATACACCATTAAGCTCAAGGTTTTGTCTATCAGAGAAAACTGACCACAAGTTGTGAAGACAGATATAGATAACTGCGTATATAAATATTAATTTTTTGCTTTACATTTTTTCGCCTTACATTTTGCCCTACAGTGGAAACCTAAAACTGGCTGAGGAGCTAAACTAGTGAGAAAACTAGTGCCTCCTGTCAGTTCAAATGTTTTTGAGCTCTTCGAGATGCCTAGGAGTGTTGGGCCTTGTACCTTGAAAGACTGTTTGTAGATGTAAATGTCGTATCCCCCCTCAATCTTTTTCGTCTTGCTAAAGAGAATGAGGTCCTCGAACAGAAAGACATGTCGCAGGTACTTTCTGCGTCCACACCACACCATAAACTCATCCTGGCTTCTCAGCTGACCCTGTTCTTTCAGATTTACCTACAGGAACAAACAAACAAACCAAAAAAATGATCTTAGTATCAGTGTATTTTCTTTTGGTAACCTAATGCATAAAACATAAAAAAATAACTGAGTTCATGCCATCAGTTGCTACAAACCATTTTTAAATAAGTGCCTGTGTCTCTTATAATTCAGGTTCATTCCTGTAAATCTCTTTACAACCCATACTGGCTCCAAGCTGCTTTAGAACACATTTAATACATTCAACCAATGTTTCATGAAGATTTTCTTTTCAAGCCCCAATCGCCCAATAGAGACCCTCCCTGCTGCTTACATCACATCCTCGGATGGCATCCATGGCCAACAGGTCGTTGCCATGCCGCAGCTGGAACTTCACCATCTCCTCAGCAGTCCTGAGGTCGGCGAGCTCCTGCTCTTGTGATTGGCTGCACTCCTTGATCAGGTCCTTCAGGAGCAGGGCGTACTTGCTCATCCTCTGGATGGGCTTCAGCAGGTAGGACGCCAGGTCCATCTTGTCCTCCAGCTCCACCTGTTTATTCTAGACACAAGGCAGGCAGAGCGGAGGTGACCATTTACAACATGGCCATGACGTGTCATGTCTGAATGTTTGTATTTGTATCCAGGTTGTTCCTGTTGCTACTCCAACCCCCCTGGTCAGTCTAATCCTCCCCAGTCACATGCTTGCTGAATACGGCTGAATATAACCTAATAACCTATAACCTCTTAGAAGCCTAAGACTGAGCATGTCCCCTTGATCAGCTAGTAGTTGCTGGGAAACAACACAACCAGAGCACAACCACAACCAGAGCACAACCACAACCAGTGCACAGCCACAATTAGGGCACAGCCACAATTAGGGCACAGCCACAGAGCCAGCTGTGTCTAGGGGGCCTATTAACCATTCCCAGCAATGATGCAAACTAGGTACAAACCTTGAAGAAGCTGTTGCCATGGCTGCTGAGTAAGGCGTCTGAGCGAGGTTTGTTCTTGCTGTACAGAGCGTACATGCCGAACTGCTCCTCCTGAAAAAGTAGACATGACGTCACTGCTTATTCTCAAGGCCCTTGCAAAGAAACATGTCACATCTCAAGACAACATTCACGAGATGCCATCTGGTTCCGATACGTCATGTAAATATCCATTTACAAGCCCAAAATGGGGTGTGTGTGTGTGTGTGTGTGTGTGCGCCAGACTCACGTGGCGCAGGAAGCAGCAGCTGATGGAGAGTGGGGAGTGGGCACAGCGCTCCAGGTTCTTCAGGAAGTTCTGGCCGTGGAAGTCGCACAGCTTCTCCAGGTTCCCGAAGATGATGCTACGCTTGCCTCGGAGGTCCTGCGGCAGGTCCGGCCGCTCCATCTCGGGGAAGTAGTGTTCGATGACATAGGCCAGGGAGCGCACATACTCCCTCTCCGTGGAGATCATCTCATCCATGATGTGCTGGATTTTACTGAAGTGGGAAGATAACACGGGGAGCAGACGGTGATCGCCTTTATGTCGAGCTTAGTGGTCCGGGTATCAACTGTAGAGGCATCCAGACAGCCCCCTTTAGACTACCCCCTCTAAACTACCCCCTCTAAACTGCCCCTCTAAACTGCCCCCTTAAACTGTTAAAAAATAAGTTATTTCCCTCAATCCCTCAATTAATTAATCAAATAACAATATCACAGCAAAGAATGTGTGTGGTTCTGTCTAACCTGTTCTGTCTCTTTGTCTCCACTTCACTGAGTCGGCAGTGAACTCTAGAGGAGGAGGTGGAAGAAGAGGAGAGACTTCTACTGCGGACGAGAGGTGGACTCTTCACATCTGGTCTCTGGAGCTTCTTTTCCACACACACGTTGTTGGCGACCTCCAGCCCTTTAATGTAGACCCCCGTGTAGCCGTGGTGGCCGGTGTCTGGGTGCCCGCCGTCCCGTGGTGCCAGCTCATAGCTCACCGTCTTCTTCATGATCTTCTTCAGCGGTGGCCGTCGGTGGCTGGCCGCCGGCGAGTACGTCGGCTCCGAGTGGCAGGAGTAAGAGGAGTCCACGGTACAGTCACTGTCTGTGTCGTCGAAGAGCGACGGGGAGAGTTTGCTGCCCTCCGGTGAAAAGGGGAAAGGCGAGCAGAGGAAGGGGGAGTCACCCTTGGAGAAGGGACCCGCGGAGTGAGGCTTCCCGTCCTCCGAGTCTAGCACCAGCGCAAGTCTGGAGGCCTGGGGCGATGTCTCGGGGAGGCAACTAGAAGAGCCTTCTTCGCCTTCCTGGGGCTTGCTGGGTCCTTCAGCTGGTGGCGGGGTGGTGGACCCAGGCGTTGAGGGCCCTGAGGCAGGCTCGAGAGGGCCGTGGGTGCAGGGGGGTGTGGCGTCAGGGGTAGGCTCGGCAGGACTGCGCGGTGCATCAAGTGCTCCCTCCAGCGCCTCCTCCAGCTGCCGTCTGGTTCGCTGGCACTTCATCCACACAAGGTTCCACTGCTGCAGCTCCCGTGGGCTGCCAAGCGAAGCCACCGTCTCGTTCAGAGAGCTGAAGTTCTCCAGGGAGAACTTGGTGGCCTCGCTGTGGTATTCCCGTAAGATCTGCAGGACCTCAGGGGAGAGGCCCGTTCCACTCTCCTCCAGGCTCACGTGCTCAAAGTAATCCTGGCAGTGCGCCACCCACTGGTCAGCCTGCGTAAAAGACGTTTGACCAAGTCATTTGGATTTGGGTCGTATCACCAATTTGGCAGGGAAAGCAAGAACAGATGTCCTGTCATTGCAAAAGTATTGTCATACTAATAAATATGTATGTCTCTCTAGAGAAGAGTGTCATAAACGTCATAAATGTAAATGCAAATGTAAATGAAGACCAGGAGGATGTAGAATACTGTGAGTTTAGTATCCCAAGGAGTAACTTACTCCTTGAAATGGAAATCGTTAGTTTTGTTCCCTTGGACTCTGCATGGTACAAACTAGCCATGAAGTCTAGCCATGGTGGCAGGAGCGTGTTCCTGAGCATGAAGAGTAAAGGCCCTTACCGAGTCGTAGAACTCGTAGAGGTTGCGCAGGATGTCCAGCTCACGCTTGCGTGCGTCTGCTTGCTGTAGCATGGCGCTCACGTACTCGCTCAGCTCCTGTAACGCAGGGCTGGACTCGTCTCTGGAGTCCTGCAGGAGTGCCAAGGCCTGCTTCTGCTGGAGCTGCTCACAGGACACACACACACACACGCACACACAAGTTTTTTTAATTATTTTAATAATTTTCCAGAAAGTAAGTACAAGACTTAATCCATTTCTTAGATGGCCTGTCCCACAGAGTGTGTGTGCATCTGGGAGGGCATTTTGCCCCAAACACTCACCGCTGCCTCCTCTGTGAACAGGTCCAGGTTTCGCCGCATCTCCTGCAGGGATCCAAGCGTGAACCTGAGAGAGTTTAGTGGGGCCAGGTGCTTCTCCCCCTCCACACTGAACCAGTGTTTTATCTGCTCAAAGATGCCCAGCAGAAAAATTACAGACTCATCAAAGTCCTGGTTTACTGCAGTGTTGCTGATGTTTGGGCCATCAACAGAGTTGCCACGTCACCTAGATTATTACTTATGTAGTAAAGTTCAAGACCAAACGATGGCTCAAACATTGCCAGGTTTGACCAGCTGAGCTTTAATCTACACTGGAGGTATTTCACCTTCTAATGCAAATGTTCCTGGAAATGTTTCTCATACTGCCTGTCTATGACAGTGGGGACACGTCAGTTTTATACTATCAGACGTGACTATGCTAACAGATCCCCAATAGCTTTTATTCATTATTAGCAACATTAGTGTTTTTTGGCTGAAGTAGTACGCCAACCTGCTCGCTCTCCTCCTGGAAGGTACGCAGTTCCAGCAGATTCTCCAGCTGCTGGAGGGATTTGTTGGACAGGATAACGAGTTTGTGAACCTCCTCGTCCATCTGGTTGTACAGCACGCACGCCGCGTCCACTGCGTCCCTGCGTTAGCGTGCGAGAGACCTGGTTACCGCTGCCGCCCCCAGCAGAACCAAGTACTGCCTTCCCCAAAGCATCGTCATGCTATGAGCACTATGGAAGTGATGTAGAACAGCTCCGACTGTATATAACATGACCTGTGAGACTTATGGGGAAAGGCATGCTGTAACTGCAGGCTTTCATTCCAACCAATCAGCAGCAGACTTTGGGTTAGTCATGCGGTTTCAGTATTTACGCAATTAGGTTTGTTCTTATATAGCATACCATATATTATACAGAGTCGACCACATGTTGCTCAATCAGCTAAGACTCTTTATGCTAGAATTGTCAGACCAGTGAAGTCGTTTTATGTCGTAAATCTCCGTAGTCGAGAATCAGCACCTGTAGTTCTCAATCTCGCAGGTCTCTTCTTTCCTGGCACGTGCCAGGAAGGTGCCGCCCTCCAGCCGGAGGCTGTTCAGGTGCGAGTCCTCCAGAACGCTCCTCATCAGATTCCTCTGCTGGTTTATCAACTCGGCCACCTCCTGCAGACCATACACAGGGTTAGCTAGAGCTCACCGATTACAGGCTAATTTACTGCCACTAAGACAGAAATGGAATACGGACATATGAGTCATTGTCTGGAAACGCATAATAATATGCATTTGGAAAATATTGTTGATGATGTCTTTCAGCAAGAAAATCCTTATTTAATGAAGGAGCAGAACTCAACTATCTGTAGATTGAAGTTATTCAAGCTAATCTTTATTTAATTGAATTGTTTGCTAACTCAAAGTCACAGATGTGGATGGATTGGGTTTGACCTTGGCTGTGTCCATACTGCCACTGCTGTTCAGGACATCGATAGAGCGACGTAGGGACGAGATGGCTGAGTCGCAACTGCTGGTGAACTGCTCCATTTTCTGTGGACCCAAAAACCACAATGAGCTCAGCACATCTGCCGTGCAGGTGGACCGGGACCACCCTCAGAGACCTGACGTGGGACGTGTGTGGAGAGGTCAGAGGTTACCTGTCGGAACTGGACATAGTGGCTGTGGTCGTAGGAGAAAGTGCCGTCCAGGTCTCTCGTGAGCTGGGAGGAATCCATGTGCTTTTGCAGAGACTTGAGGGAAGACAAGACTTCCCACTGGAAATCACACAGAGTCATTTAGAGCATGTTACAGCATACTGGAGCATGTGTTACAGCATACTCTAATACTGGAGCATGTGTTACAGCATAATCTAATACTGGAGCATGTGTTACAGCATAATCTAATACTGGAGTATGTGTTACAGCATACTCTAATACTGGAGCATGTGTTACAGCATAATCTAATACTGGAGCATGTGTTACAGCATAATCTAATACTGGAGCATGTGTTACAGCATAATCTAATACTGGAGTGTTACAGCATACTCTATGTGTTACAGCATAGCATACTCTAATACTGGAGCATGTGTTACAGCATAATCTAATACTGGAGCATGTGTTACAGCATAATCTAATACTGGAGCATGTGTTACAGCATAATCTAATACTGGAGCATGTGTTACAGCATAATCTAATACTGGAGCATGTGTTACAGCATAATCTAATACTGGAGCATGTGTTACAGCATAATCTAATACTGAGCATGTGTTACAGCATACTCTAATACTGGAGCATGTGTTACAGCATACTCTAATACTGGAGCATGTGTTACAGCATACTCTAATACTGGAGCATGTGTTACAGCATACTCTAATACTGGAGCATGTGTTACAGCATACTCTAATACTGGAGCATGTGTTACAGCATACTCTAATACTGGAGCATGTGTTACAGCATACTCTAATACTGGAGCATGTGTTACAGCATACTCTAATACTGAGCATGTGTTTAATACTGGAGCATGTGTTACAGCATACTCTAATACTGGAGCATGTGTTACAGCATACTCTAATACTGGAGTATGTGTTACAGCATACTCTAATACTGGAGTATGTGTTACAGCATACTCTAATACTGCAGCATGTGTTACAGCATAATCTAATACTGGAGTATGTGTTACAGCATACTCTAATACTGGAGCATGTGTTACAGCATAATCTAATACTGCAGCATGTGTTACAGCATACTCTAATACTGCAGCATGTGTTACAGCATACTCTAATACTGCAGCATGTGTTACAGCATACACTAATACTGGAGCATGTGTTACAGCATACTCTAATACTGGAGCATGTGTTACAGCATAATCTAATACTGGAGTATGTGTTACAGCATACTCTAATACTGGAGCATGTGTTACAGCATACTCTAATACTGCAGCATGTGTTACAGCATACTCTAATACTGCAGCATGTGTTACAGCATACTCTAATACTGGAGCATGTGTTACAGCATAATCTAATACTGGAGTATGTGTTACAGCATACTCTAATACTGGAGTATGTGTTACAGCATACTCTAATACTGGAGTATGTGTTACAGCATACTCTAATACTGGAGTATGTGTTACAGCATACTCTAATACTGGAGTATGTGTTACAGCATACTCTAATACTGGAGTATGTGTTACAGCATACTCTAATACTGGAGTATGTGTTACAGCATACTCTAATACTGGAGTATGTGTTACAGCATACTCTAATACTGGAGCATGTGTTACAGCATACTCTAATACTGCAGCATGTGTTACAGCATACTCTAATACTGAGCATGTGTTACAGCATACTCTAATACTGGAGCATGTGTTACAGCATACTCTAATACTGGAGCATGTGTTACAGCATAATCTAATACTGAGTATGTGTTACAGCATAATCTAATACTGGAGTATGTGTTACAGCATACTCTAATACTGGAGTATGTGTTACAGCATACTCTAATACTGGAGCATGTGTTACATCTAATACTGGAGTATGTGTTACAGCATACTCTAATACTGGAGCATGTGTTACAGCATAATCTAATACTGGAGCATGTGTTACAGCATACTCTAATACTGGAGCATGTGTTACAGCATAATCTAATACTGGAGTATGTGTTACAGCATACTCTAATACTGGAGCATGTGTTACAGCATAATCTAATACTGGAGTATGTGTTACAGCATACTCTAATACTGGAGCATGTGTTACAGCATACTCTAATACTGGAGCATGTGTTACAGCATACTCTAATACTGGAGCATGTGTTACAGCATACTCTAATACTGGAGCATGTGTTACAGCATAATCTAATACTGGAGTATGTGTTACAGCATACTCTAATACTGCAGCATGTGTTACAGCATACTCTAATACTGGAGCATGTGTTACAGCATACTCTAATACTGGAGTATGTGTTACAGCATACTCTAATACATGAGCATTATAACATAATAATCAAAGAATGTCGCCCTTGAGTATTACAGCAAACTCTAATACTCTGGCCGTGTCTCTGCCTTCACTCTGGATTCAGGAAAGAACATGCGTACTGCATAATTTTATGTTAAAAATAAAGTTCCCTATATTTAGAAAGAGAGCTTGATGTTGGTTATTTTTAAGACATTTTTAGAAAGAAGAAAATTTCCTGCAAGGAGAATCTTTTTATGTAGGTAGACACTTAGACACTCAGACACTCAGACACTCAGACACTCTCTTCCTATCGCTGTCGTTTGTCTTTGGACTGGGTGTACAGCAGACATCCTGCTGCCGCACCAGTGCCTTATATGGTACACCATCTTTGATACAGCGTGTATTATGCACATCCTTTTTGCTGGTGCACCCTGGGGCCCCGAAGGGAGCCCAACCAGGCAAGAGAGGACATAAGGTGGGACCAGAGGGCCACTGTCAGGGTGTTTCCCTGGAAGCACAGCTTAGCGAGGACGTCATCCTCACGCACTCTTCTAGGCTTCTAGTCAGGCTGTTTCATTTCATTCTCTAGCTTGTGTGTTTTGGGTTCATGCATTTGTAATGTTTTCTGGTTCTTTCTCCAGTGGATTCTCGACCGTCCCTGTGGTAACAAATATGGATGTTCAATAATTGTGACTCCCCTCAGCATTTGTGTTCTGCCTCTTGTCACTCAGCATTTGTGTTAGAATCCAAGCACAATTCTTTTTCTCTTTTTTCTCCCCCATCTTTCTCTCTCTCCGCCTCACAGTGAGGAAGGTTCGCTAATTAAATATTCCTCCACCTCACTTACACACGTATTCACTGTTCTCTGAGAGTCACGGCACCATTGTAGTTTATTGCTTTGTTAGCCATTATATAACCCTGTTCAATGTTTTGAGGAAGCACAAATGACCTTTCTGTGGGAGACACTGCAGTACGTATATAACTGGGCAGACGTGGTTATAAATGGGTTTAAAGAAGCACTCAAACCAAAAGCTGTATTAGTTTTCTCAGCTTTTGCCAAAAAAACCCGTATTCAAAAGCCTTCACATTTTATTCCGCCATGTTTAAAGTTTTCAGCTACTCACTGGAATGGAAAAATCTCTCTCGGGTTTGATGGAGGCATCTTTGTCCACGAGTAACAGAACCGAATAAAGTGCGTTAGGGAGAGAAGTCTGGAGAAAGAAGGAACAGTGTATTATCTCCTACACGCCATATCTGTGCCGAATTAATGTAACACACAGTAGTTACTGTTTATGAACAATGCGTGAGTAAATTCCCCCGTTACTACTGAACATGTACAGTAAAATACACACTTTTCACATAGTTTTAGACAGCCCATCAAACAGGCTGGGGGTCTGTGTGGGTACGAGTTAAGAGCAGTACCCCTCTGATGTGTGTGGGTACGAGTTAAGAGCAGTACCCCTCTGATGTGTGTGGGTACGAGTTAAGACCAGTACCCCTCTGATGGAGCAAGCAGCATATCAGACTATCTCAGGGCCAGACTTATATACAACACAGCACAACTGCTGCCTGTGGTCTGATCTAGGGGTCTAATCTAGGGGTCTGATCTATGTATATCATCAATTGTTGTGTGAGTGTGTGTGTAGTTGGACACGTGTGTGAGTGTGTGTGTGAATGTGTTTTCACCTGAAGCTGGGACAGAGCTGAGAACAGTATGGGACTGGCCTGCTGCCTCCGTGTGTCCACCAGCACAGTCAACCCCACATCCCGCTTCTCCTTTCTGATAACAGGAAGAGTCCTTCACTCTAACGTGCCACAAAACACTCTTCTGCATTCCACAAAGACACACACACACATGCATGCACACAAACACACACACACACACACGTGCACACACACACACACACACATACACACACACACACACGTGCACGCACACACGCAAATGCACGCATGCACTCAGACACATGCACGCACACACAGATCCGTATGCATACATTCATGCACATACATGCACACTCATACACACATACACACACTCACATGTACACACATACACGGGCGCACACACACACACACACACACACTTTCAGGTCCCAAACTCTTTTACTCTGTGCTAAATCTGGAATGACATTTTAGCTGGTCGCATTTTGGACTTGAACTTGATGAAAAATCGACACAATAATGTCAGACATGCAAAAACCGAGATACATGTTGCAGCAGATGGTGTGGAGACCATCGACACAGGAAGCCAAAGGCGAGCGGTGGTCTGAGCTGTGCGTGTCGACATGGGTGTGTGTTGTTGTGGGTGCATGTCTGTGCATGCATCAGCGTGTGTGTGTGTGTGTGTGTGTGTGTGTGTGTTTCGTTTGCTCTTACCGCAGTGTGGAGCAGTAGTAGCCCAGCAGACAGGTGAGCTCTCTGCAGGTAAAGCTCGCGTCTGTCCACACCCGGTGCCTGGCGCACACCTGGAGCACAGAACGTCCAGATCGGTCCTGGTTGCCTATACGCAAAAATGAGAGAAAAGGAGAAAAAGAGAGTGATATAAGACAAGTCTGCAACACTCTCCTGGACTCTCATGAGATCACGAAGCTGAATTCTCTCTACTGATTTCCCTCTATTTATACTACGTGAGCACGCTCTTTGAAAGAGAACATAGGTATTTATGTTCATTAGGCAGTTCACTGTGTTATTTATGTTCATTAGGCAGTTCACAGGTCACTGTGGCTGGCAGCGACACATGAAATGAAACTATGTAAAGCTGTCTTACTAACAGCAGACTCAGACTCCCTCTGCCGGGCTGGTCACTCAGCTGCTGATCTGACAACACCTATACGGCTGTCTCATTACTTCAGACCTCTGACAGTGCAGTGTCAGTAGCTCTGCACGAGGCTGTGAGGGGGGTCTGAACAGGACACCACGCAGGTAACAAGAGAGTGGAAACCCAAACACTTCTCTCCCCCACAGGGCCCCTCTGTCAGCTCACCGAGCAGAGTGATGGCGCCAGAGACCAGCAGCTCCACGTTGACCTGTGAGAGCAGGGACGGCAGTGGCAGGCTGCAGCCAGTAGAGGGCGGCACGGAGAGGGAGGAGCGAAGTGGAGGTCTGGGGGAATCTTCTCCGCCACTGCTGCTCCTCCTGGACTCGGACATGGCGGGCGAGTCAGGAAGTCCTGTCACACGCAGGCATAGCAAGGTCACGGCACAGGCGTAACACATCAGATGCAATGAATAAAGCGGGTATGAGCTTAGAATGTCTTGGTGGGGACAGCAATATATCAATATATAAATATATCAATTTGTAATGCTCTAAATCTAAAAAAAAATATTTAGTTGAAATGAATGAAATAGAAGAATAACTATGTTAGGTGTAGTGTTAGGAACAATCGTACGAATCTTGTTGTTTTGGCTGTATTGAGAATATATTTGAGTGACTTAGACTTCATGACTACTTCAAACTAACAACTGTTAGAAAAAGCTCATATGTGGTATATTTATATGGCGCATATGGTACACTTAAAAGGCTTTGATCTGATAAGACATAAGATACAGACACAGACATGACATCATCGCAGAAGGTAAATAACCTGAACAGTTCAGACATTGCAGTGGCACATGTTCCAGTAGGCTGTGAGCGTTTGAGGGGCTGGTATGAGCAGTAAGTGCTAAGACCAGGTGTGCTAGCTGCTTGCGCAAACACTGTACACACACTGAAAAAAACAAAACACTCAAGCACACGAGCATCTGTGGAAGTGATGGGCATCATCACCTCCACCTGGTCTGTTCTCGTGTGTGTGTGTGTGTGTGTGTGTGTGAGTGTGTGTGAGTGTGTGAGTGCCCTGTGGGTTCTGCCTCAGGAATGCTGCCTGTGCTCCTGCAGACGGCGCTGACGCCTTCGTGCTACCAGCTGATGTTCCTGAACTCTCTCCGGAATCCTGAGCCTCGGGCACTGCCCCAGCTGCCCCTGTTGCCCCTGTTGCCCCTGTTGCCCCAGCTGCCCCGGACGAGAACCACGCACACGCAAAAGCCAACACGTAACACCACTGGACCCACTGGAGGGTGGCTGGACGACAGTCGGGACCAAACGTCTAGAGCTCAGAGCTCACGTCACATCTGATCATCCAAGTTAATTGCAAAAGCTTGACGAATTCATGGACTTATGGCAGACATCACATGTTCCTGCAGAATTAGATCAGCAGAAAAAACATTTTTTAAATTAGAAGTCTAACATTTCTGCAATCATTTCTACTGGTCGTCAGCATGTAGGTCATTCTCTGAAGTTGATGGTGGAGCATTAGAACCATGTACACAAACATTCACAGCACAATGTACCACTTTTTAAACGTGAAGCTGTTTTCAGGAGAAATGAATCCCAAGGGGAAGCAGACCTGCGATTTGCCTTACAAGACGGTTCGTCTCTCTGGACGCTGAATGCTTCTAAGAACTCAAGGTGGGGGGTGTTAAGAGACCACAGCCTCGGACCACAGAATGCCTCAGGGTACGTCCTGCAGAGTGGGTACGCCAGTGCAGTGGGGACGCAAACATTGTACACAGTACTGCAGAGTGGGGACGCCCTGCAGAGTGGGGACACCAGTGCAGCGGGGACGCAAACATTGTACACAGTACTTCAGAGTGGGGACACACTGCAGAGTGGGGACGCCAGTGCAGCGAGGACGCAAACACTGTACACAGTACTGCAGAGTGGGGACGCCCTGCAGAGTGGGGACGCCAGTGCAGCGAGGACGCAAACACTGTACACAGTACTGCAGAGTGGGGACGCCCTGCAGAGTGGGGACACATTGCAGAGTGGGGACGCCAGTGCAGTGGGGACGCCAGTGCAGCCTGCGTATCCCCAGCCAACCGTGCAGGTAACAAAGTCCCTCTGCCGCTCTTGGGTTTCCAGCTAGGACGCATCTCTCACAAGGGGCGCTGTATAGTCTAGGAGGCTTTCTCCAGTGTCCCCCACAGTTGGACGCCGGCACAAAGACGGCCATTATGAGCAAGGCAACCCATCTGTCAGGGAGCAGCGGAGCAGCGGAAGGTGGGGCGGCTAAGAACGCGGCCGAGCCCCTAGAGCAGGTGAGTCACCTGAGTCCTGCTTCCTGCCCCGCCTACGGGACTCTCACTGTGGGGGGGAAAAGGGCCTCAAAGTACACAGGGGACAATACAGATTCACGGGGATTCTGTTCAAGTGTGCATGTGTGCGTTTCTGTGTTTTTTTGTTTTTTTGTTTGTGTGTGTGTGTGTGTTTGTGTGTAATGAAGCCACAAGAAGACTAATGCGACGTATAAAGCGTAGCATTTATATGCCGAACACATTCAAATCATGTCAGCGTAGCAGCGAGGTTTGGGTTTCATGCACGCGGACCCTAACAGAGAGTTTCCCTCATTCTTCAGCAGCCAGAAAGGCAAAATAAAACAATGTGGTTTCTCTAGCAACACAGCCTCTCTCCCTCCCAGAGCTATATCTAGCCTGCAGGCCTGTAGATCAAAACAGAAACTCATAGGGGAAAAAAAAACTGTGTGTGTGTGTGTGTGTGTGTATGTGTGTGTGTGTGCGTCACCGCGGCAGGGTGGGGCCATACCTGCCACTAAAACATGTAGGAAGCACGCCGCACTGGCCCGCACACGCACACAGGCCGCACACGCACACGGCTGTAAGCCATCTCACGCCTGGAGACATGTTCTGCCACAGGCTGCAGCCACGCCCCTCCCCCACCCGCTGGCCCCACCCACCAGCCCCGACACTAATTACACACCGCAGACATCGTATAACAAAACGAACACAGAACATGAGAGAGAAAGCAGAGCTGGTTTTCATGGCCTCGGGCTGCAGGGTTTGACGCAGGCAACCATGTGTAGAGAGGAGCTCAGTATACAGCACCTCCACCACGAGTGGCAGAGAACAAATTAGATTATTGGATTTTCAGCCACAAGGATCAAAATAAGAGTCTCTCACGTCAGATTTCATATTTGATTACTAGCAAAATTGTTATGCAGCCTGTTATACTATAGTGGTATCAGTGGTGTACTGAGCACACAGGTGCATCTGTGATCTGATTAATGCCATCTGGGTCCCAGCGGTTTCCACATTAACCTAACATAGCATTTTAGGTGGTCACACTTAAGCTGCAGTGTCTACCTGAATCTCCTTTGCTGCCGCGTCTCTCCGTGCCAGAAAACGCCACCTCCAGGTCGACTTTGCCAAATCGCAGAGTGTAACCATTCATCAGCTTCCTGGGAGACCCTCCTCCCGAGCCGCCCGATGATGAACGCGCCCGGTGACCTTTGACCTGCGAGGCCTTGCCAGTCCGTTCCAGAGATTTGGAGCGTCTCTCGGTCTGGTTCTGTTGCTCAGCGGTCCGGAGGCTGCGATGCAGAGGGAGGAGGGCGGGGGCAATTGGGGAGTCGTCTCCTCCTAGCCAACCGCGTGCGCAGATCCTTCGCGGGGAGTGACTCCCGTTGGGCGGTGCGGGCGTCTGAGCCAATCCTGGCCTGGGCTTCTCCTGCCGCCTCCCCGCCCCCTTCCTCGAGGATGGACTCAGAGCTGGAGCCCAGGTTCATGGGGTTTTGCAGCGCCTCCATGTACGACTTCCGGAAAAGCCTTCGCGTCTCGAAGGTGGCCGAGTCCCGGGGGTGGTGTCTGCGCGGGGTGGGGTTGCTGAGGTCCGTACTGAAGGAGAGACACCTGGAGCCGCCACCCCCTCTGGGCCGGCCCTGCTCCGGGTCGCTCGTCTGGCCCCTCGCGGGCGTGGCGGTGTGGCTCCGCCCAGCGGCGGGGCTGACGCCGTGGACTCCGCCCCCACTGAGCCCAGCGACTCCCGCGAGCTCCGGCGGCTGTCCAGCGTGCCCGTGGAGCCGCGGTCACTGCAGGCGGCCAGATGGCTGCGCAGGCCCAGGGGGCGTGGCTGCATGGTGGTGCTCACCAGCACGGGGTTCGCCACGTTCCTCCACGGGGTGCGGTAGACGGCCGCGCCTGTGCTCAGCAGGCAGTTCTGGAGAGGCTGCAAGTTGCGCTCGCGCGTCACATTCTGCAGGAAGTCAACGGTGAAGACGCTGCCATACATGCTCTCGGGCACAGGGATCTCGGCAATGGCGTGACTGCTGCCCGACAGGCATTTTATCACCAGCTTGGCGGCTCGGCGGCCCAGGGGAACCACCTGCAGGTAGAAGTCGCCCTGCCGCAGGCGGACCTTGTGCAGAGGGGAGAGCTGGAGAACCACCTTCTCGTGGATGCACAGAGGCCAGCCCTCGTGGTACAGCGGCAGGCCTTTGAAGCGTAACTGCAGACACAAACACGTCAGTTTAGTCATCGGCGAACACTGAGAACAGATCCACTACTGAGGCTTGCTGTTCAAAACCTGAAGGAGAAGGAATTTCAACTACACTGAGAAAAAAAACCACTTTCAATTGGTCTGGATTATACATGACAATTGGTCTGGATTATACATTCCAGTTGGTCTGGATTATACATTCCAGTTGCAACGTCAGCTTCAGGATGAAACTATTTGACAGTTCCCAGTCTTCTAGTGAGCAATCTCAACCATGCTTATCAGCGAGTCTAAACTCTCTCGTCTGCATTTTCAGGTGTATGTTACGGCAGAACAGATTGCACCATGGGAATGACTCAGTGTTTATAGAGTCTCCCACAGCAAAGCTACAGCCACACCCACTTTCTCTCAGCGTAACAGTGCGATGCCAAACACCCTCACGGCCCCGAAACACTTCGCGTTGGACTTGCAATTACACTAATAATGACATATAGTAATGAACCCCACATTACTGCTAATTGAATCGTGACTCTGTTCTCTGCAGATTGAATGAAGGTTCTGAGCAGGTTTGTCTGTGGGATAATTGCCTGGACTCTGAATGCGGGAGTGTAGGGTTACAGCTCTCTGTTCGCAGGGATGCAGGAGTGACTGGAGCCCCCGTGAGTCAGCGCTGCACCACGGTCCCTTGTGTGTGTGTGTGTGTGTGTGTGTGTGTGTGTGTGTGTGTGTGTATGTGTGTGTGAGTATGTGTGTGTGTGTGTGTGTGTGTGTGTGTGTGTGTGTGTGCCCCACACTCACACAGGTCTCCCGCTGGATGATGTGCAGGATCCTCTTGGCAGGAAGCAGGAAGTCGAGGAAGCAGAGCAGGCCGTCGCCGCGGTACTGCCTCTCTACCACGCTGAAGAGCTGCCACAGGACGGTGGCAGCCGTCGCCCCAAACGGAGCATACAACGCAGACAGAGTGCTCTGGATACAGCTGTCCAGCGACTCCGAGTCCTAACACACACACACACACACACACACACACACAGAAAGACTTATAGATGTGGCAGTTAGCAATGAAAGGCATGAATGATTGCCAACTGCTGCCTCTAATGCCCTGACAAAGTCCTTCCGCTGGTAGCCATCTTTATTTCTGCAGTGCTCCTAAGAACTTGGACCTTTACCTTTAGTGTGGTTTTAAATGCAGATGTATCGGGTTGAGAAAACTCTGCTTAGAGCAGTGACACTGCTCCTCTTCGTGTGCATTCAGAGACATCATCATCAGAGGAGGACGTTACTGTGAATGCTAAGCTATATCACAAAACATAACACACTCCAAACTGACAGTGCCGTTTGGTTTGGTTGTGGAGCACATGTGCTTTTGACCTTTTCACACCAATACTGGAGACTAACAAGATTCAGTACAATATCCCACCATGCACACACACACACACACACATTAGGATGTGAAGAGTTAACAGAGCATGTCCTGTACACTAGGTCCTCAGCTGATGAGCAAGGAAACACCTGTCAGGTGACGTCATGGGCTGGACAATAATACAGCGCCAGCTGGAAAATTCACTGTCTCTACACAACTGGACCCCAACCCGGGTCAGGAAGTGCTCACGGGATCCTCCTGCCGCCGTCTGGCGCCATGTCCCGCACGAAGACGAGGGCTGAGATCGAGGAAACCCACAGCTTTGAGTCAGCTGCTCTGCTGCAACTTCAGGGAAGGTTCACGACACAACATCTCAGTAGCGGGGTGCATCTACCTCGTCCGGCCTCGTTCACATTTGAAAGGTACGTCTTTAGCGTCTGTATCCTCATTTGAGGAAGTTACTCTTCAATGAACTTCCTGTTCAAGGACCGTATTTACAAGTACTGCCACTTACATTTAGCAAGAGAAACTTAAAAATGCATTCATAACATTAATGTATGCACAACTAATGTAACTTTAGCAAATAAATTCTGATTATTCAAATGCAGAGTTGAACAGTTTTCATTTTAGTCACATAGAGTGCATTTGACATCTTGCTTATCACAAAGCAGGGCTCTGTCATCATCACCCCAGAGTGTGTGAGCTGACTTTGTGCTTGATGCTTTGATAGTTCCAAGTGTTCTTCTTCAGTCTCCTGTTACAATATCACTCCTCTATCCACTGTAACAGGAATGACACCATCGGGTGACCTGGGGTTCAGTTTCCCACTTCAGAAGCAACATGACCTGGCTGGCATCTAACAGCAGGGGAAATGCCGCTTCCTCCGCGAGCGACCCAGAAGACTCTCACGCTTCAGTCGATTGTTTGGAACTACTAGACCGGTGTTACGCAATGCCAGTGTGTCGCTCCGTGTGCTGTGACCCTGCCGCAAGAAAAAGCCTTTGTTCCCATCTCATCAGATTCAGTTCTTTAGCACAGAGACCAAAACTGACTTTAGGGACATTAGCAGCGCAGCTTTTAGGGCAACAAAACATGTCGCCCAGCTTCACTGTGACCGCAGGGAGGAGCAACGCAGCGCAGGAAAGACAACAATGGCAGGAAAGCCATCACTAAATATTTTTACATTTCTCTTCAGTGTTTTTCTATTGCGTGAACTCTCCCTGAGACTTTAAAACAATGAGTTCCTGAAGTGTCAGTTAACATCGCCTATAAACCTCATACACTCAATTACTCAAAACACAGAACTAGCATAGAGCCTGCATAGCCATTTAACTTAGAAGGCAAGACAAGTTTATTTATATAGCAGCTCTCATACACACTGGCAATTCCAAGTGTTACACAAGAAAAGAAGAAGACTCAGTCAGTCCAGTCCAGTCCAGCACCAGCATATCAAACTAACCCAAAATCTCACATCTACACACCCACTGACTCAACTCAAAGACCTGACTGACTGAGGGGAGAATGCAGACCAAACACAAGACCGATGTTTAAAGAGGACCTCCACAGAGGCAAAGAGATAAGTGAAGCCTTTGAACCCAGAAGACACACAATAGCTGGCAGGAGTGCTAGAAGGAGTTTTGAAGCTCCTAGCCTTGAAGAAATTATTACATCTGTTCAGAGCGAGCACAAGACCTTTTGATAGTAGCAATGCACACCAACAGACACGGAAGGGGGGGCTGTGTGTGGCAGGATATAACAGGGCAGAACGATGACTCCCTCTGACTTTGAGGGTGTATTGTAGACAGGGAAGTAGAGAAGTATTGAATTATGGGTGTAGACCCATAATTATAGCAGTGGCTTTAGGATGTGGAATACATCTGGTACTAACGTACACTAATGCACACATACACACATGTGGATTCCAGGTGGTATTGCAATGGTGTGTTTATTATGATGGGCACCCATAAAAAATTAATAGAAGCCCTACACACGGAATACTAATCAGTTCCACCAGACAGGCTAAAATGCTTGTTCTTCTATTTTTTTTCCTTGGTGAAAATGCTTGTTTACAGAGTGACCAACTACTGTACAATTTACTGCTCTGTTGCACTGTGCAAACAGTAGCAGTCGCCTCCAGCAGTCTATAATTTGCGAATGTAACACACTGAGTGGACACAAATTACAGTCCTGCAGGAGTGAACACACGAGCACGTGAACCCTACAACAGCTTAGCACAGAGAGCATACGTGTGGTCAGCTGAACCCAGCTGTGTTAACATCTACATCTATATTGCTGAATATTTAAGGTACAGATCTTAACACGTTTTAGAGTCTAAACTCGATTTTACTCAGCATGCGAATTCAGGGGGTCAGAAAGGCAAGGGTGGTGCGCAACAGACTTTCCTGTGGGCGCGCGAGTCTGCTAACGGAAATTAATATGAGAGCATGCGGCGATTAAACCAGCCAAGGAGCCCTACAGACTGACCGCGGAGCAAAACAAAAAACGCGCCTGTTTAGATCCGCCCCCACGCGCAGGTGTTACCGACGATACGGGCTCTTATCAAAGGCCGTATAAATTCCCGTCCCAGCCACGGCGCACGCGGAGGAATGCTAGTTTAGGGACAGACAGAACAATAGTGACTTGGATCACGGAGGCGAGCTGGCGGTGTGTGGGGTCCTGAACACGCCGAACGGTAACATAATCCGGTAACGTAAGCTTCAGTCCGTTAGTTATCAGCACTTGCAAAGTTTGGCTCGGCTGTGAATGAGATCCACTGAATACACAGAAAGTCTTGTTAAAGCACCCATAGTCAAATCACAAACATAAAAGTTAACTATGTGCTCTTAGATGAGTTGTTTATTTCCGGTCTTGAGATTAAAAGATTTATTTATTAGTTATGTATTTTTATTTGACATCTTAATTAAAACATTTGGGCCCAAGTCTAAATTGGCAAAATGATGATGTCAAAATGCCAGGCTTTATATCATCACTGACACGCTAACAAGTTTTCCCACATGTTAAAAATGTCATTTTGTTACATGAGAAGGACCTTTAAGTCTACGTATAGTACCTTTGAAAGCTAAAGGAGTGCTGACCGAGACTCCCAATGAGTCCAGCTGAGTCTTGATTACATTACTGCATGACACAGTGTATCACATGTTCAGATCACTCAGGAGAGGAAAGAACAGATCCAGCTCCCCCTCACCACACACACAGCTTGCTGGATCCTAATTAGGATGCTGACTGTGTCTGTGCGGCTGGCAGAAGCAACACTCTGGTCGAAGGGACCACTTCACACTCAAGTAGCACTTCAAGAGCTATTGTGGAGTCCATGTTCTTCCATGGTTGTGTGCAGACATTCCAGATTCAGAAAGTAAAACTCCTTCCCAGGATTTTATTCAAGCTTGCTGGATTTTCTAATTAGTGCCAGCCAGGTAAAATTAGTGGAATCAACACAATCCAGGAAGCCTGAGCAAAATCTTGGTGAGGACTTTTACTTTGTGATCCTGGAATGTTCCCCTCTGGTTGTGTGTGACGGGTTTGGTCCTTTGCAGAGCAGTGTAAGCGGAGACAGATCCCCTCGCGAGTGTAACACAGGCAACAAAAGCTGTCTGGAATGAATGATAGAGTGTGTGTGTGTGTGTGTGTGTTAGATTGATCACCAAAACCCCTTTAAATGTGACGGATTGATTAGCAATGTGAAGCCAGACACTCAGCATCTTCTCTGAAGACACAGCACAGCCCACATCACACTGTGTTGTGGTCTGATCCTCAGTTAGAGACTAATCCCTGTAGTTAACACTCTCCTCCAATCATACGGAGTCCCAATTGAACCACACACCACCGACTACCACTGTGAGCTACTGTGATCTCAGTTAGTTTGTGATGTGAAAAAAAGAAAACACAACAAACAAACCACGGCAACTTTTTCAACAACAAACCACCAAAAAACAATTTGGATCTCAAGAAAAATGTAAGAACCATACCAATTGTACAAAAACAATGCGATTAATAAGAAAATCAACATCCTTCAAAAGTTCTCTTAAACATGTAGTCAGCGGCTACACACATATCTGGCACTCTGGCAAATTACACTCTATAAAACTTTCCACACAGAGAATACACCATATTAACCCACAGCTGCCTGATATCTCTGAAAGACAGGAAGCTTCTGTATTACGCACAAGCCCGAGCTCCCTGAAAGGGTACAATTCCTTCCACCTATTCACATGATAATTGACAAATGCCCAAAGCAGTTACAAAATACCAAGAGTGAAAGAAGAGAGCACTAAAACTGAAGACAGTCTCCCCACTCACACCCTCAGCAGAATACGACTGAGAGTGGGAATCTGCATTCAACGCTCTGCTTCCCATCGCAGGAGCAGGACTGGCACTGCGGTGCCAGAGGGCAGCCGAGCACGCTCACCTTTACGCTCAGGTTGTTCTCACGGCTCCGAGCATGCTCACCTTTATGCTCAGGTAGTTCTCACGGCTCTGAGCACGCTCACCTTTATGCTCAGCTAGTTCTCACGGCTCTGAGCACGCTCACCTTTATGCTCAGGTAGTTCTCACGGCTCCAAGCACACTCACCTTTATGCTCAGGTAGTTCTCACCGCTGCCAGCTTTGGCTCTGCGGTGCATAGCGCCCTTTCCCGCGTCAACAAGCATTAATAGAGCGTGAATAAATAAGTCATCCGGATAGATCCACTGCAGGTCCAGCCAGTCAGTTATACGTCCATCATCTGGGTTCTAACAGGACAGAGGGACTCTGGCCGGCTTCGTCCATGCCTGTGCCCAGATTCTGTGACAGCTCTCTGTCCATCCCTCCCACTCTCTCTCTTTTACTGCCTCTCTCTCTCTCTCTCTCTCTGTTGGAGAGTTAGCCGTGCGATTCGTCCTGTAGGAGTGTGAGAGAGGGAATGTCCTCTCCTCCCTCTCTCTCTCTCTCTTTCTCTTTCCCTCCCTCCCACCTCTGTTCCTCTAGCCTCTCCCATCCAGCTAATGCACACTGATTCAACTTCCTTTAGCCCTGAAAAAACACACAACCTGACCTGCACGCAACAATGACCCCCCCCCCCCCCCTCCTCGCCCCCTCCTCCTCATGCCCTGCAGGGGAGCCACACCCCCCCCCCTCCCCCCAACCTGTCATTTCTTTAACCCTAACCTACCCCCACCCATGCTGCTCCCGCATTGTCCTGACAGCACAAATGCACTCAGGCTTTGGCTCACGCTGTAGCCTTTGTGAAAGGATGGGGGAGAGAGAGGGAGAGAGAGGGGGGGGGGGGAAGAGAGAGAGATTGAGAGAGAGAGACATCAGAATGCCGCTGCCCTGGGTACAACAATAGCGGTCTCACACTTTGCAGAATCCCGACTTGGGGAATCCCGACTGCGTGTACCAGGGCCGACACATGCGCACACGCACGCACGTTGCCGCCTCCCCTCCACTGGCAAGGACTAACAAATCATGAGTTTCACGGTCTGTCTTTTAAAGTCAGAAAGGTTTGTTCAGTACTAATGGCAATAAAAACTTCAATGATTTTAAAACAACACAGAAGAATAAAGAGCATTAGTAGCCATGGTCCAATGGCTTATTTGGGTTTGGTGGTGGACTTGTGCACCTGAAATTCTCTGCACCTAAAGATCTGATGAAATGTAGCGTAAAGGGAAGCATGTTTGCACAAAGCTCCCGGAATGTCTGCGTTCAAAAACAGCCCAGAGTCACCCGCTTCACACAAAAGAACTTACCAGCCCGCCCCACTGCACAGATGTCAGGACTGCACAGACACTACGTGGCCGTCAGAAGATGACAGCACATGATCACTCGTCTTCCTGAGGTCTCATCGGTGGAGTGAAGAGGCAGTGATGAAGCCCCATGGGGCAGGATCATGTCTGGCTGCCCCAGGGCCCCCAGCAGGGTACTGAGCATTGCCGGTGCTGGATCCAGAGGTTCCTGACCACTTGTTGTAGGGCTTAAACGCTGAATAAATCAACAAGTCACAATGTTGTCTCTTTAAAGATCAGTAGATCCAGATCTGTTTTAAACACTTCATTTTACTGGGTACTTCTTTTGATAGCTGCTTTTCTACACTGAAGCCTAAAGTTTGCAGAAGCATTCGAGAGGCCGGCTACAAATAAGGCGTCTGTATTTGGTCTAAGGCACGGATCATAGTCATAACACCCAACGGAGGAAAACACACAGACACTCAGGTAAAGTACAGGCAAACTCATGTAAAAGAAAGCAGAAACAGAGAGACACGACAACGATGGGTCAGAGAGAGTGAGCCAAACTTGAAAACCCAGAACAACAGGAAACATGGCTTACCCTCTTAAACTCCTGGCTTATTATTGAGTTATAAATCTTAAGGTATATTATTTAGTATTCTTTATTAATCATTCAGTCATTCAGAAATTAATTTAAATTAATTAATTCAGAAACTAATATAAAACTTTCAAGAGTGAGAGTCTGGACCCACCAGTGAGTGTGGAATTAACCCTTTAGTTAGAAGTATGGGTCCATGCCATGGGGAAAACATGCAAGACTGCCAACCAGAGAGACCAACAGGCAGCTTCCAATAGATGAGATCATAGATGAGGAACAGGTGGAGGTGATGATTGATGGGTGGTGCAAGGGCGGGATCAAAGAGACAGGGCCAATCAAGTTGTGAATAGTCAGCTTTGAGTCTCCAAGAGGGGAGTTTGCATAACAATGGAAATTAACTTGCTATTTCTACCATTGTTGTTGGCAGCACGAGTGAAGCTTCCCGAGACTGACAAAATGGCCCTGCGCATGACTGTGTTAGTGAATCGTGTTTGTTTGTAATGACCCAAACTGAAGGAAATGCTTGTAGAGCACGTGGGTATCTGTGTTTAAATCTGCACAATACCGTAAGAAACTTTAAACAAGTGAACCGTGCCATGTAAACACAGGACCAACAGTAGATTCACGAATTTAAGAGCAAATCTCACGGAACAGTTGAAACGAAGGACGTATAGACGGTCAAATGTTTGCTTTCCACATGGAGCACTTGTCATTGGATAGTAAAATATTTGCTTTTTATGTGAAAAAATAAACTCCATCGTGAGGCCTCCTCCATGTCAAAGAAACACGATGAACTAACGATAGTTCGTCTTCAGACGCTTGTTCCTGTTTGTCCAGGATAAACGTAGCTGTTTTGCTCCTGGTACACAACGGCTGAGCTCCACTCTTCCTACGGAGGCGCTTGAGGAGTCTGAGGTATAGCACACGTCCCTATAGCTACGAGGCATCCGTGGTGATAAACACTTCAAACTGGCGTTTCCTGTTGTTGTTCAAAAACACACTGAAAATAGGCATTATTTGTGCAGGCTTCTAGTAAACTCCATTTCTGAGATGATGAGAAAGAGATTTAGCTGTCCCTGGTGAGGGCAAACATCTGATAGGACCTATCAGTACAAATTAGCCAGATGACAGGGGCAGGCAGAGTGAACTAGCTACGATTGTTTCCCATAATCATAACTCAGCTGGACGGTCACAGACGTAAGTCATACGTTACAGCAGGAGTATCAGAGTCACTAACTTATAACTGCTGTTTGGATTCAGACAGTCCTCAGTACAAACATTTGTTTGTCTTAATTCTTCCTGTAATTCTGAGTGCTCTGAAAGCAACCCCATGGGAACAAGGGCTCTGTGGGGTTTATCTACTACACATCTTTCTCCAAATATTTTTCTTTTGTCCATTGAAGTTTTATGAAGTGTATTTCTTGACGAGTGACAGTTATTTAAAAACCAGGGTTCTGTATGTGCATGCAAGTGCGTCTGAAATGAACGTGTGTGTGAGACAGACTTTCCCTGATTCAGGACAGCAAGGCCTTTGCTATGGAGGGGGAGAGCCAGCTGTGTCCCCCTTCGAACACATGCTCACCCCCCCCCCCCACACACACACACACACACGCACACACACACACTCACCCAACTGTGGAATGTAGCACCCACATCTCACAGCTTCTCTTTGTGGCATCGACAGCAGGCCACCCGCATCTCACAGTCCTACCCCCCCCCCCCCAGCCCCTTTATCTGTCTAAACTCCCTTATTAGAGATTAAGACAGAGTTCTTATCAAAGCTCTTGGATCAAAGTAATGAAAGAAAAAAGTTAACCCATGATTGATTGAAAAGCTTTCATCCTTCCAGTTAGCTCAAGGTAACGCAGACACTCTTTGACTACTGACATCTGTATTAAATAATGGCAAATCAGAGCTTCATATAAGGGTCTGTCTTAAAAACAAAGCTACTATGACAAAATGACGATATAAGGAACCGAAGGCCATCAGATTAAGCCAAAAGGTCGTTTTTCCATCTATGGCCGCAGGCTGTCGCAGGGTCCAAAACAGTCACGGAAAGAAGAGCATGTTGTGCCAGATATGCTACACGCAGGTCTGATGCACAGTGAGTTTCTGATGCATAGTGAATGTTTGATGTACATTAAATATCTGATGCACAGTGAATGAGAGATGCATAGTGAATGTCTGTTGTACGGTGAATGTTTGATGAACAGATGTACACAATCGTCCTAAACCCACAACAGCTAAAAGCATCTTGTCACCAAATGCTTTGACAGCACCGTAACACAACAAACAATAAAACCAGTTTTGGATCACAGTGCAGAGCTGAACTAAACTGCAGACTTCCTTTAGCAACAGACTACTGATAAGACATTTGTATTAACATACCAGTAACACTTTTTGCTCAAACACACCATGCGCCCCCTTAACCAAAAGAGGACTATGATCATTCAAAGAGTGAAGAGTCGTTGGTACTCACAGGATGAGCGGACGAATGATTCCAAACTGCAGTGAGTCCAGGAGCAGAGATGAGCTCAGGAGCAGAGATGAGCTCAGGAGCAGAGATGAGCTCAGGAGCAGAGTGTGGTGGGAGCTGCCCAGAGGAAGAGTTATTAGAGCTCACCCAGGCTAAATCTCACGGCCTTGAGAACACACACACACAGGGTTGAACTGAGAACAGGTCTGGCCCACTCCTTCTCCCTCCTTCCCTCCCTCCCTGTGTGCACACGAATACACACACACATAATCACACACATAATCACACACACAGGCAGCCTGGGAATTGAAACTCCTCAACCGTGGGAGTAAGGAACCCCCTCAACAGCATTTTACACACTCACACACTGACACACACACACACACACACACACAGACAGACACCCAGACATTGTCCCTCCAAGGAGGCTCTGAGAGTCAGACTGTAGCTAGCAGAACCGGTGAGTGTGTATTGGATATTTTTGGTGCCAAAATCTCGAGGATAAATGATTAAGGAGAGAGAGGTTTATTCCAATTCAGTCTCTCTCTCTCTCTCTCTCTCTCTCTCTCTCTCTATCGTTTGAAACCCAGCCCCCACATGCACACACCAACACACACTGACACAGACACACAGTGTAAGGAAACCTTGCCCCTTTAAGACTACTTGACCTACCAGTCAAACAGTGTTTAAACCTTATGTAGATAATTCAGAGACAGCAGAGCGGGCAGCGCTGACCTGGTTTATCTTTAACTTCCATTCCAGTGTCTGGTACCGACTTGCTCATCTGTCAATCACTGTTTCAACAGCTCAGCGACAACCATTCAGCTCCCTGACTCAAAGGTGACCAGTGAGTGGCCAGTAAACACAGTCACTCTGCCTCCACAGGGATGCCAGAGGCTATATCCAGTGCTTTATCTACAGTGATTTGCTCTGAGAGGGCACAGCGGGAACCGCCAATGCTAACTTTCCCTGTGAAAACAAGATAAACATGGGAACAGATGCGGAGAGTGTGTTAGAAAGGGCTGTTCCGCTACGCATGGCAAAGTACACCAGCATTTATGTTCTCTGCTCAGTTACGATCTCTAGGTCCAGGAGGATCACTGGATCACTGGGTCACTGGATCACTGGGTCACTGGATCACTGGCCACGATCCAGCAGAGTGAGCCTGGGTGTCACCAGCCATCTCGAGATGACCAGTCACACTTGGTGCCCAGCGCTACTTCACAGTTGACCTGAATGAACGATGCCTGTACAAGAAGTAAAAAGATCTATTCTTTTAAAGTTTTTTTAATTTAAAAAAAAGCATAATTGTTCTCAGTCTTTTGCCTGCGCTTGAAAACCTCAGATAAACTAAATGTCATGATGCATACCATGAATAGTCAAAATGTCATTTAAGTGCGTCCCTGCCCTGCCGCCCACCCTGGGGTACTTTTCCACCTGTCGAGCCGTCCCACATCCCCGTACCCCCTGGGGAGTGCGTGTCTCACAACAGAGGCCTGGGAACACAGAGCATGTTGTCTTCTGACAGACATGGGCAAGCACAGGTGCCTTAGACAGTGGGGCTCCTGTTACAGTAGCTAAGTAGCTCTCACAGTGGAAACACACACACACAAATACATATATATCCCCCCACACACCCTAACACTCACACTCACACACACCTGATTGATCTGTGTGAGGAGTGAAGCACAGACCAAATGGCGAGAGGAAACCACTCAAGCCGAACGCAACGTTTGTCTTTGTAACGCGCCGGGGTTAAAGCTGAAAGGTCAGACGGGTGTGACCTCTGCAGGCCCTCACCGCACACCCAGAGCACAGGTGCATAAACAATCGCATCAAAGTCTGCCCTGTACGGCACTAATGACCCCATCCCCACAATACGAGAGCCAGTCGTGAACCCAGCCTGGAAATGGGCAAATCAGGCGGGAAAACGAACCTCAGCCACAGGCTCCTTACGCAACACGAACACAGATAAGTGAGAATTGTGAAATTTACACCACGGTAATAATTCTGTGGTTCATGACAACATCCATTCAAACTACGCCAAACCCAAATCTGTCCCGCTAGTATCTCCAGTCTGCAGTAATGAGAAAAGATAATGCACCGGTCTAATATTTTAAAGAATGAAAGTCATTATTACCATAATCTATTCTGTTTGTCTCTGGATAGGGTAAAAGATCTTGGATGTCCTGTGATGAATCACCCTGGGGCAGAGCAGGACACGCATACAGCTTTATTACACACACCACATTATTAGTGGGATGAGATTAATTATCTATGTTCTGCTTTTTATGTGTAGTAAGCCCAGCAAATTAGCAAGCAGTGCTTGGCAGTTACACAGTTGAGAGAACCTTTAGCCGTCTCTGGGCGTCGTCCAGTTTTCAAATCTAGCTGCTTTTTTGATGTCAAAGGATGCAGTTACCTTTGAGAAATACGCCGATTTAGTTACACAAAGAACTCAGACAGGTAAAGCCATTTGGACAGAAATCCTCAATGTCATTTCCCCCCTAAAGCCCCTGGAAAAGCCATAAAAGCCAGTCAGATGTTTATCCAAAGCTGATACTATTGAGACACGATAAACCGCAGCTCTGTGCTTTACCCAAGAACATGTACACACGTACGCCTGAGTCAGGCGTGGTCGAGTACTGACTGTGCTCCCTCCAACAGCGAGCGACATAGAACTACAGCCCTGACGGTTATTGGGCTGACTGTCTTCCATAGGTTGTCAAATGTTACCAACACTCACTGTGGAAGAGTCGAACTCCTCGCTGGTTAAAATGATAAGAGCATGTGGGCTCCAAACAAATGTGACCTGTAGACAAATATCACGCACCTCTCTCCTCCAGCCTGCCGTAGGGCTGACAGGAGGAATTTTGTCTGTCAACACAACAACACATCAATCTGAAGCCCAAACCTCTGACTACAGTAACCCAGCTGCTTACCCTGCGCTGCTCCGTCAGTTCAGACGGCGACGACCAGGAGATGGAGAGAGAGATCTGATCAGCTGGACATGAGCCACAGCCATCCAGCCAGAGCGAAACGCAGAGTGAAACCTTCGGTGGGAGGCCTGGTGTATCCCAGCTGTCTGCAGTGCTGTGTGAGGAGCAGGGTGAGGATTACGCCCCAGCCAGAGAGGATCCCCTACAGGCATCAGCACTCCACAGACAGACACTCCCAGTTTATCTGCTCCTATGATCTGCTCCATTTTGAGCGTTCCTATGGTTGGGGGGGGGGGCTGAGAGACAGCGTCCACCCCTGTTATTACCGTCCTAATTCTACCACAGAGCCGCAGACATGCACGCCAATCCCTGAGCCTCCACTCCAAGTATGGAGACCTGTACAGTCGTGTTGGCTAAGTGGAGCTCCCACGGCTGCAGACGTGAATGCAGACGTGAAGGCAGACGTGAAGGCAGACGTGAAGGCAGACGTTTGCGTGCAGGCGAAATGCCAAACGAAGGTCAAGAACTTTCCGGACTATCAGAAAACGACGCTCTGTTATGATGCGAGAGCTTGAGAGTTGGGGGCGTTACGCCTGCATTGAGAGTCTGTAGAAAAAAACGCCATGCCTGTGGAACACACATACACACACACACGGCGGTAGTCTCTCAGCTAAAGCAGGGGGGATCACAGTGACCTCCACCCACAACCTCCACCCCTCCAACATGAGACCAGGTGTTTGTGGTCCTTTGTGGCATGGATTACAGGAACCGCTGGGCAAACACCTCCAGGTGTGCATTCCGCACGGGGCGAAGACAACAGCGAGAGCCCCTCCTCCTGTCAATAAACCGCTCCACTAGAACCTCCCTACGAAGGGACAGGAAGTTGGCTAGAATACAAGCCCACCAGGGGCTCCACCGATGACATGCTCAGAAGCATCCAGAAATGCCCTTCGCCTGCTCCAGCGTGATGGGGAGAAGAGCCTTTAGTGCAGCCCCACCTGGACCTGAGGAGCCCTGTCATCTGTACAGGAAAGCTTTCGAAATTACAGGGCTACCGGCAGCATAATTCACGTTGCACAAAGTATGAAGGGCTCATGCTGGTTTAACACGGTCGAGTCCTGGGAGGAGGGGGTGGAGGCAGTGGTGTAGTTCCAGGGTTCTGGCGGAGGCTCTGGTGGAGCTGCTGGTTTGGGGGGGGTGTGAGGTTCAAACCGCCACCTGTAGGTTGTGATGTTACGAAATCACGAAGCCGGCTTTGACAAGGGAAACACATTAGTGGGAGGGTTTAAAAGGCTGTCCTAAGACTAATGACTGTCCTAAGACTAATGACTGTCCTTGGGCCTGTTCTGGAAACCTAAGGAACGATAACAAATGTCCATTATCAGACACCAAACTCATTTATCCACTGAGCAGCTATCTGTGACTATCCCAAGAACAAAGATGTTAATATTTCAAATTCCACCGACTAATGCTACTTTTACATTTAGTTGCACATCAGTACAAAACTCGTAACCCTTATTAGACATCACTGCTCACATGTACAACCTTGTTCTGACTGATGGTGGCTGAAGATGAAACAGAGATTGACTGGATGGGCCTGAGTTGTTTTCCAGGAAACCAGGCTTTCGCCATTTGCAGTAAAAACTCGTGCAGTCACCACGGGAATAGCACTTCTATCTCAACATAAAGGCATTTAGTAAAAGCATCTGTATATATTGGAGTCAGAGAGAGAGAGAGAAAGACAGAGGGTGAGGTTCTTCCTGTTTCCAATCGGTTAATTACACACTTCTCCAGAGGCCGGTGGATATCGCAGGAGCAGGATGAACAATACATCTGCTCCATCCACATTCCTTACAAGTCAACAGCTGGTTAACTACACTGGCACTCACACAGAGAACTGTGCTGAGTTAAGCAGCCCTCTCAGGCCATAGGGAGAGCGCTGGACAACGTTTTATATGCTATAATAAATAATCATGTGTGTAGTCCTATCAAGACAGACAGTTTCAGGGTCAAAACCAGAAAACATCATCATTAAGGTGCCCCATCTTGGTAGATTACCTGCAGTGAGTGAGTGAGTGTGACAGAGAGAGGGAGAGAGAGAGAGAGAGAGAGAGAGAGAGAGAGGGAGAGAGAGACAGAGGGAGAGAGAGAGGGGAGGAGGAGCAAGTTAACCTTGACCCGTTGTGTGCATGGGGGACCTTGGTCTTGCATGAATGAGGCTGTTTTGTAGCATTATCTATGTAATGAGTTCTTCCTGTTTAACGATCTGGCTTGAGACAGATCCCTGCAGTTATAAGGTCCTCCAGAGCAGTTCAGTCCGATCCCTAATCTCCTCAGTGACTACGTGCATTCCCACAAAACTATACAGTCTCTTGTGACCCTTCATGCAACAATAACACATACATGAAACTATAGACCAACCTTTGATGAGGTTCCTTGCTAAAGGCAGTAGAAGGTCAAAAAACACGAGAGACAGGGAGACCTCGCTTATAAATATTGTAAATAAACAAAGGCCACACCTCCAAAGCCACATCGGAGACGGAACAAGATGTCCACGTTTTTGCCTAGCAGTCCTTTGTCAGGACAAAAACTTTGTCATGTTACAGAAACTAAATCAACAAAGCCAGACTGTAAATGTAATTTCACTTCTAATGGTGCTTGCCTGACCTCTGAACCTTTGATATCTGATGTCAGAGGATGAACACGTCTCGTGGCGAAGAGAAAATAAACCATCCCAGAATAATCAGGGAACGGCGCGATGGCACTTGGGTCCAAGCTCTGCCCACTGACACTTTTACAATGCTGCTTTGTTCAAGTCTAAAAAAAAATGAATTCGTCAATAACAATGTCAAAAATGCTTTGTGGGAGAAAGTCAAACAAACAGATGAACAACAAAAACAACAACAAAAGTGTATAATTACATTAAATAATGTATTACTCTACAAAAGTTTCCAAACTCCAGCCAGAAAGGACCAGTAAGAATGGCGTTATTTGTGAGATTTACTCTCCCTCTCACACTCTTCCAGTCTCGTCCACTGTCTCACACACACACACACACACATCCTTCTCTCTGTCCCTCTCTCGTTTGTAGCATGGCATTAGTATTCAGACCGACGCGTCGCGGAGAAGGGGGCGGGGGCGGGGGGAGAGAGGACATTTCTGGATGGTCCTGGCCCAATCTATCGCACATCGCTAAGCAACCGCTTTAGGAGGCCGAGAATCTGTACAGTGCTCTTCAGGCAAGCTCGAGCACCTCACCGCTTGCTTCAATGTCTGATCTTTACAAATCAAATGATCCAATGGGTCATGAGCCCATGCACAAGTGTGCAGCTGAGGATCACAGTACCGTTAACGGCAAACCACGTGCGAGACTGAGCAACTTCAGCACCGCTCCCGACGCCAGGTACGAAGTGATCTCAGTACCAAGCCGACTGCCAAGACAATGCAAAGGAGGCTCGGGTGCACAGTGATTTACATCATGCAAACCAGTAAACAGCTAAAACTCGCGAGATTACGCGGCGCATGTCCTTGTTGATATTAATAGAGTAAGACTGCGGTTCGGTTTGGTGCTCAGCGTGGCTCCGTGTGCGGATGGTTTGTGGGTGGCCTTAGGTGTGATGACTGCGGCAGTTGTTGGCGTTTAGGAATGTACTGTTGTTCTGGTTCTGCATCTCTGTTCTTGTATTCAGCATGGTTTAGCTTTAAACATCTTATATAAAAGTCACTGAATATGTTGCTTCACTGAACACGTTGCATAGTTCGGCTCCTTCATAAAAATGACATATCTCCTCCTTTCGTCTCCCTGTCCAGACGTACAGCGCTCTTTAGATGTAATCGCGATCCTGAGGAAAGGTCGTTTCTTTCTTACTGCACCTATATATCTAATCCTCGGGGACGGGGGCGTTTCTATGGGTTTATTCCAATCTCTGAATTAGTGAAGCGTTTTCTATCCCGCTTAGAGTCCAGAAGCTTAATCAAGCGGAAAGTAGGACCAGAACGCGGGGCGTAGTTGGTCGGTGGACTGGGCCAGAATGCTACAATTGTTCAAGGAATTCTTTGGCAATACACAAAATGTAGTCACCAGGGTAAGTATTTCTGGGACAACAAAAATGCCGTGTGTCTGCACTGGCTATCGCTTAATAAGCCTACGCCAAAGAGAAGGTCTGTAAAGCTCTCCCTTGGACATCAGTCAAGAGTTCGGATGAGAATATTTCATTATAGTTTTAAATCTGATGCCCGTATTTAAGAATTCTAGTCCCTGTTTCTCATTCGTTTGGGAATATTACGTGTCCAGCGAAGCAAACCGAAGCACGCGGACACGGTTCCCGCTGAGCTCATTGTGCCGCTGAGCTTTTCTCATGCGCGTCCTGAAAGAAGGTCGCTGTATGCACGCGCTGTAGTTAATCACATTTTCCCAAGAAAGGCTTAGCTGTACGAAATAAAGCAACATCTGTCTTTGTACGCTGGCAATATAAATAGACAATAAAGCGCAAGAAGTAGGAACAAAAGCAGTTCCAGATTCATTTACATTTGCAAATTAAGTAAAAACAGTAAAAGGACAAACTATAACCACCAAAAACATCAGATAAATGCTTACAACAGACTCCAGTGTTACAGTGAAATATTCGTTATGGTATACTATTTTGCTTGTTTGTTTGTTTTTTACATATGAAAACAAGTTTGGAACTTCTTATTAAGACGTTTAAAGTGCACAGTTAAAGCCTCAGAACTGGGGCGAAGCACGGGCAGTTTAAAACTTTTTTATCTTTAAATTTATATTATAGAAATAAGACAATAGAAAAGTTTATTAGCCTACCTTCGTCACGCGCTTTGCTAGGTGCACAAACTGACCCAAACTGGGTCAGAGACACTGTGCACCTGTCTCTGAGCCTTGAGTTAAATAAGGTTCTGACAGAATCTGGTAGCGCACAGGCTGGATTTGCGCGCGATGCGGTGCACTAAAAAAATCAAGGCATGTGTATCACCGTGTGAAGACTCCAACACGCATCTAGCATTTTTTCCCCCAAATTCCAACTCTCTTCGGATGGAAATAGCTTGTTGTCAGTGGAGGTTCTCTCGGGAGTCTTCTCCCTCACAAAATGAAGGAATTTGCATTTATCCGACCCTCCCCTTCCTTTGTCATATGTCATTGTTTGTCACGGTCGGGGTCCTTATTTGGCCTCAGAACAAATCCTCGCGGGTCCGCGCTCAAAGCGCTGCTCTTAACCGGGTTATCCGGGCACTCAATAGTGATGTGGGATGACGCATCGCCGCCAGCTGTTCGTCTCTGAAACCAGCTCACGTTCAGCCTTAAACTACCAACAAGCAAAAACTCACCAAGCTTGGAGTTTTTGTGAAATGCGTTTGACTAGGTGTGATGAAATGTGAAGCAATTAAAGCAATTTAATTGAAGAGGGCGTAAAACCATAGGGCCACTAAACAATGTGATGATACTTTGAGTAAGTACAAATTAACGACAACTTGTTTTACAGGGATACAACAGGTTTAGAATGTTCATGTTTTTACCACTAGGTGGCGATGCATCTCTTACAGTTGACAGCGCGCAGTGGACCCTGTCCATCCAAAGCTCAAAGTCCTTTGTAGTTATATTTTTCATTCCAGTGGACACGCTGTCTAATTAGAAAACATCCACGAATTGAGGTGACTGGATGACGGTTGTTTTTGCTGCAGTCGAAACAACCCAATGCGCTTTTGTTTTCGGAAGTCGCTGCTTAAACAGAGAACATTGCAAACGAGATGTTAAGCGTCATTCAAACAAATATAATATTTAGTTCATATAGTTGCTGTAATCTTGAGTAACGGGGCACTGTCCGTTCTAATTCACCCTTTTCCTGATCAGTGAACTTGAACTGAAGCCATTTCGTACTGTGGTTTGTAACTCTTGTCTTCTTGTAACTCTTAACTTCTTGTCTTCTGACGTCAGTATAGAAACGTTCATTAGTTCATTAGACAGGAGGTGTAATAGGAACACTCAAAAGAAACTACAATATGTATGCTAAGTATTTTTATTAAAATATATATAAAATACAAAACCTATATGCATAAGTATTGACCATGATAAATATGCATATACTGTATAATCATACAATAAAATGTTTATAATCATATAGTTTCATACATACAGGAATATATTTTTTGCATTATAAAGTTGGCAGTGGTGATGTGTACCCTCCATCTGCAGTGGGGTCCCCCCAAGAGGAAAGTTTCCTTTTTTTCATTCTTCCGGACAGCTAAGAGCAGCACCTTTCACCTGAGACGGGTTAGAACACCTGGAGTGGTATCGTTCCACCGTGGCACACTGGCAGGATGCGTAGGTACGAGCTCGGAGCTGTGCGAACGGCGTTACGGGCTGACGCCTACTCCTCAGAGCCCTTCTGGGCCCCTACAGCTTCAAACCGAAGATGTGGGCGCATGTTCCAGGGTGTAAACTCTGATCTGAGCAGACTTGTCTGTGGCAAATGTAACTCACAAATCTCACAGTTTTATAGAATCCTGGTTTTGTGGTCTGACGGGCACTCCCGTAATGTGAACGTGTGTGTGTGTGTGTGTGTGTGTGTGCACGCACGAGGTCATGTCTGATGGTAGTGATGGTAGTGATGATGGTGATGGTGCTCGTGGTGGTGGTGGTGTTCGTGCCGCTGCACCACGGGCAGCACGTAGCCTGGGTTCAGGCCTGCCGCGTGTTCCCGCTCTGGGCCCCCGGGCGTGGCTGCCTGCGGCTGGGCGTGCCGGCCGGGCGACAGGGCCTGCTCCCGGGCCCTGGTCCTCACACGCCTGCTGTGGCTGTGCTGGAGCGGGTGCGGGCTGTGCACAGGTGGTGGAGACTGGCTCTGCTGGGGCAGGTGATACACATCCTGGCCCCCGAGGTCCCCACCCTGAGCTGGGGGGTGGTGGTTGTAGCATTTGGCGCCCTTTGACCCTCCAGCGACCCCCGCGGGAGTGACCCCGGCCCCTTTGGATATACCCTTAGGGGACTTGACGAAGTGGGCCGGGCGGACACGGGCGTCTGGCGGGCCGCAGTGATCGCTCGCCATCTGTGAGCGGCGCTGGTGGCCGTGCCACTCTGGCTCCTGGGAGCGCGAGCGACTCTGGGAGTGAGACGGCCGTGGCGGATGGTCCTGGCGGCCTGCAGGGGGCGCCGTGGCTGATGAGGAACAGAGTTTGTCTTCATTTGATATCACAGGAACAAAACCACAGGATTTTTAAACATTCATTTCACCATCTCTGTAAACAAGAACAAATGAGAAGAACCACATCTGCCATTTGGAGTAATAATCTAACCAACAGGTTCGCCTGCACTGACCTTCGAACCTGGAGGTGTAGTTCTCGATGCCAGCCAGGTCCAGGTAGTGATTCCTCCTCTCCGTGTTCTCATCCACACAGTAATGTGTCCGCCCCGGAGGGTCACTCGCCTGCCCTCTGTAACCATGACAAGTCCCATGTCCCAAAACCATCAGACAGGGTGTTTACTACAAGATCTCCAAGGATAATGCACATGTTAATGTTAATGCCATCCACATGGATGTCAATGCATCACCCAGGGTGCATTAGCCTGCGTCCTAGCAGGTGCACATATTTCCATGATACAAAAGCAGCAATGTTAGAAACGTTTTTTTGTTCTTAAAACTTTATGAAAAAGCACAATTATTACTACAATATCACTACTTGGCTAGTGATGGGGGAAAAACACTAGTTGTCATTGAAAAATGCCAAAATTATCTAAAATGTCAAAATGAAGAAAGGACACTCTAGCCATAATATCCCTCATGAAGCTGTTAATCTAAAACAACCCTCCCACAAAGAGTCTTTACTGGACCAGCTCATGTCAGGCACAATATTGCAGAAATGGGACTGGCTGCAGGGTGACACTTTAGGCTGGCTGGACCAATCAGGAAAGAGAGGGCGAGTCAACAGCAGTGGTGGCTGACCTTATATGGGTGGAGTGGCGTCTATCTGCTCCATGCACCTCCTCCTGCAGAGCGGGTTCGACACGGGGACACCCCCAGTCCTTTTCTGGGAGGACACAAGACCGGAGGTAAATCTCACCTCCCCCAGAGGCCTTTACCAACATAATAATACCAGGGGTGGAGGAATCAGGAAAGAAGTTATGGATGGATGGATGGATGGATGGACAGGTGAACAGGTGGATGCTTAAGTGTTACTGAAGCAAACCACAAAGTGTCTGAGAACAGCAGAACATGTGCATTCATCACATGCATACATTAAAAGACCAGAAAGAGGGTGTGTGTGTGTGTGTGTGTGGGGCGCAGCACCTGTGCCAGCGTGTGTGTGTGTGTGTGTGTGTGTGTGGGGGGGGGCACAGCACCTGTGCCAGCGTGTGTGTGTGTGTGTGTGTGTGTGTGGGGCGCAGCACCTGTGCCAGCGTGTGTGTGTGTGTGTGTGTGTGTGTGTGGGGCGCAGCACCTGTGCCAGCGTGTGTGTGTGTGTGTGTGTGTGTGTGGGGCGCAGCACCTGTGCCAGCGTGTGTGTGTGTGTGTGTGTGTGTGGGGCGCAGCACCTGTGCCAGCGTGTGTGTGTGTGTGTGTGGGGGGCGCAGCACCTGTGCCAGCGTGTGTGTGTGTGTGTGTGTGTGTGTGTGTGGGGCGCAGCACCTGTGCCAGCGTGTGTGTGTTCTCTCCGGTGTGTGCAGGGGTCTGGGGTGACGGTCAGTTTCACACGTAGAGTCTTACTCTTGTGGCAGGACTGGTTCACTGAGGCATCCACCACATCGTAGATGGTGTGGATGAGACTGGACATGTCCTGAGCAACCACATGAACACACACACACACACACACACACACACACACACACACACACAGTAATGGGCACAAGCCCATTTCTTGATCTTCCCCAGTCTGGCTGCTCTAGCAGGTCCCACTTCAGTCCCTGTCTGGTCTGTAATTACACTATATTACAGCTCTCAGATCATCTGAGGCGAGTGATTGATGGCTGCCCATCATTGATAGCTCAGGTACATCAGGTACACCACAGAACAAAAAAGAACTTTTGAACCTACCAAACAACTCCTCAGATGTCTGGTGTAAAGTCTCACCTCTTTGGTCACCTTGCCGCTGTTGTCAAAATCATAGAGAGTGAAGACCCACTGCTGTCTGTTATCACCCTCCACAGAAACATCACACTCCACTTCCTGTCAGATAGAAACAGAGCAGTTACACCCCTTTGCCAGCAGGGGGAGTGTGTGACAGGATAAGTTCCAAATGAGAGCCTGTTCAGCAAAGTTTTGAGATGGTATACTGTATGCAGCCGCTCTGTTCTAAGCTCTTTGAAGGTATTGTGTTTCAGGAGAGCTCTTAAACTTCCATTAGCTGTGGTATGAGAGGACAGGCTAAAGCACAGAGGCTGGTAGCCATTACACTGATCCCTTTCTTCCTGTTCCAGGAAAAGAGGTTTTAAGCTCAGCTCTCAGTTACAGATTATTGCCAGTCCTTGGCATCTGAGGGCTATCAGGTGACGCGCCCGTGACCGGGGTAAATGTCTGAACGCAGGCGTGCACAGGACCCGGCGGACACGTCAGGAGGGAAACACCAGCTAAACGGAAGCCTGTGAATATCAGCACGCTCTGTTTTAGAAATGTGACCACTGTGTGTGAGTGTGCGCTGTGTGTGAGTGTGTGCACTGTGTGTGAGTGTGTGTGTTGGTGGTGGGGCACAGGAAGTGGTTCCTACGTCCAAGCTGATGCGTTTCCTCCCTTTGCTGGTCTCCCTCTCACCATCCTGAGGAGACACACGCTTCAGCAAAGTCTCACAGCCCTCCATCTTCTCAGGAGGCAGGACCACTACGCACGCACACACACACACACACACACACACACATACAGCATGCTGAAATGTATGACAAATATACAGAAATTCTACAGACAGTTCAGGTTAAAGTAGACAAGTGATCCCCTACAGCAAAAAAACAAAAACAAAAAACACACAAACAAACAAACAAAAAAACAGGATAGAGAACTACAAAAGGCAGCAATGTAAAAAGTGAAATTCTACACATACCCTCTAGGGGGCAGTGATGTTCTACAAATTGTCCATCCTTAAACTCACAGCTCTGCAACTCCTGCGTGAGAGAGAGGGGGGGGGGGAGATGATAGAGAGATGTAAGTGAATCTACCTGACACCCAGAGGAAACAGTAACGAGGTGAGGCGGGCTCTTTGGGGAAGTAGAGGCAAAAGTGGTTGAACTGACAGAACCTGCAGACCCCCCCCCCCCAAACAGGTCGTATGAACCACCATCTCCTAGCAAAGTTCATCTCACCACACTGAGCCCCAAACCTGAGCCAGCCACAACACTTCACTGCTGTCCCGGACCTGCGCTGCATATCTGAAAAGCACCAGAAAGGCTCACTTGTTAAAACAAAGGATATCCTTTCAGAGGCTTTAACTGTGTGTGTGTGTTCCTGCTCATAGCTGAATGAGTGCATGACTGGTGGTTGAACTGACTGCTGGAAAATTCCTAAGGCGTGAGATGGGAATAATTAAGAGTGAGAGTGGTGATGAGTAGCAGCGGGAACGTCTGTCCAGGGGTGCGGCGGGAACGTGGCGAGCTCAGCACGAACCCCAACGAAGTGCAGAGCCCTGAGCTCTTCAGTCCTGCAGTTGCTGTGACTAACATGCTGTCATTAAAAGCGAGTCGGTAAAGTCCGAGCGGCGACCCTGACGGCTGGTCTGCAGAAAGGCTGAAGAGGGCTGGGGACCAAATGTCCCACATGGGCCTCCATCTGGACGAGGATGAAGACAGATCCAGGGGAACGTGAGGATGACCTTTGTGACCTGAGGCAAGTCAGGGAGCTCATGCCACGCTGTGAACGTATGATGCTGAGAACCCCTCGTGATGCAGCCAGATCAGGGTTGAAAGTGGCCACACACACACACACACACACACAGCGCGGGACAGTTGGAGGGCGCTGGGTTCGTCGGCTAAATCTCCAGCACTTTCTCCACGTGGTCCACATGTGGTTAAGGTGAGGTCCTCCTGGAAAGCAGGTTGACTGCCTGCTCTCAGCACATTAAGAGTGAATCACCAGCCAAAACACTTAATGAGTGTAACAAAGCCAACAAATGGACCAGCACACAGATATGGTCTCGTAAACGCCAGCCAGCTGTGGTCCGGACCACCAGGTCTTCACCTTCTGCCTCCCCACAGTGGATGGAAGGGCCCTCACAGGGCAACGTGCCTCCAGTTCGTGACTCCGCCCCCCACACGCTAAGCCCCTCCTTCTCCGCTCCAGCATCCTGCACATATGACCAATCAACAGACTTTCTGTCCTGTTCCCAGTTCTGTGGAAAACCACGGAGAGCCACGGACATTTACTTGCTAGAACAAAGACAAAACCGTAATGAAACTCTAGACCACGAATGGGATGGTAGGGAGGACGGTAGGGACCTCGCTGGAGGCCCAGGAGTCAGACTGATGAAAGGAAAACCGTTTGGTAAACAAACACCCTTGAAACAGAAACAGTGCCCTGTAGCAGGAGAGGCACCGGAACCATCCAGGAAGAAGAAAGAAGGCCAATTCCACAGGAAACTTGGCCCCAACTCAAAACCCGATGTGGGTGTGTTTTTGCACACACTAAAGAGGAGAGAGGAAGAGGGGCCACATGGTATTGGGTGTGTGTGTGTGTGTGTGTGTGTGTGTGTGTGTTGGGGTGGGGGGTTGGGGTTCAAAGAAAAGTTAACGGATTTCAGTAGGACCAAGTGTAAGTGATTCCATCAAGTGTGAGTGAGTGGAGGGATCAAGTGTGAGTGAGTGGAGGGATCAAGTGTGGTACCCAACTTTCCCTTCCCACACATGACCTTACAAGCCTTTTAAGGCGAGTGAACTGGGCCAGAACACAGGCAGCAATTAGGACTGAAACTATGTCAACATTCTGAAACTCGATACACCGTCTCCCCAACTTGACCAGGGAAGGTAAAGTATGGAGACAGCAGGAACCACAGTCCCACCCCAGACCCAGAGCCACAGTCCCACCCCAGACCCAGAGCCACAGTATCACCCCAGACCCAGAGCCACAGTCCCACACCAGACCCAGAGCCACAGTCCCACACCACAGCCAGAGCCACAGTCCCACCCCAGACCCAGAGCCCGTGCCCGTGCCGAGCCACTACTCTCTGGGTCAGGGGGGGACGGCCAGTAAGAAGATGGCAGACCAACATCCAACAGGACCATCTGTTAACCTGGCCCATCTTCCACCCTTCCCCCTATAGCCCCTATAGCCCCCCATAGCACCTATAGCCCCTGTAGCCCCTATAGCCGTCCGGGTCTTTAGCTTCTGCCTCTGCTCCAGGCTCTGCTCTAATGCAGAAAACACACACCACTCAGCACAGGAGTCCCCCATTCAAAAGCTCCAGCCATCAAACATCAGTGCCGGACCGAGGGCTGACTGAAACGATGAACGCCCAGGAGGAGGAGGAGGAGGAGGAGGAGGAGGAGGAGGAGGGACGGAGCTGGAGAAGCCACAGGGCTCCTGCAGGGAAATGGCTGACGTCTACAATCTGGGAATGTGATTCTGCAGAGTGGCCCTCACACCAAGGCCAAGAACAAACAGCACCGGGCCCCTCTCACCGCTGGAGAGAGCCCGGGGCAGGCAGGGGCCACCAGGGGCAGGCAGGGGCCACCAGGGGCAGGCAGGGCCAGCAGGGGCAGGCAGGGGCCAGCAGGGCCACCAGGGGCAGGCACGGGCCAGCAGGGGCAGGCAGGGCCACCAGGGGCAGGCACGGGCCAGCAGGAGCAGGCAGGGCCACCAGAGCCTTTTATAGGCCCATGCTCCCGGGGGTTACTGCACGCATAACTGCCCCATGAACTGCCTTTGTCCTTTGTGTAGTGATATGATAAAGTAAGTAAAGTTAAAGTTATATATATATATATATATATATATAGTGGGGAATGGCATCCTAAATACAGCAAAGGAGGGTTTTTGTTTTTACCATGAGGTCAAACAAGAGGCAGCACATAAAACACTGGGGAAGCTCTCTGGTCATGGCAGTACAGCAGCTGTGGGGGCAGGGGGTCTGAACAAGGGGGCAAGGGGTCTGAACAAGGGGGCAGGGGGTCTGAACGAGGGGGCAAGGGGGTCTGAACGAGGGGGCAAGGGGGTCTGAACGAGGGGGCAGGGGGTCTGAACAAGGGGGCAGGGGGTCTGAACAAGGGGGCAAGGGGGTCTGAACGAGGGGGCAAGGGGGTCTGAACGAGGGGGCAAGGGGGTCTGAACGAGGGGGCAGGGGGTCTGAACGAGGGGGCAGGGGGTCTGAACGAGGGGGCAAGGGGTCTGAACGAGGGGGCAAGGGGTCTGAACGAGGGGGCAAGGGGGTCTGAACGAGGGGGCAGGGGGTCTGAACGAGGGGGCAGGGAGTCTGAACGAGGGGGCAGGGGGTCTGAACAAGGGGGCAGGGGGGTCTGAACGAGGGGGCAGGGGGTCTGAACGAGGGGGCAGGGGGTCTGAATGAGGGGGCAAGGGGGTCTGAACGAGGGGGCAAGGGGGTCTGAAACCCTGGACCAAACCCTCCCGCTCCCCCCCCCACGTGACGCCATCGTCGTCAGGAGGCCTTGTCCGTCGTGCTCGCACAATTGTTCGGGAAAGGAGGCATTGGAAGTTCTGCCTGCATGGAAATGTGTCTGACAGATGCTGGGGCCCCAGCACTTTACGAGCCGCCCACTCCTCACGCACGCAGAGCACACGCGGCCTCTCCTCCCCACCCGATGTGCACGCCACTCTCCTCCCCGCCCGATGTGCACGCCACTCTCCTCCCCGCCCGATGTGCACGCCACTCTCCTCCCCGCCCGATGTGCACGCCACTCTCCTCCCCACCCGATGTGCACGCCACTCTCCTCCCCGCCCGATGTGCACGCCACTCTCCTCCCTGACGTACAGACAGCTCTCAGACAGCTTCAGCGGGCAGCTTGTAAACACAAACCACATGGAGACAGTATGGCACTACCAGCAATCATTTCTCGTTCATAGATTTTCAAAAATCACTGAAAAACGTTCAGACTCTCACCTCTGAGAAAGACTCACTGCTCAGACTCACATTGCGACAGACAGGCTTCATTATAACTCGCAATGAACCTCAATCAGTTCCAAAGATGCAGCACTAAAGAGCTAAAGACACTCACTTCACATACTGCCCTAGCACAGCTTGGACAATCCTACTAGCAAACAGGAGGGATGCAAACCGTCTGGAGCTTTAACATGTGGGTGTTAACGTGGGCCGTCATCTGGTCTAAACCCAGAGCTCTGTCTGCATCCACAACCCTTACGTTCAGTGGCCAAACAATTACAGTACGCTCACTTTTGAAAGTTTCCTTTTAAGGTAAGTCAGAAAATAGGACTTTTGAAGTAGATAATGTATTGCCAGTACCGCCACGTGTTTAGTGCATGCTGGTCCTGATCTTCTCTCTTACCATAGTGCTTCGGCTGAGACGTTGTTTACCTCGCAACAGCTCGTGCTGGGTCTTAAACTACCCCCCTTCACCTTGTAATTAGAACTAAAGTTCAGGCGAACACATTTCCACACATTCTGACTCATACAGCCAACATCAGCCAGGTAGCGACCAATCACACCACAGCTCTCTGCCTTTCCCAGCAAGCGGAGAAGGACTGAGGTGTCACGGCATGCAGGAACCACATGCCCAAGGTGTGAGGATTAGTGTCTCTTCTCACAAAGGCAGATTCCGGTCTCTCTGAGGGCTCCAACCGCTGCTTTACAGCATGGAGGCCGCTATCCGATTTCCAGAGCCCCTGTCCCTCTCTCACACTCACGTGCTCGCATGCATGCGCACACACACACTCCCCGACGCTTTCTCTTACACACATAGGTACTCTAATCACCTTCCCCTTCACACATACACACTTTTTCCAGTCTTTTTATAAACACGCACACTGCATTTTTCCCTGCGTGTGTGTGCGAGTACTTGTGCCTGTGTGTGTGTGTGTGCGCACTTGAACGTGTTCCACGTGTGCTGGTGCGTACACATACGCTATGCGTGCGCGAGTGTGTGTGGTGCTGATCGGGGCAGGCGGGCCGGTGGCCCCTGTACAGGACCACTAGGCTTCAGTCCAAGATGTGAAGTTCCTCACGGCCCTGGTGCTGGACAGGGGTCGTCTCCAGGTCAATAGAGACCTGGGACTTTCTTCTATGGAAAAAAAAAAAACCCTCCGTGCCTATAGACAGGAAACGCCGACGTCTGGAGGTCCGCAGACATGAAACTGATGGAGTGCGAACTGTGTCAGCACAGTATACTGGACCTTCACCTCCCCAAGAGCAGATGACAGGTGACTGAGAAGAAACTGATCCATAATTAAAATACTCTGAATCTGCATTACTGTACTGTACTGTACATGTGGCAACTACACATTCATCAACACAGAGGTGCCTAATACCAACCATGTTAGTCTGGTTTGGACCGGTCTAACGGCTTCAAATTGTTTCACTTTCTTACACAGACATGAACTGGGTGATGGAGGGTTACCGAGGATTGATGACCCGATTCAGGTGGCCTGGAAACCGGAATACAACAAAAAATGTGGACTTGCTACTTTGTTTCTGTGTTTATGATAAAAAGTACATGTTAAAGATGCAGCTCATTCCTTAACTTCAATAACAATGCAAACAATGCCAGGTTTCCTGTTCCGACTGGCACTCAGCCCACATCTACAGCACTCGCACCTGTGCATACGTGCACAACATCGGTCCCTAGCATCAGATTCTGCAGGTGTAATTTATCCATGGCAAAAAGCCAAGATCAAACACAGTCAGTGGTGCCAGTCTCCTCTCAAACCCTGCCCTGCTGGTCCACCCACATAAACAGATCAGGTTCTCTTGCCCCCTGACCCTCCGTGTTATTACCCCGGCAATGGCGCATCCAAGCTCGGGCACCTACCGAGCTGAGCGAGGTTCTCTGAAAGTCCAAGAAAGCCAGGACAACACGCAAATAAACGAAACAATAAAAGCGAATGAAAGACAAAAACATGGACATACTGAGACGTGAGCACCGCAGTTAAAACCGACGTAGCACCTTGCGATAGCGATCGCTGTGATTGGAGGAAGGAGGGATAAGTGGGTGTCGCCCCCTACGCCTGCGGGTGTGAGTGTAAGGGCGTAGGGCGGAGCAGAGATGTGCTGATAAGATGACATTCTTCAGCCTGATAACATCTGCCCAACCCATATCAACATGGCGGGGAGGGTTAGTGGGAAGGTTGGTGTAGGGGTATTAGTGGGAGGGTTAGAGGGGAAGGGTAAGAGGGGGAAGGGTTACAGGCTCTGGGGGCAAAGGAATAAGCCGCAGACAGGGAGGGTTGTCTCCCACTACTTCTGCACCACACACCTCCTTCGCAAGGTAGGCGCAAGACATCAAAGACTCCCAGACCTGGTCTAGTCGTCCTAGCAAGACACAGGTGAATCTTTTTTCTGAGAACAGAGTTGTCCTACTGTGAGTTTGTAGAAACTTTTCTGCCTAAAAGATGACGAAACCGGTAGGACTCGTCAGATGACAACCCTGACAAACATCTCCGTAGCTCTTTCTGTTTCTCAAAGCCGTTTCTTCAAGCTGCTTCTCAACACAGTGTCTCCCGCCGCCTTCAGTGTCTTAGACTTGTACTGGAACAGGATTAACATTGTGACTGAAGTCACAAGCACTTTCTTTTTTGACTCCTGGCTTTCACCTGGAGCTGTGGCTTCAGAAACGTCATGCCAGTTATAAATGGCAGGTTTCACCCTCCCTCCCTCCCTCCCTCCCTCCCTCCCTCCCTCCTCCTCTTGTCTGAACAAGAACGCGACCAGCCCGTGGCAGACAGGGTGATCATCCCTCTGCAAGAGCTGGCGGGGAGGGCTGAATTTCTGTCCAGATTGCACACAGACATTCAACGTTTTCAGCGGGGACGGACGTTTTGATGGGAATATGGCAGAGCAGTCAGACGTCCGTCTGCGCCAGCCAGACACCCGTCTGCATGTGCAGCGCCCCTGCCTGGGCAGGAAATGGGTGCGAGAGAAAGAAAGCAGCCATAAGTGAACATGGACACACACACACACACACACACATACACACACACACAAAGCAGTTCCATTTTTAATAAGTATTTGGTGTCAGAGATGCATTTCCTTATCACGTTCAACTCATTTCCTAAACTACAAATACAGAGGGAAAAGCTTCATCTGTGGAGCTTAAATGTAACACAGCTTCAGGTTAGCAAACGACCAACCACAGAACTTCCCAGTTCCGCACTTTCCTCACAAAGTGGCCCGAGAAGGTAGAGACGGCAGAGAAACTCGCCTCTCCGCCTTATCGGTGCAGGAACATCTGGAAGAACGTTCTGATGGAGCACGCAGGTCTGAGCACTGTGGCTCGTTCACAGCCATTTCCAATCTGGGAGGAATGTGGAGCCTCGGGAGACCAGCCAGCCCCTAACCCCCTCTAACTGCCCCCCAACCCCCTCTAACTGGCCCCCCAACCCCCACCACGCTGCCCCCCTGCTTTGAACAGAGTTTCTACAGCTAACCATTCTCAGATGTGAGTGAACAGCTTTACGAACAGGGTGATAGCAAAGCGTGTGTGAGCAGTTTGCGCCCAGCAGAGCTTGCAGTTGTGAGGGGTGGCAATAGGGTGGGGTGATATGGCACTGGAGTGAACTGGGGTAGCACTGGTGTAGCACTGGGGTAGCTGGGAACAGCTGCGAACGGCGGGAAACTGCTGCAGTCTTGTTTGCTGTGGATTCTTTTTGTCCCAGTACATCAACCATACAGTGATTTATTTATATGGCGGATGAAGAATGTGGGCTTTAACTGAAGCTCTACGTCCATGATAATAATACTACATGTTACATGCTGCAGTGGATTTGATGTCACAGTGGCGTGAGGATGCAATGCATTGAAATATATATATATATATATATATATATATATATATATATATATATATATATATATATATATATATAAATCAGCATGTGTTGTCATGTCTGTGACAAAAGTGGCAATTCACTTAATAAAAAGGCCTATTCCACCCACACTGCTCCTGGCTGATCCTCTGCCTCTGGTTTAGTCATGTAGAGTGCTGGTAGCCCTGCTGGTGGCCCTGCTGGTGGCCCTGCTGGCCCTGGTTGCCCTGCTGGTAGCCCTGCTGGTGGCCCTGCTGGTGACCCTGGTAGTCCTGCTGGTGACCCTGGTTGCCCTGCTGGTAGCCCTGCTGGTAGCCCTGCTGGTGGCCCTGGTAGTCCTGCTGGTAGCCCTGCTGGTGGCCCTGCTGGTAGCCCTGCTGGTAGCCCTGCTGGTGGCCCTGGTAGTCCTGCTGGTAGCCCTGCTGGTGGCCCTGCTGGTGACCCTGGTAGTCCTGCTGGTGACCCTGGTAGTCCTGCTGGTGGCCCTGCTGGTGACCCTGGTAGTCCTGCTGGTGGCCCTGGTAGTCCTGCTGGTAGCCCTGCTGGTAGCCCTGCTGGTGGCCCTGCTGGTGACCCTGGTAGTCCTGCTGGTGACCCTGGTAGTCCTGCTGGTAGCCCTGCTGGCCCTGGTTGCCCTGCTGGTAGCCCTGCTGGTAGCCCTGCTGGTGGCCCTGGTGGCCCTGCTGGTGGCCCTGGTGGTAGCCCTGCTGGTGGCCCTGGTGGCCCTGCTGGTGGCCCTGGTGGCCCTGCTGGTGGCCCTGGTGGTGGCCCTGCTGGTGGCCCTGGTGGTGGCCCTGCTGGTGGCCCTGCTGGTGGCCCTGCTGGTAGCCCTGGTGGCCCTGCTGGTGGCCCTGCTGGTGGCCTAGCTGGTGGCCCTGGTGGCCCTGGTGGCCCTGCTGGTGGCCCTGGTGGCCCTGCTGGTGGCCCTGCTCTGGAGGCACACATCTTTTTGGAATGTGGACAGAGGATGGAGTTTCATCAGAAAAGGTTCTTGTGGTGGTGGTGAGTGTGTGTGTGTGTGTGTATGGGTGGGTGTGTGTATGTGTGGGTGTGGCAGCTTTTGTGGAGGCTATTTTATCTGTACGTTATTGTATAAGCGTAAAAATGCAGCGTGTTAACAATGGCTAAGAAGTGTCACTCGAGGATGGAGTCTAATGTGACCTTGGATCCCGACAGCAGGACTCCCTGGGAGCTGTGTGCTCCACCCAGACCACCAAGGGCTGTCTGCCCGGCACCTGAACAAAGACAAGGGTGTGTGCTTTTCAGGACTCCACCCCTCATGACACTGCTCCCTCAAGCACATGTGGTAGAGGCACCAGGCATGCCCAAAGCAAAGGCAAGCGAACAAGGCTACAACAAGCCGATTTCTAACATGTAGTGTCTTCATTACTGAACCTAGTTGGCATAAGTTCTGAATGTTTTACTCTTAGTTAATGACGAACGAGGTTGGGACCGCAGAGCATAATTTACTGCCTCGTTCGTGTGTCAGTCATTAGTCATACACTAGCGTGAAGAGTCCTTCCAGCAGCCATCTTTACAGCAATTGTTAAAAGTGTTTCTTCATCCCAAAATGCTTCTGACAGAGTTTAAAAACAAAGCATTCAATTATAAAGCCCCTTTAATTGACACTATCTGCAAAAAAAAACAGTGAACAAAAACTTTATTCCCCTGAAAGCTGGCAAAATATCCACTTGGAAAGGAACGAACACTCTTGATGAGGGAATGATGGGTTTATGTGGAAACATACCTGACACACTCGCATGTAATAACCTTGGAGTCTTCCCATGATTCACTTGGCTGAGAGCTACAAGAGATCAAACACAGATTCAGCTCCAGAAGACCGGGCCAAAACTGCCTGCAGGGCCAAAAATGCCTGCAGGGCCAAGGAGGCCAAAGAGGTTTAGCTCCAGGTATTCTCTTTCTTCTCACTTCTGAAGGCAGCAGAGGTAGCCCTCCTGCTAGCACTGCTAATGAGGCTCAGTAGGTAGCGGCTAATCTTAGATAAACAAGAGCACGATAACTGGTCCCCACCTACACATACGTTACGTACATTAAGGGGTGAGAAGTGAAACCGAGCTGCTCATAAGTTACCAGTGACAAAGATGTCTTCACTCAGGTTGTATATATTCAATTAAAATGATTCATTCAATTAAAATAATGAATGGAAAAGAACTATGAGATGCACAAATAAAGCATCAAAGGCCACTGGATAAACATTCAGTGCAGTTTTATAACATACACACATACATATTCACTCCCTCTCTCTCTCACACACACACACACACACACATTTTCACACAAAGGTGTGATCATTTGTCACTTGTATCATTTATCCATTGATTACCTTCTTAATTAATCCAGACACACATCAATAACAAAGGTTAGTAATAATAGCTGCTTTGTATAAAGTTAAAAACAAGGATGGTATCGCTCTGGGCCAGCCCCTCCCCTAGCTCCTCCCCTAGCCCATCCCCTAGCCCCTCCCCAGCCCATCCCCTAGCCCCTCCCCCAGCCCATCACCTAGCCCTTCCCCCAGCTCTTCCCCTAGCCCCTCCCCCATCTCCTCCCCTAGCCCATACCCTAGCCCATACCCTAGCCCCTCCCTCAGCCCCTCCCCCAGCCCTCATCCCTCCAGTCACAGGAGGAAGAAAAATCCAGAGCCAAAAACAAAACTAAAAACAACTGTTAACAAAAATGACAAACAATTCCCATAACACAGTGGCTGGGCCTTTGCCCAACAGTCCCTCAGAAGTGGTTCCATGAAATGCCACCCAGGAGCTCCAGATGATGCAATCACTGTTGATTCTGGAGTAGAGAAGCCCCTCCACCCCATTGCACCACCTCTGCCCACCTCAACCCATCACCCCGTCACCCATCATACGGAGAAAGGGCTCAGAGTAAAGTAAGCAAACACCTTCAAAGCCCTTTTCATAGTATAAATACCCTCAAAATAAATAAACACATAATGTGCCCACAGGGTCAGACGACTTTTTTCCATGAAACACTGGCCATGAAAATCTTGTGAGTGGGTGTCAGGGGTCTGCAGGGTTCTTTGCTCGCACACAAAGGCCTCACACACATGAACACACACACACACACAAAAACTCACACACACCTTCCATGCTGAATAGGTATAGAACTTTAACTCTTAGAAGTTACACATGGACATACTTTTCTCCTCATTCTTTCCTTTTCCCACACACTTACACTCCCACACACACACACACACACGCGCTCCATCCCGCACCCCCACACACTCCATGCCGCACCCCCACACGTCCTGTGTCCTGGGGAGGGAGGGAGAGCGTTTTAGCTAAAGTGAGTTGGCTGGGCAGGTGTTGACATTAGACAGGAGCACAGAGTCGCTGTTTGCTTTGGACAGACAGCAGACGCCTAAAATGTGAAAGAAAATTTCAAAAGCAGAAAACTTTTTTTTTTTTAACCCAAAGAGCCATTCCATTCATCTGTCTCTCACTTATCATAATCGATGAGGAAATTCGTGTCCAGTGATCAACATACGAAACAACAACACAAACTACAACCAATTTTAAAATGGCCAATCTGTCTGGTCCCTATACATTCTTCATATGACTCCATCTGCCCCTCCCCCCCCCCTCCCCACCCAACACTCTTCAAAGAAAAAACACCCCCACTGCCTCAGCACACTCCTCTCCCACCACAGACCCCTCTCTCCTGCCCTCCCCTCCCCTCGACTCCTGCAGAATTTCTGCCGTGCAAACCAGAGCCAGCTGGGACCAGGGGCCCTACTGAAAGGACCCGCTGTTCTGGACTATAGCCACATGCTTTTCATTGAGAGATGAAGGCTCGGAGCTCCACGTCTTCTGAAGCCAGGTCCAAAACACCCCGAAAGGGCAGGAGGGGTGGGAGAGGGGAGGGAAAACTCCCCTCAAAGTCATCAAAAGCTCTCAGGCTTCTAAAAATGAACTCTATGAAAAATGGTATGCCACCTCCAGCATCTTGGAAAGCAGGACATATCTGGGAATGGGAGATGGCACAAGGCTTGGTGGGGAAAAAAAAGACAGGCATAGAATATCTGAAAGCATAAAAGTCTTCTGTTCACCATTAGGTATGAAAATCTGCTGCAGGCTTAAGGGCATGAAACTCCATAGGATATGAAACTGCCATAAGTTGTAGAGTATGAGACTCTGCCATAGACTGAATGGTATGAGACTCTGCCATAGACTGAATGGTATGAGACTCTGCCATAGACTGAATGGTATGAAACTCTGCCATAGACTGAATGGTATGAAACTCTGCCATAGACTGAATGGTATGAGACTCTGCCATAGATTGAAGGCTATGAAAGGCTGGTGCCTCGTGCAGATATCTGGGCTCTATTAAGGGCCTTTCACTCAAAGCATGAATGCTGGGGAGAGTTGGAGAGGAACAGATGTCATTGAGTATGACAGGACCGAAAGAGTCCAGAACACCGTCCCACTTTCTCCAGTCCAAACCTGCTGAGTCAGAACCAAACATGGCAACTCACAAACGTGGAATGGCGTGCCAGCTAGCGACGGAGTCCAAACTAAACATCCTTCTCTTTGAACAAAATGAACAAAATCTTTTACCAACTATTTTTAAAACAGACATGGGATATATCGATCTGAAACACTGCAGGATACAAAAAAAACAAGTTTAGCAACAACAGCTAACCATTGAAAACCAGAACTACAGATCCATTCTCCACAGTTCTGAAGTAATGACTTCCCCAGTTAAGCCTTTGTGCTCTCTGCATGTGAGACTACGATCATATGGGGAAACTGATCTGAAACCTTTTAGACCTTCATCTTTTGTAAAATCCCCCAAACAGAATGTCAGGCGGAGTGTGTTCTGTGCACTGGTGGTGCGTCCTCCTGACAGGGCGAAGGAGCGTGTGCTGGTGAGCTTGTGAACGCAGAGGCTGACAGGCTTCACGAGTGACGGCGGCAGCTGCTGAGCAGAGGTGGGGGGGGGGGGGGGGGTATTACACACGTCCCACCTCCACACAGACGTCGCCACCGTCTGTGGGTGTCGCACGTGCTCGGAGGACCTGATCTTCTGGCAACTACGTTGGACCATCTCTTTATTCTTCGCTTTACTGATCTCTCTCTCCCCGTCCGTCCACCTCTCTCTCTCTCTCTCGCTCTCTCTCTCTTCCCCAGGCGTGGTCTCTCTACGTCTCACCAGGTGTTTATACAAGCCAGGCTTGAACACCTGCAACGATCTGTCAAAAACTCTCCCTCTGCCGCTCTCATGCAGAGCCAAGCCTTCACTGGATCGCTCTCTCCCCGTCTTCCTTGACAAAAGAAAACAAAGCCTGTTTTTCCAGGGCGTTGCTTTGATCAGTCACCAGTCACCTCTGGGGATCTCTGCCCGTGCACATTTGGCCTTGATTTTCACCCTCTGCTCCGCCTGCTCTCTCCTGTCAGTGTTTAGAGCGACAAAGCCTTTTATGTAGGATCTGCAAAAACCAGTATAAATCATCTTAAGTGCCCTGTTAAGCAGAGTCGATTAGGACTGATTATTTATTGGGGAAGAAAACAGCTCAGAGTAAACACACCAGTCACAAGCTCCTCAGGCTACCTCACTGTCTCTCTCACTCAAGGGTAACAATGTGTCTCTCTCACCCATATTTCCCTCTTATGTCTTTTTCTATCCCATTCCCCTCTCTCTCTATGATGCTCCCTTTCGTATATCTCTCTCCTCTACTTCCTTCACCACCATACATCTGGCTTCCTTTCTCCTAACGCTGTCTATCTTGTAAAAATAATTATAATTACTATTATTAAATGTGTGGCCATTCTCAGACCCAAGGTCATTTTACAGCATAAACAGCACTATTAACACATACACAGACTATTCCTGTCTCTCCCCTCTTCTATTGAGGTGCGTCTCTCATCGGCTGGCTGCCGCTCGACGCCCCTGGTCCCCCAGGATTGGTCAGGCAGGAGTGTCCTGGTTCTGGGGCTATCAGAGCCCTTGGCAAACTCCAGGCTCTGCTCTTTGAAGCTACTGCCAGACAGAGGAGTAGTCTAAGCCCCCCCTCCCCAATCCCTAACAGCGCAGTCCAGGGAGGGGAGCAGGGTTGTCCCAACACCACACCCTGGACCCCTCTCACCAGCCCCCATTATATCTTCTACCTGCTCATTCCAGGAAAATAAAAAAACACACCATCAACAGCAAAACAAACATGCAAACCAAACGAAGATGCCCAAGACTGCAGAAACAATCCTGGGCACCTTTAGTCTGCAGCACTGCGACAGCCAATCAGCACACGACGCTATCAGGTCTTTTCAATGGCGTTTGCAATTTAACCTGTGACTGCCACCTGTGCATGTATGCACCAAACCCGACACCTATGCACACATGCACCAGTCCAAACGCTGACAATAAAGACATGGATGCAGACTTAGACTACAGCTCTGCTTTGATTTTACAGATTGCGTTTGCAACGGCCCACGATCGCAGTCATTATGGACGTAAAAGCCAAACAAAGATCCTGTTATCGTTCGGCTGCCTGGCCTCTCTCTCCACAGGCTTACACATGAGCTCACGCAGCTCTGGCTACGCGGCTTCGGTGCACGTTTACGGTGGGACTACCAGCACTGGGAGTGACGCCGTTAATACAGGATTTGTAACTCTAATATAGCAGCTAAGCACAGCATGCAGTAGCTTTGAGATGCTGCCAGGGAAACCAGTATAAGCCATCAGTCAAAAGCCATCAGCAATATTAAATCCCCCTCTAGTCTCTTCCCTGTTACATAATGAGAAACATCTCAGCACCGAAGCCCGACGACTCATTTAGGTTTTGGCCAGAACACGAGGTGCTCGGGTCGCTGTCTGAAAAGGTGTCTGATCTGATTTGTTTGTAGCCATCAAAGATCTACTTTTCAGTATCTTTCCAGCAGTTCGCATATAGAATGAGTACATGATTATATATAGGATACATGATACAGGCAATGTATATAGGATATATATTATCTAATGTTCCAGAAAAGCTGGTATAACTAGTGGGTTTCCAGCAGCCTCATCGTTCTTTGACTCATTAGGAGCAGAGAATCTCGACGCTGAAAACAGATTCACATACATTTCACAATTAGTGATCTTATACTGTGTTCGTAGAAATCACCTTGAAACGGAATCAAGCTATATGCTAACGGCAGGCGTTCAATCAAAACAACCTTGTCATGTTCTTCTAAGCCTCTTCAAACTAGGACAGTACAAGTGCTCTTGTTCCGATGTGTATAAAACACACGACTTACGACTACATAAAATAAACTGCGAGAGAACGTGGAACTGAGAACTGTGCACTGACAGCGTTTCATACATCATCCTGCTGTACTCTGCTCCGGATATATCCGTCACCAAATTTTGCAGTGCACAAAATGAAAGGAAGGGATCATATTAAATGCTACTTTTATTGCTACCGATTCAATCTGCTACTCTAAGAAAACAGTCTTTCATCGCTTTGAAAGGACGTCTATAAGGAGCAACTGCAGCAACATGTTTCCAGAGCACTGAAGTCTGTGACTCGTCACTCAAATGGCTTCATTCTTTTTGCTTCATCAGCACAAGTCCGAGAAAGCTTCTAACAAATGCACAAGTAGCGAGGAAGACTCATATTCCACCAAGAAGCCTTTTAACACAGCTCTACTCTGTGAATAAAGACCTGTGTTGCATACACAGTCTTTGACGCTATTTAAATCAAGGACAAGACTTGGGGAGTGGCCAACATGATGTCATCCCTGAACACTTGAAGGGAAGCCACCCACCAACACTCCTGCACACCACTCTGTACGCCCCCCCCCGTGACCCCGGGGCACACAGCCTCTGGTCTGCCTTCTCCGCGGCGGGTCACTCACAGGGGTGACGTAATGCTCGCCTGCTGTGACAGGCGTCACCCTGGGAGTCTGTGAGAAGCCGGCACAGAGCACAGAGATGCTGCCAGTAGCCAGCGGCTCAAACCCCACGTCCCCCAGACTACAGAGGACTGACACTGACGCAATGGTGCCCGTGACTGCCACATACACGTGCACACACACACACACACACATCCACCCAAGATCACAAGATCCACACTGACAAAAAATGGGGATAGAGAAACACAGCACTGTTGTCTCACAGCCAAGTAGGATAAACAACAACCACAATAGCAACAGTAATTCTATACAGGCAGCTTGACATGTCTTTGCATGGCCCTGTTAGTACATACACACACACGCGCGCATAAATATGCAGGTTTACTCATTATGGTCAGAGTTATGACAATAAGGAGGCAGCGTGAATGGTGTTAGGCACCCTCATGTAAGGGGCTGTTCCCACTATAAACTGCACTTTTCTCAAGTTCCCCCAGATAGCTCTCCACATGGCACTTGAAGTTAAAATTAATCCACAATGCTTATATCAAGCAACAAGGCAGATTTCTATTATTAGGGCACCATCCTCAAGAAAACAAACAAGCACCTTCATAATGACACTAAAGGTTATACTGTATGACATGCTCAAGTCTTTTAATGTGCCACTCCACACCGTAGGAGCAAACAACTGCGAAGTCGTACATCTGCAGCAAACCCAACAGCTTCGTAAATACCCTGTCAGACCTCCTAAATATCAGGTGACAGTTCACACAGTTTTGAGTAAACCATTTGGTTCCGTAAATATTAACAGTCTGGTATAATCATTTTCAGGCAAATGACTGACCTGTAATAACGTCTTAATAGCATTAAACAGATGCGTTACCCTTGTATTCAAAGCGCTCCAAACTATGCTGACATCCCCGCGAGCGCGTTATGTCAGAATGTCCACAAATAAAACTCAATTAACAAAATGGTTAATCCTAGAACGAAGCTGAATTCTAAAAAGGTCACAAGAGTGATAATGATGACAACAATGATCAACAGTTCGCAAATTGTTAAAATTGTTACCTGAACATCCTTTAACTTATGTTCAGACGTGCTGTATCTACCGCATTCTTCAGCTCCTCTTCTTGAAACAAACCCGTTCACGACAAAACTGTCCCCTAAAATGTAAAATTATGAAATTACGTCTACGCAAATACGATAATGTCAAACATCTTTTATACACTAGTTTTGTGATACGTACCTTCAGGATTTTCTCTTCTTTTACATGCTGTATCCGCGTCACCCAATTGGAAGGAGAGATTTACAGATTATTACGCGTAGAATAAAGAGGAAAATCAACGGCGACTCACATTGTAAGACACACAATTAACTTACCATGTTTTGACTGAAGTTTCCCCATTTTAAATCACAATCCGCCTCCTTGGTTAACTCCGGTGATAATCGTCAGACCTCTCTGGAAATTAACCATCTGAATAAGATCACATTATGCATGCCGGTCAAATCACTGAAAGACTCCAGGTTTCACCAAGATTAGTTTAATGCTAGTAGTTGCACCAGTATCAGCATTATAAATAACTGAATCTCGACAAGGTATTAGGTGAAGGAACTGAAGAAAAAATAAGCTCGCGCGTTCTGTTTGTCCTTGCCCAGTGTTTGAGAACTTGAAGAAACGCGTGCAGTGTAACAACCACAACCACCACCACCACCACCCCCGCCCCCCAGGTATGAATGGCGTCCCCTATTGGCTACTGAACGTGCACGGGCATATGGAAGACCAATGGGGCCAAAACATGTTAAGAACAATAAGCCGAGCATGCCTGGACACACTAATGAGTAAATGTTGAGGTTGCTTGTGAAAACGAGTTACTTTCGGAAATTCAAATAAAGACATTTTAGCTAGCACTGTCAATAACAAAAAAGGGTATAAAATGTTATGGCCATGTAACTGTTGCCTACAATCACACACTGATAAGTCAAGACATATGTAACTGATTACTGGACTGCCTATTGAACTCATGTGTCATTTGCTTACTGACTGTATGTCTCCTAGAGGTTCAGAAAATAGATTATTAAATCTATTATTCACAAAATTAAATATACTATAAACATTGAGCATTTTTATCAGTAGGTTTAATACTATGTAAATATGTGTGTATGTGTAATAAATAACGTGTCTAATCAACTAACTAACTAATATATATATACATATATATATATATATATATATATATATATATATATATATATATATATGCTTGCACAGCTGATGAAGGACCTCTGCCCGAAATGTCCTATTTCCCTGTAAACTTCATGTACTTTTCTACAATTTTTAATCTCTCTCGCTCTCTAGAGAACTCGGAATGCTCATCAGTTGTGACGGGCAGGAGGTGCGAACGAAAAGGAAGCGATCACGCCAAGTCTCAGAGAAAAATAGGGGTTTAATCATTAAAGTGCGCAAACCAAAAACCCGTGCACTGTTCCAAATTCAGGAAATAATAACCAGCAGTCAACTGGTACAAAGACAAGGCATATATTGCCAAACAAACGACCATCAGGTGAGGGAGCTAATAAGCCCCGCCCACCTGAGGGACGTACACAACGCAACAACAAGACAACTGCAGCTGTGCCAGAGGTGACCGGTAGGGGGAGCCTCCCTCACCGTGACATCAGTGATCTATTAACAATGGGATGCCGCTTATTAGAAGCTTTTATGTCAAACATTCTATATTGTAGTGTTGCAGAAATATCAGTTAATCAGTTTAGTGATGGTAAATTCAAGAAAAACAGGCCTTAAAATAATACCAAGCAATTAGAAACTGTTTTCTTTCACATCCATAAGTTCTGCATCAGCACCAAACAGATATATCATGTTTGTGTTGTTGAGCTAGTTGTTCCATGAAAAACTGTTTTCCTGATGATGAGATCATTAGTGGGTCGAAGCTGCATGTTTGACTTTTCTACGTTTGCAGGTGGTTGTTTTAATACATTTTGGCCCTTTTGGTCCTCCATGCAACATGTCTAAAACCCCTGTGGCCTTCGGCGTTTTGAGTATGCTGGATAAATGAAGTGGCATTCATTCCATTTACAGAAAGGCAAAGCCTTTGAACCCGGACCACTTCACGATATAACAACATATAGGGCTCATCAATCTGTAACTAATGCAGTTTTAAAACCCAACACCCATTAAAAAAGTCATACGTACTGATGTGGTCACTTTTTCCTGTTAAATAAGAAAACGTTTTGAAAAATAAATGTATTGGAATTGCGGGTTCTAAGCGTAAACAAGCTAGCGGATACCGACAGTATTGTTCTCTTTAATGCAGTTTTGCTATTGTATTCCACAAACTCTGACATCCTGTGTAAACTTTTCATGCAAGCCTTAAGGATGTACAAGTGTAATAATACATGGTCACGGTTGCGGTGCTCCTTCCGTACCGTATGGGGGATACTATCCGACTGTCAAAACCCGTCTCTTGGAGCAACCTCTTCCGCTTATAGGAGATACAGACATTCGCTTAGCTGACCGATGGATTGACTCTTAGTGACGCTTTGATCCCAGTTTGCCTCTCGAGACCCATTCTCGCGCTGCAGATCTACTTTTCAAATTGATGGGAAAAACGATATAGGTGGGCCTACTAGAATAACACCGCTCTGCAGAAATTGCTGTTTATAGAACCATGTTACATGATCTATATTGAAGCAAAACATTTTTCCTCTGCTGTTTTGAAATCAGCTAGAGGTGGCAGAAACGTCCCGTTACACGCACTCCAACGCATGGACCCCACTGTATTAAACTGCTGGAAACGTGAGACTGAACAGAGGAAACAACGCTTTCGTCTTGAAATAGTACCCGACTCAGAATTTTCTCTAATTGGCGCAAATCCTCTTCGAAACAAAAGCACTTCATTTTATAGCCCATTTAACCAACCTCATATGTCTAACGCCTCGTCTAATTTCCTCTGACGCGTCTTGGAGCGTATTAACTCGTCATTTTGTGCATTTCCATTGGCAGTTAGATTCACATTCCATCGCTTGGGGCAATGTACCTGGACAACCACTGAGGAGATAAACATGATAGTATTTATTGTGTTTTGAACTTTCTGGCAATTTATAACCACATGGGACTGTTATTACAATTTTGGTACAATAAGCCTTTTGATTTGTTTCTTCTCCTCCGTTCTCTCGTGGTTGTGTTGAAACAGTCGGCTGGCTTTTGAAGAAACGAGCAGCGAAAAAAAACGCCTCCAGACACTGCGATTATGTAGTTATCGTGCTTGTTTTCGCTGTCTTCTCCCGTTGTCCCTGCTGTCTTTTGGCCCCTGATCTGATTTTAATTACACATGGATTTGAAAGACTACAGTAAATAGTTGTGCAACGATGTAATGCAGATTTCTTAACTATCGGCGGGCTGCGAGTGGGCCATGAATGGTGCGCCATTTTTTGGTAAAAGTAAAACATGAAAAAACATTTCCATGCAGTCACGGGCATAAAATGTGCAGGAAAAAGAAGGAAGCAAACGCAAATTTCCAGCTGAAGAGTTTACCACATAGTGTCAAAACAACAACAAAAAAATCATGTAAAACAGAAAACGAACACTGTCGCAGTAACCTCCACGAAATACACAGCACCTTCCACTAAACACCCACGCGCCGGTGGCGACGTAAAGCAGGGAGGGTACAGAGCGGGTAACGCGTCCACCCGGGCAAAGAGGACACACTCTTCCTCAATGGGCCCAAACTTGCCAACGGAGCAAGGAACCGCACGGACTGCACCCCATTTCCTAGAAGGGACCCCCTTCTAGGGCCCCCTACATCAATTAGGCACAGAGACGGAGCCTCCTCTAGTGGACGGGCCCTCCATTGTTGATCAGGTGCACGGCACCCCCTCACGGTAGCTGGGACTCCCTCAGCAGACAGGTCGCGGAGACGCCGGTGCCTCCTCAACTGGACAGAGCTGGACACCCTCTTGCACTGGCTCCTCTGCTGCCCATGTAGCCACCACCGCTACACCGCGTTGCCGCCTGCAAACACAAAGCACAACTGACTATTGCGCCCTTGGGCAGCTCTCCAGACCAAACAGCCTGCCCACATAATGGTCAGGCTTAAGTCAGTTGGCCCCTGGAGAGCAGGCGCAGGGGCTTACGAGCCACCCCCACAAAGACATTCCAGGGAGTTACCCCCCCTCCCACCCCCACCCCATTCCCACCCCTTTCCCAGAACTGAGGCAGTTCCAGTCACCAAAGTCAGCACTGGGAGTAGGATACAATGGCTTTGGCTAGGGCTCTTCTCTCGGGTGGGGCTCTTCTCTCGGGTGGGGCGTACATCACTGCTTCCTCGCCGCCTCTTGACAAAAAAAAAAAAAAAAAGGCGGCCCGGGTCACCTGGTGGAGGACAGCAGCGGCTCCGACATCCGTGCTGAGCACTAGGGAACTGTCCGCGCCTCCCTGGACAGCTCCAGAACTCCCAGGCATGCAGGGCCATGGGGCAAACAAGCCCCCAGCTGGGAGCACCACACTGGGGTTCGCTGGAGCGGAGCGGACACAACATGCAGACAAAACAAGCAAAGAAACAAAAGGAAGACAGCTGCTTCTAAAAATGGTCGGCCATTCCATCAGACATAGAACATGCAGGGGGGAAAAAAGGAGTAATGGAATATTTTTAAATTCATTCCATATACAGTAACAGAGATGGGACTAGAGAAAAAACTAATACGGGTATTTTTGAACAATCGTTCCATAATGAACTGATTTTTATATTTAAACAGGCAACGGGGAGTTCAGAATGAATGGTTAACAACCAAACAAGGTACATGATCTACGTGGGTAAGACATTTTCAGCAAGTTCAGTGGTAAAAGTTAAGAAGGCAAGTGTCATACCCATCTAGGGAATATCCACGACAAAGACACTCAAATGAAGAAAGTGAGGCATAATCTGTACAAGAAGTCTACATGCCATCTAGTGGTGATAAGGTGCAATCGACCACATATAAGGAAGTCAAGCTTCAAGCTTTATTTTTGGCTATTTTTATTGAAAGTATTTAAATAAACATGTACAAAAGACAACAAAGTCCTTCTTGGTTCAAACACAGGTGTTTTCAGCACTATTTCGAGATGTCCGTGACACGTATGTACATACGTAACGTCGGTAAACCTCTATCGCAGCTCACCAGCTTGGCAATTTTAGAACCACGCCACGACAACAGGAAAGAAACAGGTTTCTCTGTACATGTTGAGGAAAGTAATGACTAACACAAAGCAAAGCATTAGTTGTCAAGCTTTGGCAGGCAGTAGCAGGACTGACCGTCCTGACCATATCATAGCGCTAATGTGGTCCTTGGACAGTGTCAAGACCTCACGCTAACATTTAAGATGGAGTTCAAGCTGAAAGACCTTCACATCTCTATGCCAGTCGTGTAAAATAAATGGAAGAAAAACCTTTAAAAATTAGTACTCTCTCTTCATAAAGTGCCCTTTTTAAACTCCTTGTTCATGTTTCATTTTACAGTAAAACAAACAAACAAACAAACAAAAACAGCCAGCAACATTCTGACTGAATAAAGTTCAGTAATTATCAGTCAGTAGGTCATGAATACAAAGACTGAATCGGTGAGGTGGAGAACAGGGGAGGAACCCACATCTGCTGAATGAGCTCCTGCTCACGAACAGCTAACCAGCTTCTCACGTTCCTTTAACTGATGAACCACAGCTTTATCCATGGCGTCCAGGAAACTCTCCATGGCCAATATGGAGGTCTGAAAACATACAGGAGGACAGACTTGGTGGAGTACAGCGAGGTAGGAGACAGAGCGAGGAAGACTGAGGGATGAAGACCGGTACCTTTGCATAGAGGGCGTGAGCCAAGAAGGGGATTTTCCGCAGTGTGCGTCCGCTTAAGCCGACGCTATTCCTGACAGGAGGGGACGAGAGACATGAATCAGTGCGGCCTTCACGCTCACACGAGGCTGATGGTGAAGGGCCCAGCATGTGCTTCTCAGAGGCAGCAAGCTAGTCCAGAAGAGTTTGTGTTGTGGAGAGACGTAGACGTGGTTCACCTGGCGATCTCCTGGAGGTGCAGGCTGAGTTCGGTCACGTCGCTCTCGATGAAGTCCATGGTGTCCAGCTCCTCCAGATCCAGCAACTGCTGCCTCGGGTAAATGACCTGCCGCTGAAACAAGTACAGCCGTCTCGTACCGCAGGTGGCGTTCTGGAACGGGGGCGCGCGGTTGCCGCAGTAACACATACACACGTACCTTCATGAGCTCCTCTAGACAGGACAGGTAGATGTTGAAGATGGCGGAGGCACCTGGCAGGCCGACGTACTGCTTTATATCAGCTCTGTCCACAAACGCCAGGTCGATCTTCTCCGTCACGTTTGACGTAGTGAGGATCACCACATTTGGATAGCTGCATTTTGCCAACAACAAATAACCAACGTTTTTAAGATATAAAATGTCCACACTCGTTTCACTATAATTTTAAAGACCTATAGATCACAAAACACCACTTAAGTTAAGTTTTCTATCTGGGTGAAAATAACACAAGACAGAGTTAGACTCTTAAGTTTGCCTGCAGCCAACATCAATATAGCCCCAGCTGGCTAAGCATACGTCAGTGTGGAACAGACACAGCAGCTTTGCTCTGACCGCTTGATCTGGTCCAACTGTGTGAGGACGGAGTTGACCACTCTGATGGCATCTGAAGGTTCTGTCCCAGCCTGGGAGGCATTCCGCGCTGCCGTTAGACTCTCCACCTGCCCACATGCCAGAATTCATTCAGATTATATATATATATATATATATATATATATATATATATATATAGAGAGAGAGAGAGAGAGAGAGAGAGATCGAGAAAGTACATTGTAGTAAAGTACACAAAGTTCCAGAGAAACAGAAAAACATGTATAACATAATAACATACATGTGTGTATATGTGTGTATATGTGTGTGTGTGTGTGTACCTTCCAAAGAAGCAGTTGAAGACATCAAACACAGCAAGAGTGAACATGCACATATTACATTTCAAGTGTTTAATTGGAACACTCATGAGTGACACTCTGGATACAGAATAAGCCTGTATAAATCAGCCTGTGTATAAATCAGCCTGTGTATAAATCAGCATGTGTATAAATCAGCCTGTGTATAAATCAGCCTGTGTATAAATCACACAGTAGTAAAGGAGGCCAAGCTCACCTCATCAATCAAGACAAAAACAAGGGCCTCTTTGTCATCTATCAGCTCCTGAATCTTCTGGAACATCTTGGTGACCAGTTTACCACTCTATCAAACAGACTCAGAACACTTAATTATAACCAACACTCAAGCAGCTACAAGTTATACAACAATCAAATTTTCATAGTAACAGAATATTGACTCACATTTAATATTAGAAGTGTTAGCATAGCACAGGGGGAAGTATGGCTACCATGAGTTGCAGCAACAAAAGGTCATACCTCTGAAAACCACTTAGAAAACAGACTATGGCTGTTGATTTCCACAAACTGACCATAGGAATATCTGTGGAATGTGCAAAGACATATATAAGCAAGCGGCACGGTGAGAAAAGGGACATACTCTTCCAACAGCATCCCTCCAAAACTCCTCACCTTCCTGACAATCTGACGGACAGCTTCTGGGCAAGCGCTTTACACAGGGACGTCTTCCCCGTTCCCGGAGGCCCTGTGGGGCACAAGCTAGAATTCAGCTAGCAGTGCTAATGGAGGACGAAGCATTCTCTGACTCCGTCAGTGTTAACCCTCTTTTCCTTGACTCTTAAGTCAGTGTGGCAGTTCTGGATTCTGATCTTTCAGGCACAATTTCAATAAGCAATAGGAATTATTCAATAAGCAATAAGAATTATTATGACATTGTCATTCTGAGAGCAACCACTTCAGCCTCCGCACATTCATCACTGGCGTTCACTGACCTACATGGTGCCTTCCCTCGCCATAACTCGAGTGTTATAAACATGGAACGGGACAAACGGAAAACATCTATCTGACTAAAGGAGAACACCACAGCAACAAAACGCTCTCCGAGGTGAAACACCGTGCCAAATCGGAGAAAGAAATCAAGTCGCTTTGAATGCTGGGACACTCCACCACACGTTGCTACGCTACAGCAGACTGAAGAACAGCTTCTCCCCCAGAGCCGTGACCTCCATCAGACCCCCTCCCCTGACCTAACTTGCTGAATGTCTAATGTGTTTATATTTTAAACTAGACTGTGTCAGCAGCAGCAGCAGATACATATGGAGGTCCATAGTAAGTATATATAAAACAGCATTAATTAGGACAGCTGATAACACCTCTGGTTCTGAACTGGCTGGAGTAGTTACATCATTCAGGCACCACTAGCAATAAATAAATGAAATAAATAAATAAAAATTAAAACCTCGTATCGGTCTCATACTTTGTCCTCCCTGCTACTGGGGCAAAAGCAACATGTCACCCATTTATGGGATGGCATTTCACACACAGCTTTCAGGCTTTACTCAATTTATGCAACTTTCAAACTTGTCTGTTCATGCTGTTGGGCCTTATGAGTTGGCAGGCAACAGCATTCTGTCCTTCACAGGCAGTTCAGGTTTTATCGACATTAAGATATTTTGCTTTAGAAGACGTCCTCTACAAAGATGCATTTTTACGCCTCAGCTAGGGCAAAAGATGTGACCTGCTGGAGCTTTGATATCTGCCATTGTTTTGTTTTAAATAGGTCCCAAAATCCTTGCCAATTCCTTGGGAGTCATCCAGATGTATTGAAACATTTAGGTTAAAATGATGCTAATCGGTCAGTGGATTAATTGCTCTGTTAATGTTGTGCATTCTAAATTGAAATAACCAATAACTCCAACCGCAGATGGAAATGTGAAAGATAAAGAAGGAACAGTCCACATCAAGGTGGATGCAGTCGAGTTACACGATACAGGCACTAAAATGCTTGTGTACTGGTGCTTAAAGGCATTTAAAATATTGTGGTGAAAGAGAACATCTAATACAAAGTTGGTAATAAACAAACATTCTGTGACTGTTCATCCTTACCGTGAAGCAAAACAACTCGATTCCAGGCAACCAGATTGCTGTCGACATTTTTGTCAGAAAAGAAAATCGCTGTTGACACATAATCCAAGAGCTACAAGTAGAGATAAGATCACATACGTCACACGGTGCAGCTGTGTAATGTGGCCGAGGGCCTTTCTCCCCAAACACTGCACTTTACTGACTCATACTTGTGTTTTGATGCCTTCTTCATAAATCAGACTTTCCCAGATCCCATGAAACTCAGCTGTAAAGAAAAAGCCATGGAATGCAGTGAATTTAATGGATACATAATTCATATCTGGAATAATACGGACACGTGTGACGTGTCATGTGATATCAGTGGGTTAGAGACCAGAGCAACTGGCAACAGCGAACCAAAGCGAACTCGACCTGCTGGTAGGAGCCAGTGATTGGCTGCAGAGAGCCCCGCCTCCTCCTCCTCCAGGCTGAGCGTGCTCGGTCCATCGTCGTTCAGGGAGAAGATGTAAATGCACAGATTGCTCATCTTCAGATCAAGAGGCTGTGATGAGAAAATGCAGAGCAACTGACAATCTACAACATAGAGACTCACTGAAAAATAAAACTCATTCAAATAGTGTAGTAGAAAGTATGGCATATTTAAATCATTATTTGAACCATGTTTGAGCAATGTACTTACCAAACAATACATGTCCTAAAAAGTGAATGTGAAAAACAGATGAATTGGCATGAAACACTATACTTACTGCCTTGCCATCCACGTCCACCACGGCAACAGACTCAACATTGTTAGTCAGGAAGTCGTCATCAAACTCGGTCCACTTGTAAGGTCCAATGATCAGGCTGTGTCGGTCGAGCAGAGCCAAGACATGCGTTCTCACCTCAGTCCTCCTCACAGTGCTGCAGACATCAAATTAAAATGGTTAACAAGGACATCAGAACTGCCAACGCAGCATGGCTCTAGTTATTTGCGTGGTACTAATATTACAGTCTTCATGTTCATCTACTAAACTTGTATGTTTGGTATTTATCATGCATTGTATGTGCTATTATTATTATTAATTTAGCCTTTTTCATTATTCTCTAAGTTTTCTGTTAGTTGATCGGGGGTTTCCGGAATGGTTGCCACAGCAGCTAATGGGGATCTTAAAGAAACAGTGAAATGTGACAGTCCTAATAATCAGAGTAATTAAGGACATTACAGTTTTCTTCAGATGTGCTTAATGTTTTTACCTTCTACACATGCAAAATTAGCAGCCCCGAGACCTTGTTATACAGTTACTATTCACTGATGGAAAACTATTTTTGATAAGACCTTGATCATACTTTATGTTCTGTGTAACTGCTATACTGAACAGCTTGCTGTGTTCTTCCACTCTTTAATTTATCGAGACCAAGTAATGATTTGTTTTTAAAATGAGGTGAGTGCAAGGATTATGTATCTGAGGGTTTCTCTTGTTTAAATATATAACTGATGTGTGGTTCTTCCCCAAGTGAGTCTACACGAAATGTGCATAGAATCGACATCAATATTATGATATTCAAGATTACTTTGAAGAACCACTGATGCTTTCCGTGCCATGTATGCATCTACTTGGATCGAGAATAATTGCTGAACATGTTCCAGATAGAGAAAACGGCGAAGCCGCATTAGTGAACGATCCTAATTTAGTACCTTTGAGTTTTAACAAGAACCTCAACTTGAACATCGGTTCGATCGGCACTGGCTTCGTCACGAGGATGTTGATTGTGATTCCAGTTAAGCTCCATCTTTTCTCCATTCATCCTTTAAAATAAAATATAGAATATTTAAGTTCTTAATAAAACAAAGCCAAGCCGCTCGCCCAGACTGTCTGGAGTTAGACTGCAGACTGTCATTCAACTCAATTGCCGACATGAACAGCTAAAATCAGTAACAGTTTCCCTCCTGAGGCTGCCAATTTAACGATTAATTTTTAATGGAAATTATATTAGCTAGCTATGTTTATCTAGCAACCCACAATAATGGTAGCACAATAAATATTCTGCTCTACCTGTCCAGCTAATGTAACTAGCTAACAGATTAACTTAGCTAGCTCAATTAGATCAGCATCTAACTACGAATATGGCTGCTAGCTAAAACCGCTTAGTAAAATTATCCATCTGGTTAATTCATGTTTTACTAACGAAATATTGGTGCCACAACGTTAAAAGAATGCTAGATGGGTAAGTATTAGGTAATCAACTTACCTGAATGGCAACCGTAAATAGTCGAATTTACCGCGCAAAGGCTGACCCGGAAGACAACTACATAACACTCCGGGAAGTAATTAGTAGTGCAGCTTTCTTGTTGTTGTTGTTAGCGCTGGTGGCGCTTCTAATATTCAGAGAATAGGTGTTTTTTTCCCTTTTAAATCTGCCTTAGTGAGACTCATAAAATGGGGAAAAAACACAAAAAATACAAGCCCGAATGGAGAACAGTGGATGGTAAGTTTGGATCTAATACTAAAGCTAATCGGCTAGCTGGCTTTATTCATTTTAGCTGGGTTGACTAGACGGAGCTAAGGTAGGGTTAGCTAACCTAGCTAACACAGATTTCATGAACCTCATTTCAGTGTAGTAGAATGTAAAGCATGGTTTTAAAAAGAGCTTCGAGATCTGCATGCCTATACATATATCTATATCTATCCAACATTCTGTTGCCAATCTCGGTTGGACCACTCGTGGTAACACTAGCGAGGTAACCTGCTTTTAATGGCATGCAGGTTACTGTACACCTGACACGAAGTAACAGCATAGAGTTGAAGCGAGCGTTACTGGTAGAAGATATCTTTCATTAGAAATTTTGGTTATCTGAAGGTGCTGCTTTATCTGTATAGCTGCTTTGCCCGTGTTGTCATTTTAAAGTGCATAATTATTGGCAGTATACCCAATATCATGACATCCTTATCCTCCTTGGAAAATATATATATATTTTTTGTCATCAATATTTATGCCTCAAGATGAAATCTTACCAGCTGCTTTTTTGAAGAAGAAGAAAAATTCATGTACTTTCATAACTCGTTAGATCCTTAACTTTTAGTTGTGGCGATGTCTTTGCTGTTTTGTTTTGTCAGACTATGAGGACAAAACCCCAGCTAAGCCACTGAAGCTCGTGCTGAAGGTCGGTGGCAGTGAGGTCACTGAGCTGTCTGGATCAGGACATGACTCAAGCTACTATGACGATCGCTCTGACCATGAGCGGGAACGTCACAAAGAGAAGAAAAAGAAAAAGAAGAAAAAATCTGAGAAAGACAAGCACATGGACGATGATGAAAGAAGAAGAAGAAAGGTTGGTAAACTAATAGGCAGCTCAGGGGTCTAAAGTGTGTTTGCTTTATTATTAGTCTTTTAGGAGGACTTGAACCAACAGTAGAAACTTCAGTGGTTCGGTTTGCTGCTTATTTGCTTATTCGTAACTACGTTTATGAGGACCTATTTAAAAGAGGCCAGTACTGTTATGCCAGTTAACAACATAAAAAAAACTGTGTCAAGTCATCACTGGTGTTGCCATATTGCCAGGAGGAGAAAAAGAAAAAACGAGAGCGAGAACAGCTGGAAAATGCAGCCAACCCCCCAGTGGAGCCCTTCACTCTGCCCCAGCCTGTGGAGGTAAAGTCCCTAACCAGCTCTTTAAAATGTGGACTTAAGCAGGTTTATGGATGACCACAAACATCATCTAAACAAAAGGATTGGTCAAAGGAAGTGCAACTTGCGGCTAAGTGTACGGTTTTCTTGTGTGAAGGTAGGGGTGGTGGAGGAAAGGAAGAGGAAGAGGGACAGGGAGAAGTTTGAGGTGGAGGCGGAGGATGACGACTTCCACCCCGGCAGTAAGATGGAGGTGGACACCCAGACGGATCGACCTGTTAGAGCCTGCCGCACTCAGCAAGGTAGGCGTTTCTGTAGCAACACCTCTGGCGCGGCTTTAAGAAAATCAGCCTTGGTGCCCAAAGTTGTCGGTTTTATTATAAACTGTTTTTGCTGAATGGTTCTACCTCCATGGGTACCATAATAGAACATTTATGTACTACTGAATCCATGGTGCTGATATTAGTCTCAAGTTTGTCAAGTTTCCCTGGGCCCTGTGGTGAAATCTGAGCTGAAACGTTGTAACTTGTGTTTCACTGTTATGGGCTCTCACATTAATATGCGCCATGTCTGTCCTGCTCTCAATCAAGAAAATGAATGCACGCCCCGGCAGCAGCTCCTCGAGCACTTCCTGCGCCTGCTTCAGAGGTGACAACTGTCCGATCACATGATCCATTACAGCCAATCACCTCCTTTTATTTCTGGCTCAGTTCTTATGCTCCCGTGCTGCATCTGTCTTCTCAGAAAAGACCCTCACGGCTTTTTCGCCTTCCCTGTGACGGACGCCATTGCACCAGGCTACTCCATGATCATTAAGCACCCCATGGACTTCAGCACCATGAAGGAGAAGATCACGACAAATGAGTACAAAACAGTCACAGAATTCAAGGTAGCCACAAGCTTTCACATGATGGAGATACAGCAGTGTTGTGAAGTTTGATGATGTTAATTTTTTATGACCTGAAGTTTGCCGCTTTGTGAAGATGACAAAAATCTAAAGGCTCTAACGATGTTTTTCTGTTTGTAGTCACAAAAATGTACTTCCTGTGCGAATGCTATCATTGCTAACATACTGTTGAGGAGATAATTGGTTCCCTAGGTGACTGAGTTCCTGCTGCTTCCGTCTGTCTGCTTTCTAGGCAGACTTCAAGCTGATGTGTGACAATGCCATGGTGTACAACCGACCAGAGACCGTCTACTACAAAGCTGCAAAGAAGCTTCTCCACACGGGCTTCAAAATGATGAGCAAAGTAAAACCTCTTTACCCACCTTCCTTTTGCAGTTCTGATCAAAAACTGCAAATCAATTTAAATACATATTTTGAAGACAATAAATAAAGGAAAATAAATTAAGATGCATTCAATATCACTTGGCTTCTCAGTTACAAAAACACGTCTATACGTTTCAGCCTTTATAGCCTTCATACGGACAAGTCATAAAGATACCAGTGGCGGTCCCTTTAAGATGTTCAGAAGCTGCCACATGATCTGAATAAATGCGAAACATTCTTAAATAGGTGTTCTCTAGATTTGAAGCGGCTTATTGAAGACAGAAGCAGATATGTCAGATTCATTGTTAAATGGCCTTTTTTGGCTTGCCCATATGAAGGCCACAATGGTTGAAACAGGTAAGCATGTATATTTAATTGAATAGCCAAGTGATATTAAAGGCTTCTTTTCCATTGATCTATTTCCATTTATATATTTTCCTCTTGAGTTCCTCAGAGTTCTTCAAAATACTTATTTAAGAGGATCCCTGAACTGAAGAGCATCAGAAATAGCCACCTTTATACTCAAGTAACACTCCGTGCCCTCAAATAGCACTCCATGTCTTTTGACTGACTATAAATCTGTTGTTTGTCATCCATAACCTTTATTTCAGTTTTATATACCCTGATCCTAAAATACTCTCTTAATGTTTTCCTTTGTCATTTACTGCTAAACAGTTTTTTGGGTTGATATATACAGGTGCATCTCATTACATTAGAATATCATCAAAAAGTTAATTTATTTCAGTAATTCAATACAAAAAGTGTAACGCATATTTTATATAGATTCATAACAGAGTGATCTATTTCAAGTGTTTATTTCTGTTAATGTTATTATGGCTTACAGCCAATGAAAACCCAAATTCATTATCTCAGAAAATTTGATATATAATTTTCTGAGATAATAATTTTGATGATATTCTAATTCATTGAAATGCACCTGTATGTGCTACATAGCTTTTCTTCTCTTGCTAATAACAAAATAAATTTTTTTTTTTCCTTACCCAACTTGCTTTGTATTCCATATCCGTTCCCTCTCTGGCCCCCTTCTCTTCCTCCTTTCTCTCCCTCCATCCCAAGCCATCCGTTGTCGCGTTCCTCCACATGCGTGGTCATGGTGGCGTGGTGGTAGCAGAGTAAAGGCCTGGACGTGTGGGTCTGTTTCTGCTCTGTTCCTGCAGGAGAGGCTCTTAGCTCTGAAGCGCAGCATGTCTTTGATGCACGACATGGATTTCTCTCAGCAGGCCGCCATTCTTGGCGAGGAGGACGTGGCCGGCGATGAGCCCCTGCCCGAGGTCGCCCCCGTCCACATTGAGTCGGCCAAAAAATCCAAAAGACAGCCAGTCAAGGAACCCATGATCAGGTGACCGTCCCAGATGTCTGGCCTTGCTGGAGATTGGGGAGAGGGTGGGTGAGGTATCAGCCCTGCAGTGACACACTCACTGCTTTCCTTACAAAGCCATGGGCCACTTCTCAAAACACACGTGACTCTGACACTCGCATGCTAACAACAACATTCTCTTAAGAGCCACTGGTGTGAAATCAGTTTATGATACTTGGGATTTGGAATAACACTTGACCCGGTGACCGTTTAAGTATGTAGTCACATAGAAATGACTGCTGGTGAAAGCCTGCACAGTTATTTATTAACCTTTGAGTGAGGGACTGAATTGGGACTGATAAAATATGGTAATTTGAAGTCATATTGGATTATACATTTGCTGTTTATAAGAGCAGAAGGAATTGTGCTGTCAGGCTGATGTAGCACTCTCAACAGAAGCTGATTTCACCCACATCTTGTGTCTGTGGCTTGATCAGAGGTATTATCTACAACCTGCCACATAATGGCTGATTTAAAATGTGTGTGGACTACTAAATGTAATACTTCTACAAAGGATATTTCCATTACTAACACCGCTAACAATCAGTGGAATCAATTAGAAAGCATTTAGCAGTCATTGGTACAAAGCTTACAGTCTCCTATATACTGTACCTCAGTTACAGGATTTATTTGACAGTTTAAACTCAATGCCAGTGATCTGATTAATGATCCATGGGTTCAGTTGGGTGGGGAGCATAAGAGTGGTTTGCTGTACGCAGTGACCTGTATGAGCCGGAGGGAAACGCGTGCAGCTTGACGGACAGCACGGCGGAGGAGCACGTCTTGGCGCTGGTGGAGCACGCGGCCGACGAGGCACGCGACCGCATCAACCGCTTCATGCCAAACTCAAAGGTACAGAGTGATCAGATGAGATCAGATGGACACATCCATTGATCGATTGGTCTATTGAATCGATTGAATCTATTCACAGAAAAATCCACACCGTCACTGCAAATCTGTCTACAAAGGCTGACGGTATATTTTGTATTTTTGTTTTACAGATAGGGTACCTTAAGAAAGAAGCGGATGGATCTCTGCTTTATACTGTAGTCAATCCACAAGACCCAGAGACGGAAGGTACACAGAAAACCCCAGAATCCAGTCACGTCTCTTCACACAACATACCATACGTTACACTCCTCAACCTCCTGTTTTCATCACTCTTACAGAGGAAGAGACCCATCCTGTAGATTTAAGCTCTCTGTCAAATAAGCTCTTACCTGGCCTCACTACGTTGGGGTTTAAAGATGACCGGAGACACAAGGGTAAGCTGCACCAAGCCCTCGTGTTCCTCCATGCTGTTAACGCCGTCTGAAGCCGTGTTCAGTTCATTTGTTGTCTTTGTTTGTCTTTCGTCTCTCCTCCTGGACTCAGTAACGTTCTTGAGTAGCGCCTACAACACTCAGACACTCCAAAACAACTCTGTCTACCCGGACCTGCTTCCAGAGGAGATGGAGATGCTCTACTCTGCCTACAGCGATGACACAGGTGTTCAGTGTGCCCTCAGGTAATACTCCAGTGTATTGTGGGCCTTCTGAGGGAAGTGTAACCTCTCAGTGCCCATGGCCTACAGACTCTCAACAAAACTTGCATTTTCCACTTCTGAATACTGGTTGTGTTGTAACATGAGAAGATGGTTTGTCATGGTAGCAACCTGTGTGTGTGTGTGTGTTTGTGTGTGTCAGTCTCCAAGAGTTTGTAAAAGACTGTGGTAGTTTTACCAAAAGGCTAGTGGACGATCTCTTGGATAAAATGACGGGCGGGGATCATTCCAAAGCCGTCTTCCAAATCCGACAGGTACAGCGTCTATTATTTATCCTGATTTCCTGACGAGTACTTTACCACCTGGGCACCTTTCATGGATCACTGTTCTTGCTTCTCGCAGAAAAGGAATATGCTAGTGGATGAAGCAAAATCCGGCCTGTGTGATATGCAGGTAATGCTGTTCGTCTTTGTTCTACAACACAGAACGCGGGAGAGAACTGTGTTTTGTACTGCCGTGTTTTACGCCTGTTTTAAGGGGACATGTGCATGTGCGATTTTGTGGTAGAAGCCATGAAAAGCATGTTGAAACAGCTGATGAAACAAGGAAACAGAACCCCCCCCAACACTCCAAGACAATTCATGTGCTAGTATTGCTAACCGAATGTGCCTTGTTCGGTGGATCCAGGCCGCTGATGGAGGAGTAATGGAGAGTGGCTCTGTACTGGACTTCATGGGCCTGAAGAGCTACCCAGACATCTCTCTGGACATGCTCAACCCTCTGGGTAAGGCTTCTCTGTCCGCACTTTTCAAAAGTACAGAGATCTCGGTACAGTCCTTGTCTCACTGACCAGGATGTTTGTGCTATGATGCTACGCTTCTGAAACTGTTCTCTATGAAGTCTGGCGTAATAACGTTGTGTATACAGAGCACTGCTGATCTGCTGTGCAGCCCCATCGCAGTATTCGATCACGTCGCCTTTGATGGTGTTGGTCACACACGGTTCTGATCACACTGCCTCAGCTTCTGTCTGCCGTTCAATGCTCTTCTCCGCTCACCGTTATTGATCAGCAGGCAAGCCGGTGAAGAAGGAGCCGGAACACGAGGAGGGTCATCCGCACTTTGACGACACGGCCAAACTGCTGCAGGAGTTCCAGGAGGCGGGGGTGGAGAGGGTCTGCTCCCGGCCGTCCTCCAACATCTCGTCCCTCTCCAACGCCTCCGACCGAGAGCAGCACCACTTGGGTAAAGAGTTGCCTGCAGATCTGAACGGAGCCTGTATAATGAGCAGTGAAAGAATCAGAACGCACCAAAAACCTCTTGCCGGTGTTGTAGCTAATTGTGAAGACAGAAAAACACAATATAGAAATATGCTAGAAAGATATGGAATGACATTCTTGTGTTATCTGCATTAAATACATATTTCATAGGGACATGAAAGCCAAGACTATATAATCATAGTGTGACATTTTCATAGCTTTTTAACAATGCCCACCCCTTTGTTGTGAACAGGGAGCCCATCTCAGCTGGGTGACCAGTCGGAGATGGTTCACGACCCCTATGAGTTCCTGCAGTCTCCAGAACCCGGTTCAGCAGCCAACAGCTGATGTGTGCAGTGCTTCACACACACATCAGACCACTAGCCTTAACAACCACATGTAAATGACCCAATTTAGTGCTGTACCATTGTGCTTGTGACTGTGAGCTTGTACATATTAGTGACATCAAGTATCATTTTTCACAATAAATGTACCTCAAAGAGTTTGACTTTGTTTTGTATACACCAACACTTGGGAGTTTCTTTAAGTATAATGTTTCACATTTGAGAAGGTTACACGATGTTCACAGTTCAAAGCCTTATTACACTTAAGTTATAATGTGGATATTGGGCAAAATATGGTGCTCTAACAAATTCTCCAAAATATTGTGTTGCACGTTATTATATGATCCCTAATAACAGATGGCCATATACTCAGTCTGAGCACAATGAAATCTCTGCTTCGAATCAATACAGCATCAAAAACTGACAGCATCAATCACTTCAGCTCTGCTATTGGAGTCAGTTTAACTACGTTAAGGTTACATTTACATATCGGACGCTCTCACCCTGAGCCACTTACAGAAGTGCTTTGTTGTCCACGTGGGCTGAGCGAAGTGCACAGTTCCCACCTCAAAAACGTATCTATAATGTAACATCTGCAGTCTACAACATAGCGGATTATTTCACAAAGACCTTACTACTAAATGGTTCGGTGGAAGAGACGAGATCACTGACATTTCTAGACAGACCTGTCCTCCACACTGTTCTAATATATGATTCGCTATGCCGACCATAACTTCCTGAAATATTTTTATTTAAAAACGTGTGTTTGTTTGGGGGCTTAAATCGCTGCGACGTTTGCAATGTTTATATTAGCCGAGGTACTTTAGGACCGTGGAAACGCTTCATCGAAATCCGTTTCTACTCGAGCGAAGTTCGCCAGGTCCAGATATTAACGCTTCATCTGCGAGGAGCATGGCGAGTGTGATCAGAATCTTTAACGAAAAGGGAATACGCGATCATTTAAATGTACGCCTGGCGAACAGTTTTCACCCATGCAACTAATTAGGAGACTCGTGGTGTTCACCTGCAAACAAATTAAACTACTGGTTTCGCTTGTTTTTAGCCTAGTCATCAGTTCATGGCCCTGTTCACATCGGACGCGTTACCAGTCTGATGAGCGCAGCTAACTAGATCAGCTGTCTAACTCGGAAGCGCCTGAAGTCTGAAAACAGATGTCGTTATATAATATTCTTCTGAAAACTATATGCTAAGATGACTAATGTAAGTATGTTTATCATTTATTAATATATTTGCTTGCATAGCGTTTGTTTATTTTAAATGTCAATTATACTTTAGGTAGCTTGGCTAAGTAGGTGTTTTTTTTCCTTATCGACGGCAGTAATACATGCATGAAACAAGTATAGTCACAAGCGCTTCTATATTTTGTTTTATTCTAAAACTACAAGTAGTGTGAAGTTAATGCATGTCTTCTATTTAAGAGTAGCTATAAAGTAAATATCCAGCTGACAGCCTGGCTAGCGTTAGCTAACTTAGTCTAGCTGGTTAGCGTTTCCATTATATTGGAGGACGCGCTGTAAAGTGTTGCTAAGATACCGCGGGTGCGCTACGTGTCAGGCAGGCTCACTTTAATTACAGGGCAGGCGCTTCAGCACCACAGTGACTTACTTACATGACCTGGGACGTGCGATTATATTTGCTAGGCAACTCCGATACCTCTCTAATTTTCCACAGGAGTGGGTCAGAATAGTCCCGACAGCAAAACAGTGTTTTTTTTAAGCAAGTTGGTTAATTTGCTTCTACATGCAACATATGCACCGTGTTAAGAGTTGAACAGCTGCTTAGATTTCCACCCCGCAGGGGGAGGAATCCGGAACAGAATTCATTGTAGAACGGCCGCGTTTCTAAAGCGGTAGCACACTTTCAAAAAGTACAAAAAAGCACAGAATGGTACTTTTTAAAGGTACAACGCCTGTCACCTCTAAAATGCAGCCTCGACATGGGTGCCTAGATCCTTATTATGTATGTCTCTGAGGAGCAACGTGTTTTCTGAGAATAGAGACACGATTCTCAGAACAGTAACACTTTTTCTAGTAAACTGAACTGCAGATACTTAATTTGTTTTCATTTGGACTGCAGTATAAACAACCAACGCTCTCTCGGGACATGGATCCACAGTACAGATATCACTTCCCTATCTAGCTAATTTCCCTGGCAAATGGGATTCCAACCCCATTCTAGTGTGTAGAGATGAAGACTGTACTTCTATGAGTAGGGACAGTGTGTGCTAGAAAGTGTAGAGTTTCAGAGTTCTTCCAGTTCATTAGCCCTCACACCCACCCACCTCATCACTAGACGTTTTGGTGATGTCACTACAGAATGCATGCCTGATCTGTTCAGTTTCACACTTGTTAATCAGGCATAAGCCTCACCCAAAACATATAGGGCTGGTCTAAGTTAAGTCTGTTCAGTCTCGTTTTAAAACGGTTTTCCAGTGGTGATTTTTCTTTGGCGTCTGTTTAGTTCAAATCAAAGCCCTGCAGGAACACCACCTAGTTTCCCAGCCTTCGTCGTCCTGTGCCTCACATTACTGCGTTCCTTAATCTTAACAAATCTTGTTCAACTCAACAGCCAGTTCCCAAGTGTTCCATAAACTAAATTAGCTGTATTTCCATAAGGAAAACACTGAACACTGCAGTTTGTAGAGACTTCAGGGATGGTTTGGGGAGTCACTGCTTTAACAGACAGGTCAAACTGCACTCTCTGTTGTAGATGAGTTGCTTCGAGCGCCGTCTGAGACGCACAGCCCCGGCACGGGGCAGCAGCCAGAACGAGCTTGTCACTGCGCCCATGCACTCCAGGGTGAACGGCTGGTCCCGCCCCCTCCACATGCTCCAGCCAATCGCATGGCTCATGTTCGCCTTCATGGCCATCGTGGGCTTTGGTGTCTACATCCCTCTCCTGCCTCCTCCGTGGAACTACCTGTCATACGGGGTACCCTACACAAATGCTCTCGTCGTGCTGTGATTCCATCAATCTGAGCACCTGACTGTGGTTTGAGAGGTCCTGGTTACTCCAGTTACTCACCGAGTACGGTCTCTCAGGCCAGAGGAGGGCGATGTCAGCCTGCCCTGCTTGCCTCTCTGTGTTAATTAGGAAAGACATAAAGCATTGATTTAGTCACACTGAACCTCACTCCTCAAACAGTGAAACTTCTTTTCTGTGAGGCAGAAGCATCGTGCTCTGTTGCTTCTCTGTCCAGTGACCAAGTGCTTCTTAAATTTGGCCCAGAGCCCTATCTGACAGTGCTGGAGTCGTACAAAACATTGTTTTCAAATTATGTGTCTTGCTTTTACTCGGTTAAGCATTTGTGCTGTATTGTGTCTGCAAATGGACGTACCCGATGTTGTACCTAGGTGCTTGGTGCGACTTTTGTCTTGCACATGGTAACCCACGTGGCAGCGGTGACCATAGACCCTGCTGACTACAGCGTGCGTGTGAGGAAGGACTACTCAAGCCCTATGCCCGTCTTTGACCAGAAGAAGCATCCACACGTCATACACAATCAGCACTGCTACTTGTGTGAGGTGGATGTGTATGTACAGTGTTATTCCAGTCATTCTTATTTATATTTATTTAACATCAGGTGGGTGATTATACAAGAGGTTGCCGTATAATTTTTATGGATCGAGTTCACTAACACATTTTCTCCACAGCTGATAAATTAGGTTTTCTAACTTCATTGCTTCATAAAAAAAAACCCTCCATTGCTCTTTGTTTCCAGATTAACGGTTGCTATAACAACAAAAGCCCAACATCTGTTTGTATAAAGTTGTTAACTGCTGCTTCTCTCTGTAGGGGGCCTAAAGTTAAACACTGTAGTAGTTGCAATAAGTGCATTGCAGACTTTGACCACCACTGCAAATGGCTCAACAACTGTGTTGGAGGAAGAAACTATCGGTAAGGAGAAGTTTAAGGGGGAAATGGAAACACGGGGCCAAGTTCATAAAACTTAACGTCAGATTTAATGTGAGGTAAACAGCAAATAGCACGTGTTAACACGTTTGGATTGTCGGTGTATTATACCGTTTGCGTGATACATGGTGCTACTCACTGACCTATAATAAAGAACAGATCGGTTTTGCAACAGCATTTTGACTTCATTTACATTTGACTTGACGACTCAAGACACCGTTCTGTACAACATAGAACTTGTATACAAGCAAATGTTTCTATAAGAAACCAATGTGGGTTCCATACTCCTTTCACTGACAATGTTCACACATGCAAGTCCTCAACAAAATTCGAATTGGAGTCCACTCAGCACAACCATGCAGTTCTCTTATTGGTGAAAGTTAGAACTGTTACATTTTTATGTAACGGACAGTTTCAGTGTAGCACTTGGGCTGGTCTGTCTTGGGGTGGTCTGTCTTTTGGCCTGGGTCTTTAATATCTGTGTATGTTGATTTTGATTGGTTTTCATCTAGGGCACAGGTGACTTTAGCGCAGCGGTAATTATTGCTATGGTGACTGGAAAAAAAATACACATAACACACAGTCTCGCATGTTTTTTGTGTGTGGCACCACGGTTTTATAAATCTGCCCCACAGTCACTTTGATCATGCAGTGTGTACAGTTTTCATGGTTTAAAATACATTTCACGATCCCTGAGAATTGTGTGTTCCAGGTTCTTTTTTGTGACTGTTCTCTCTGCGGTCTTTGGAGTCTTCCTCCTTGTTCTCGTCATTTTGTTCATCTTCGTTGAACACTTTGTGAACCCTGCAGTTCTGCGCACTGCAGGAGCTTTTCAGGGTGAGTGTGTCCCCAGTTCCCCTGGGCGCTCTGTGCTTAGTCCTGCCTCCGTTTGTTCCATGACCACACAGACTTTATTACAAAGTTATGTGACACTAAAGATTTTTCAATAAGAAAACAACTAGGACACACTCGCAGTGTCACACTCACATCATAAGGCATAAAAAGTAGCATTTACATACAGTCATCTATTTATTAATGGCATTAACATTATTAATGGGCTAGTGCTATTATGATATATATATATATATATATGTGTAAGGAAGCTACGGTCACATGCCCTCGTCTGCTGAGGACTTGGGGATTGTGTTGTGATGAGGCTCCTGCACCCACAGGGATAAAATCACAGAACCTTATTTAGCAGAGTTGTCGTTCGTGAACCAGGGTGGTGCTCTTGTTTCCTTTTAAACAAACATTCAATTTGCCCATTTGTTAATTGCTGTTGCCGTCTTTCTCTGGTTTGTGTGTAGGACTTTTAGCCTTGTTGGGTAATGATGCTTTTAATTAATAAATGGTACAAAAAGGCCAGATGCCTTAAAAGGCGTGCATCACACTGCTATAGCTAAAGCCTGTTTACACTCGGCATTAACATGCCTCCTGGGTGATCGGATCATAAGTGCCCGGCACTAAGTACAAGTGTGAATGGGGTACAGTGCATCTCGGAGACACATTCTAATCCAGTCACTCAGACCTCTTCTGGAGGGGATCTGGGACATATCAGACCACATTACATCTGTAGCATAACCTGTAATATATCCTGATGCATCCTCAATAGCAATAAAGTACGCCCATATATGGACCATAAGTCTTATAGCAGTAAAATTCACAATTATTGTGATGCTTTGAAATTTGGTTTGTATGTAGTTACACAAACTAGCCTAATGGATAAAATCGGTAGTCATGGCTGGTGCATCAGTGAAATGAAATGTGTCATTTTTGTTTGACTGAGGACGTAAAGTTGATCAAAGTCTTTTCTGGATGTGAGGAAGAATTTGAAGGACTGTATGCAAGTGCATAGTAGTAAATGTGTGCTGCACTTCAGGGGAAATGATGTAAGAAACCCCTACAGCACGTGATCACTGTGTCACATTTCTGTATCCTTAGCCATCACCTTTTTTATAGCCTTGCTCGCTCTTCGATTTCCCGGTACAGCTTTGAAAGGGAATGGGACGTGGCTCGCCTTCCTGCCCCTGGCACCAGTGGAGACCAGTTCAGTCAGTCTCCTGGTGTTGGCCTTCTTCACCATTACTGTTGCTCTGGTCTGCCTCTTACTCCTGTGCCACTTGCTGTTCTTCCACATATACCTCTGTGAGTTTACACGTCCACATACATTTCTACAGCTGTATTTGTGTTCTACAACCTCACAGAAACATTACGAATTGTTAAACTTCAGAAAGACTTGAAGTTTAAAAACGGGGCTTATATTTGGTCATGTAGCTATTATAAATTTATACTGACCAGCTGCTAAAGCTGTCCAGAAATACATTTATCTTATATTCCAGAATGAGCATCAAATATGCTGGAGTAACCATCAGCTGATCATTTGACCACACTGGGATCGGCCTCTTTAGTCATAGCCAGGTCTTAAACCACTGGGCTAACAGTCTTCCCTCACCCACTATAACTATGCTAGCAGTTACAGTACATCTCGTACTACATACACCACTGGACCTTTGCCAGCCAGCATATTGGTAATCTAAATATTTTATGGGCCGACATTCCCGCTAGTGATTGTCTGATTAAATGCTATTTTGAGATAATCTAGCATCAGCTAAATCTTTTTCCCAACATTGGCCAAAGGTTTTTTTTTTTTTTAATTCATGCACTGTAGACAGAGTGCAGATCAATACAGCTGTACTACAAGGTAGCATGCTGACTGACATTACATACAGTATTAATTCGCCTGTGTTTCCCTCTGCAGTATTAAAAGGACTGAGCACATATGAGTACATTGTGATGCAGCGTCAGCGACAGAGCTCCAGGGAGCAGAAAGCAGGAGGCCCTCCGCCATCCTCTTCTACTGCTGCAGCTCAGGTAACCTGCTACAGCTGCACCAGAGTCCTGAAAAGATCCCTTTCCAATGTGGCCCTTAGGCTCTGCTTAAGTGAAGCTGCTTTGTGATGATATATGGGGGGGAATACAGTTGAATTGAATTGAACTGAACTCTTGTAGGTTTTGGTTTGGTTTGTGATGCTATAGTTTTTACAAGATTAAGTACAGGGCCTCTGTTATAATGCTAGCGTTTACTCATCTGCTAGCCTCTGTTATAATGCTAGCGTTTACTCATCTGCTAGCCTCTGTTATAATGCTAGCGTTTACTCATCTGCTAGCCTCTGTTATAATGCTAGCCTTTACTCATCTGCTAGCCTCTGTTATAATGCTAGCGTTTACTCATCTGCTAGCAGAGTCTTGGTCCTTTGGACATGTCAATAGACTGTGATGCTCCACTGTCAAGCAGATCCAGGTACATTTTTGAGAATATCTGGGGGAAATGCAGATTTTTTTCTTTTTGGTTTGGGGTGGGGGGGTAGGATGAGGATTCAAATGTTCAAATATTTTAAAGTTAAATAATGCTGTTAAGGACTTTTCAAATGATCATTTATTCATTAATAAATGAGTTTGCATGGTTGGCTAAGCTATTCCAAATGACTTTCTATCCCTCTTCATAGTGTCTTCAAATACCAAGACAGAGGACAGATCTCCAGTCATCTGTCAGGGCCCATATGTTCAGAGGTCATTCAGCATTAACAATAACACTAATACTCTTCATTTATCCTTCACATTAACCATTTATGGTATTGAACCAAAGTCTTGGTGTCTCTTTTTCTCTTGGTGTCCCTCTTGGTGTCCCTCTCTATAGATGGAACATTTTCCTCAAACAAGTGATGGAGAGAATCACGCCAAATATGGCTCAAAAGTACTGCCGCAAATAGTCCCAGGTAGGACACCGTGCCATATTTATAGCTTATAAATAATTGTTGAAGCATCGACCCCCCAAGATTGGTGGAAGGTAAAGAATTACGGAAAGTACTCAGTTCCAGGATTTGTAGCAGTGTTGTCGCACTAAAGGACACATTCTGCTTTTGGGTTAGTTAGATTTTAGTTTTGTGTGGTTATTCACTGAAATATGATGTTAATATTATAGAATTTGTCTTTATTTTTTTTTATCCCAAATAACCTCTCAAATAAGTACTTTAAATTATACTCCAGTAATAGTCTGACCTGAGTGAGGTTTCTCCAGTGCAACACTGCTGCATGTCCCTGTTGATGTGATGTGTGCTGGTGTGCAGGTGAGGCGGTGGTTGCTCCTCCGGCGGGTTGGAGCCTGAGTCTGAGCCCGGTGCAGGGAAGCCAGGACTGCCAGCAAGGAGGCGCTGCAAGGCACTGCCAGACGGAGGGAGAGGGAGTTCCTGTCGTCCAGAGCCCTTTAGGCACCTCCATCATGGACACCGCCACTGTCCACCAGCAGCTCATCCACTGAGGCAAGACGTCTGCAGCATTCAAGAGTGCACGGTGCTGCTCTCTCCTCCAGGGCAAACGGATCCGGCTCACCAAGTTCTTCATGAGTGCTTGGTTCTCGCAGCCAACAGATGAAGAATGAGACTGAACTGTGCAGGAGACTCAATCTGCAGAAGGGTTGGAGTCCTCATGTCTTAATAAATGGTGCCATAGCTCAGTAGGCCTGAATACTGTAGTACAGCCTGAATAACAGCAACTTTCTTTGTTTTGTTTTTCCCACTCCAGACTGCAAGCAAGCCATTGGTCATCACCCGAGGTTAGGGCAACACTGCATAAGCAGTACAGAAAAACATAAAATGGCGTAACTCGGAGAGACCTCTATGGAGCAGTTAAAAGTTAGAACTCAAGTTAACTACAAGGTTTTTCCTTGTAGAAGTCGAACAACCTCGCGAACCGGTTTGCTTTAATACTACACCCGCCCATGTTTTTAATATAAGGGTTTTAAATAAGCGATAATATTATTCGTCAGCCCACTACATCTGGTGTTTTTAACCATAATAGCATAGACATTTAAACAATTATCGCCGTGGTTGTTCAAGGTCAGTAATTTGTAGGCCGAGCCAATTTTTCGTTTTGAAACGTGCCGAAATGAGTGACTTGGCTAGCTGCCCAACAATGTTACTGAACATGTTCAACGGTTTACCACAGAACAAGACCTGGTTTCGCTTTGCACATGTGAAACTATATCAACATTCAAAGTTGTCGACACCTTCAAACGACCAAATGACAGGAACTCGCTTGTACACCGTGCTTTTTAAAACTAGCTGAAGTAGCTATATAGGTAACGGACAGTGCATTTATATTTGATGCTAGCTTCATAAACCCCTTTTAAGTATCAGCAAATAACGAAGGAAAAAACATGCATCGCATTTAAGAAAAGTATTAAGGGACATATCAAAGTAACGAGAGCTTGTAAAACTTACAGTACAAAACTTAAATTCAGTTATTTTTAGACAGTTATTTTATAAGCTGAAATAATCGTGTGCACCGTTCATCTAATATGGATACACCGCAGTTAAATGATATTAAAGCCAGCCTCTAGAGGGCGTCACTGCTGATCTTCACTCTTCACTGTAATTCCATCGACTCGTACATACCGTAGGGCCGTCATCATATTTGACCTCAAAATGCGATGATCACACCTACGCACCATATAGCCTAGTGGCGTTAATACGTGGCCCAAAAACGTGATACATTTTCATCTAACATTAACATGAAAGCTCTCTGTGGGGCAACTTTTCTCTATTATTTTCTCTTTTTCTCTTTTTATTTTCTATTTTCCTTTTCTCTCTACTTTTCTCCGAGCACTCCTTCCACGTGCTCTCTCACCAATATTATTGAATTGTTTTCATTACTACAGAATGTCTTTTCATATTACGTTTTATTTAAATTCAGTCTATGCCCCTATTCATAATCACCTATACAGTCACTGGTTTAGATGCACAAAATGAGCCGCAGTACTGCTGATCTGCTAACGAGTTTTATAGCTATCCACCAGCGGTCTGCACGCGGGACTTTACTCTTCTGGGCGCCCTGAACATTTTAATTTAAGGTTACTAACTTACTTGTATTCAGGAATTGATTGTTTGCATATTTTGCTTTTATTTAAAAAAAAAAACATATTCAATGTGTTCATAGCACTATTGCAGATTAATTATACCTATATTTGATAATACATACCAAATAAAGTATATTTTAAAAATCCATACTCTCAGACTGTAATGTTTCTCTCTATCTCCCAAATGCATCTTGCAAAACTCTGACCAGGTACACCTGTTGGCGGGATCGGATTAGGATCGGATTCTTCCTAAGGCTATCTGTAATAATTTCTTGATTCACAATAGTTTCGCCACATACCTCTCTGACATGTGACCACAGTACTATGTTAATCTCCGAAAAACTCATCAGGTTGGCTGCAGGTCTCGGAACACTCGATTAAACGGACATCTACGATTTCACAAAATATTGTTTAAAGTTAACTTTGCTAGTGCAACTGACAATATTTAAGTCAATGAATCTTTTACTGCAGTAAAATTATTGAAAATTAAATACATGCGTGTACCTGTGAAATGTATGAAACTCATCTGAGCTTTTTCGTGTGTGTATAAACCACCCTTCCCTCTAGAGTGACAGCGCCTTGGCCAATCAGAGCGCTCCAGGCCGGAGCGCATCTATCAGGGCTTTCGGCTGTCGGACAGATTGGAGCGCGAGCTGCGCGAAGACACGGTACTGGAGACATCCTTCACGTTTGGACAGGCTGGACGCCAACATGTTTTGATAGAGACTGACGAGGAGGCGTGGGCAATAGAGCATATTTGATCAGGTAAGCTCATTTTTGGTTTCCTTACATTAGTGCTTGTCGTAAAACGTCTTATTGCTGCTATAAGGCTGATTAATCTTCCACTGTAAAGATGTATGAAGTCACATTGCGGATGTTGGATAATCGAAATTCGAATGAAAAATAAACATCGGGAATGATTTTCCCCCTCATCAAAACGACATGTTAACAGGAAGTTATTTTTTTGGTTTCATTTCGGCTCGCTCTCTTCAAACGCTCGTTTTGTTACGTAATGCAAAGCTGTCGTAATATCATTTTGTTAGCCTTCAGATGCAAGGCAACCACACATATGGACCACAGCAGCAGTCGCTCTACTGCAAGCGATACGTGGTGAACAACAACAATGATCACGTGGACTGCTTTCCCAGCGCTCGATCGTGAAACACGGCCAAGACAAGTTTATGTAACACCTCTTAGAAGAAGCAGATATGCGATGGGTTGCACACACAAAAATAGAACCGAAATTCTATTTTTATGATTATACAATACTTGCATCTATGCGCTTTGTGTAACAACTGTGTAGTTATTATTCACTAGCTCTTAATTTACCGACGACTGGGGGCCACCGTCATTGATGGCCTATATCACAAATTGGTTAATTCCCCCCATTCTTCAACCATACGTACTTTTCGTAATGCCTATCGCTGCCTTTTGACACTTTCAAGACTGATATACAAATACTGACGACAGCTGTGTAGTTTATGAACGCCAGTGACACATGGCTGTGATGATTCCATAGATGAGCACGTGTAGTGTCTGAGTTAGGCTAGGTACCACCTCGTTCTGCCACAGTCTGTCTATGCTGGGGTTCTTTTCCTACTAGCCAAGAAGCTCAAGAACACAGCTATATTATTCATATATAAAGGCCTGTTCACACTATGTTTGCATTAGGCGTCCTCGCTGGAAGGCTGCAGTCACTAGAGGAGCCTGTCCCAGTTTGCTCAGATATGTTGCAGTCATGATAAAAGTCACAGGCCTCTGCCATCTGCATTTCAGACGAACAGTTATTCTTCTCTTCCTTTAAATATACTTAAATAAGTTGTGACCCCATTTTGTGTTTAGATAAAGGAACGGCCTTCACCACAGAGACAAGCAAAAGAGAATATAAATTGAATTTCCACAGTTAAAGTGTAAGAGTGAATAGGCTCCTATGTAGTATGTAGCCACATTCTCATTAACATTCTGTTTCTCACAATAGCATTTTAACAGGCATAGCAGAAAACAGTTCTGTGTGGGAGTTTAATATATTTATTTTTAGTCTCTTTGTAGAGGGTTATTTATTTTTAAAGCCTCTCTGTAGAACATCAGTGAAACTCTAGCATTGACCAAAAGACATAATGCAGATTGTCACTGCTTGGCCACGTTGGTGTAATACATGTATCCCTCTGCGTTTCTATGACTCACTGCAGTCTGACACTGCTGCTTTAAAACAAAAGAATCCCGATGCCTTGGGAAGCCCAGCAGCTAATGTAATGCTCCGAGTCCACTGGCGTCCCCCAGGTGTTGGTGCACGGACGCGGCGGTTCAGAAGAGGGCCTGTCACAAGGCCTCTTCTCCAGGCACGGCCCGAGCCAGTGAGTCATTAATCAGCTGCAGTAAATACGAGTCCATGCAGCCAGTGGTGTGAACAGGTCACCGGTCTGAGCTTCCCTGGGCCTGCTGTGGCCCAATAAAATGGTGCATTGTTGTGCTCAAGAAATGTCCTATTGTAAATGTGACATGAGCTAATCTATGACAATCACACTTTTAATTCATTGCTTTTTAGTATCGGTACCATGATAGAAAAATGTTTATATGACATCGTTTAAATTAAATCTGCAGGAATAAACCACCAGCAGTGGTATATGATCTGTTCTCTTTAGAGAAGTAAGAAATTGAACAATATGAAATAGGGGTTAAAAAACATACCCTAACATCCAATCCCCCAGTTGCACTGGTGTGCGTACACGTATGCCTGTACACACACAGAACATAGCAGTGACTTGATTGTGAGGCTAGACTGGACTGTGGTGTGTGTGTGTGTGCGCGTTGGGTGATGTAATAACAGGAGCAGGCCGTGAATGGGGGGCATCTCTGATAGCCCAGATCTTGTGGTCAGTTGGCAGGCTTTACCGAGGCACGCATGCCAGAGTGAGATGGTGCATGCGTAGGGGGACAGGCGTGTAGCAGATGGGTCCTCCTCCATGTCCAGGCACCACGCAGACACATGGACCTGCACCACTCTCATATACCTACGCCCGCCTCTCTTCCTGTTTACCTGGTACATTAGTAATCCCGCTCCGCCCTCCGTGCTGGTCTCCTGCTTCAAAGGGCTGATCCTCAGAGGGTCCCTCACAGCTGTTCCCACAGCAAGGCCCACTGCTTCCACTGCACGTTTCCCAGATATAAATAGACCATGTTTAAAATAGGCCAATTTATAGTCTAAGCATTCATCTGTGGAGAGCATCCCCAGAAGGAGAATGTATGTAAGCATGCAGTCATCACCACAATTATCCGTCTCCTGAGATCTGTTTTCTCTCTACGGTGTCCCTCTCTCTCTCTCTCTGTGTGTCTTTGTCCATCTTTTGCATTTCTAGCCATAGAAGATGCCAGATGTCTGCCTTAATAGGTGTAAACAACAAAACAACAAAAGTGTATTAGACGGTTTCAGCAATGTGGTTGTGTTTATTTTGGATTTGCATTGCAAGTTTTAGGGCTCCTAATAACTTCCACAGGTCAAATAGTCTTAGTTTAGTGCACGCTTAGAGACAATGTCACTTTTAATAGCAGTACGATGTCCCACACGAAGAGACAGAGTTTCATACGATGATGATGTGGGTAATGAGTGGAAGAATATTACTCTCTGTATATTTTGGAAATATAAGGACCTGCACAGTCAAGACTACTGTAGATTCAGTTGTTGGATTAACAGAGAATGTATTTATAAAAATAAAAATGATGAGTTGACGAGTTGACCTGCAGTTGTGGTGACCTCTGCCCTCCCATGGCTTGTGATGGCTGGCGATGTCACTGGCTATGCGTGTGTGTGTGTGTGTGTGTGTGTGTGTGTGTAAAGTGCACCACACACAATGGACCCACAGTGTTTCTCTGGTTGAATGGTGTTATTGATAGTGATTAATAAAGGTTTGTTTCTTACTACAATGAGCTGTGAAATGCAAAGCCCTTGAATGGGGACATCTTCAAGGGGAATTTAAGAATCCACTTGTATATTAATTGCGCTTCTACAGCTCACTTTGAGTCCATTGACTTGCTCCGTGGAGCGATCAGGACGCGGTTCAGCCGTGCGGAGCCGGCACCAGCCCCCAGGAGCAGGAGGAGCCCGCGTGACCCAACGTGAGTGAGATCACGCCAGTGTGCACTTCAGCGCTGAAACCCGCTCCTGCTCTGCTGCAGATGCAGAAGGAACCACCACATGCCTCGTGGTGTTTGGATAGCTAGCTTACATGCCACTGTGCCGAAACAACAGACAACGGTTTGGGCCTCTTCGGAAAAGGGGAGGTTTCCCTGGCAACCCTGGTTCCCTGAGCGTGCACTTGTTGCGATGACGGTCTGCTATGGGAGCTGTCGGCAGGTGAGCAGTGAGCGGGTGGATGATCAGCTTTGATTTGGGAAATGCTTAAAAATTAGCCATAGCGTCGTTCTTTTGTTTGGGGTCATGTGTGCACGCTCGTGCCAGTTAATCTGACACGTTTATGGCAGTAATGATAACAGCAGTAAAGTTTGATGGGCTGTATGTGGCCAAGCAGTCAATCGCATGGCCGCTGCCAAAATACGAGTCTAGCCGGACACTTATGGCACCAAATTATATTTTGTGACTCATTGCTTTAAGGTCAGTTGTAAATAGTTTTTAGGACGGTGTGCAATTGTGCTTTGGTTTTGCTTTGAAACGTACAGCAGCTGAACTTCAGAACGAGGAAGTGTTTTGGAAAGGCGTTGAGCGTCGCTGAGGAGTTTGTATGTCTAAGCAGTGTGTGACAGCCTGATCTGTATGTCATTAGGATCCACCTGGATTGTCTAAGGACTCATGTGAATGGAAGGGTTTTTGTGTGGCACTTAAAAATCCACAAAGTAACTTCAACGGAGCAGGTAAAATAAGTCAAATGTGAGAATGACACCGTATGCCGGTGGAGAGCACTGACAGCAAACTGCCAGCCTTTGTAATGGGGTTATTTACTGAGTCCTTCTGCAGAGCACGAGACGACCTGCTCAGTACAGGCGGACAGTCATAAATCACCACGAGCAGTCACTGCACTTTTTATCTAATGTGAAAATGAAAATGTGGACTGGCAGCACGGGACTTTGCACTCTGGTCCCAGGAGTGTGAGCAGGCGCCCGTGTCCGCCGACGCCTTTGCCAGGCGCAGTGAGCTGTCTGCACTTTCAGCTGCGCCAGGAGACAGCGAGGACATCGCGGCGAGGTGAGGACAGAGAGCTGGAGGGGACGCCAAGGCCTGAGGTGAGAGGGCATGTTGGTGCCTTCTAACCTGCACGTGGTTTGTTGTGTGTGTGTGTGTGTGTATTGTGCATGTGTGGATAACGTTCTGTTGTATGAGATCATTAACTGCTCGTGTCTGTGGGGTCCTGACTTGTTAAAGGTAGCAGTGTCAAGAGATTTTGGGCCGTTTGATCTCCATTTGATTTGATTTGGATCCATTTATTTTATAGATAATTTTCATTGAACATTTTTTGTTGCAGTTTTTGACTTATTGTGTATTCCTTTTGTTAATATATGTGTACAGACGGTTTGGTATGTTATTATTACTCAGCAGTGTAGCATATCTTTTGTGATAATCACATAATAATGTGATTCGTGATTGCTTTGTGCCAGGCTTGGTGGAGCAGAGCTGTCTGTGATTACAGTGTGAGAGTTCTAAGAAAGATGAATAAAAAGCACCATGTTCTCTGGATAAAGTGGCAGTAATGCGCAGGGCTGCCTGCAGGGTCTTGAAAGTGCTTCATCCAAAAGAACAAATAAGGCCAGAGATGCAGGAAAGCTAAAGAACAACTGATTTCTACTGTCCTTCCATAATTATCAGCTTCAGAGGTTTTTTAGTATTATTAACTTTGTGTATAGACTGTAGGCAAATGTTTCTGGCCGTCTGAGGGTGCATTTGTTCCCTCTGAGCACCTCCGCTGCAGAGGTCTGAATTCCACAAGAGCCTATTAATAACTGCAGCCTGGTGCCAGAGCTCTTCACATCTGCCCAGTCGGTGCGTGAGCACCACACAGCCTGGGGCCTTCCTCACACCCAGCACATACCCAGCACTCACCCAGCACACCCAACACTCACCCAACACTCACTTTATATTCAGTCACATGCTGGTGTGATTTATAAGACATTCAATAAAAATAAATTGCACCTAAACAATTCTTCAGTCAGACAGTAACTGCTATCCAGTGGTTACCATTGTTACTAATTATGTTTGTCTGAAATTTATTAGTAACTTATTAATTCAGTCAGGGGCGGCATGGTGGTGTGGTGGTTAGCACTGTCGCCTCACAGCAAGGCGGTCTGGGTTCGATTCTCGGTCTGGGCTGCTCTGTGTGGAGTTTGCATGTTCTCCCTGTGCCTGCGTGGGTTTTCTCCGGGTACTCCGGTTTCCTCCCACAGTCCAAAGACATGCATCATAGGCTGATTGGTCACTCTAGATTGCCCGTAGGTGTGAGTGTGTGTGTGTGTTGGCCATGTGGTGGACTGGCGAACTGCCCATGGTGTACCCTGCCTTCGCCCGGAGATGCTGGGATTGGCTCCAGCCCCCCCGTGACCCCGACTAGCGGGAATAAGCGGTACGGATAATGAATGAAAAATGAATGAATAATTCAGTCAGTCATACTGTATGTGTATATAAGTGACTTCACAACAGCTTCAAACATTAAGCTGGTTAGTTTTTTGGAACCAGAAACATTTTTTAAAGCATGTTGTACCACAGAGGAAACATGGATACCTTGGCTTAGGATACCTTGGTTCTGCTCAACTGCATATGGACTAACTGGGCAGTTCTTGAGTGTTGGAGGAGCTAAATCACACCATCGTCAGGAACGCTCATTGACTACATGCAGTGTGGTGTTTTCTGCTGGCACTTCCTACAGCACACTGACAACACACGCTTGTCTGCAGCAGTTCACTAACGCTAGTTACAGACCAGACCCCCACTGACTAACGTGAGATTAAACGCCACGGAAGGAAAAGCCCCATATGAAGTCAGCGGAAGCCCTTAGGAGCAGGATGAGATTTAGGTTCTGATGAGATTTTATCTCAGCCTGTGATCTACTGCCAGGTTCAGTCTTCTTGAAAACCACTTTCGCAGTTAGAACTGTGATTGATAGATTGGGACACAGCGGCGGCAGGAAGAACTGCCGTCCGACATCGTGACGTCATCGGGTTTTTTTTTTTTCTTTTCCACGGAAGCCTCCTGTTACCTTCTGCCTCTCTCTGCCTCCTCAGCACCATGGAAGAGTTTAGAGTTCAGACCGCCAAGCACCCCGTGCCCAACAGCGCCCCCCTCAGGCCTCCCAGCGAGCACTCCAGGGAGCGGGCCAAGCGGCTGTCGACCGACTCCAACGGGACGAGCGAGGGGGGCGCGGGGTCCAAGACGCCGGTGGAGCTCACGGCGCTGGAGGAGGCCTTCCGACGCTTCGCCGTGCACGGAGATACGCGCGCCACCGGGAGGGACCTGCACGGCAAGAACTGGTCCAAGTTGTGCAAGGACTGCGGTGTCATAGACGGCAAACACATCACCCTCACGGACGTGGACATCGTCTTCTCCAAAGTCAAGTAGGCCTTCCCTCCCATTTCAGTGTTTAATCTGGAGGTTTTGAGAACATTCCACATGGGGTCTTGTTAAAGAACCCAGTTCACTAGTTATCCCACTAGAGTCTGGAGACCCCCAGGCTATCGTTGCTATTGTTGCCAACTTGTGATCTTACCTTTACATCACAATCTTGGTCTTCAAGAACAAGCAAACATGCTCTTTTGAACAGATAAATGCAGATCATTATTTAACGGTCCTTTCTTGATGTTTCTTGATTATCTGACACTTTATTTTAAACAGTTAACACGGTGTAACCTTTAAATTACTTTCCACCTTTGTTTTGGACGCTGGGTTAGTTTTAGAACAGTTAGGGGAACCTGTGACACCTCCTCCATTTTGTCATGATGTCCAGTGCTGCGGGTCGATATGGCTCCGTTTACATAACCCCCGACGTCTGCAGGCCAGAGCGCTTCGGGCTTCGGTCTCCACATAAAGCCCATGCAATTGTGCGTCATTACAGTAGTGAGGAAACTCTGCTGTTACAGCATCGTAAAGCTTTCTGGTGGTTGGTTTCAACAGCAGTAGCTGTTGTGTTTACATGCGCCAGATTGTGGCATCAGGGCTATGCAGAAAGGATTAGTGCTGCGCTGACTGAACCCAGACAATAAAGACAACTCTACTCTACTACCTACCTAACCCAACCCTAACCCTAATCCTAACCTACCCTACCCTAACCCTAACCCTAGGCAGAAGAGTGTTGGCCACGGGCTCCTTAGCAAGGATTCCCCGTCATCTACTGAACGTTCACTGACACACAAAACGCACCAGAGTGCCTGAGCTGGTCTCTCCAGTCAGCTGACAGACGGGCCAAGCTGCCCTTCACGCTGCTGTTTAATGCTGCTTCTACTCCAGACTGGAGTGTCTGGATGTGTGTCTGCAACTGAACCTGAGACACAGCATGAGCGGAGCAGCTCAGATGGGTCTCCGTCTCCGGCAGCAGAGAGGACAGGTTATCAGAGCGGGACACGTGCACCAGGCATACCAGCAGACAGAGGCTCACCTCAGTGACAGGCGCAGAGGACTAGCTCGCATTTATCAGCAGATATATCAGATATATATCAAAATATATCTGTATTTAGTAGGACAAAAAAATTGAACAAGACTGGCCTTTTGGATTGAAAAGGTTTTTCTGTTGCTGAGAAATATTAGATCTAAGGGAATTTACATCAAGGCAATGCACAAAGACTCTGTTGGTTTACCACCAAGCAAGCAGTTTGGTCTTACATTAGTTAAGAGAGAGGCCAGCATACCCATGATAGCTATGTGAAGAAGAGAGCAGAGATGGGCCTTATCAGCTAGTGCACTTCGTTGTAGTGCACTAGTGCTGCTGCATCTAGTCTGTAGGGCACTGTGTCCCAAAGGTATCCTCTTAAGTTCCCCTTAATGTTCAGAGATCATTTCGAAGTTGATTCTCTGTACCATCGTTACTTCCTGCAGCACTTTTGGGAAACTCAACTTCTATAGTTCTCTTCTGTGGATGATTTATTGAAGAGCCTATGTCCATGTAACACACACACACACACACACACACACACATACTGACATTAGGCAGCAGGGAGAAGCCAGAGAGGAATGGAGAGCGAAAGCCCAAACAAAAACGCCCGCTCGCCTGAGAGCTCAAATTAATAATAAACCCAAAGGGGGCGTGTTTACCAAAGCCTGTTGCTATGACAGCTGAGTTACCCAGGGAGACCACAGGCTTTATGGACTCTTGTTTACGTGATTCATCACCACGGCGATAGTTGTTTGTATTTTTGTAACTATGCACTTTTTACATTGGAAATGAGTCGTAGTGTGGTTCCCGTTAAAAAGGGTAAACGCGTTTGAGAAAACACTGTAAACATCCGGGAGGGTTTGGAGTAAGGACCCTGCAGCTGAGACCTGGAAGTCGTCCACACACCTGCCAGTACATAAGTGAACAGCATCCTTCACTCTCCTTTGTAACGGCTAATAAAGATCGTAGGCATCATCACAGTAAGGAGTCGTTTCAGATTTGATCTCCTCAGCAGCCTTTCGAACGGCACAAGCTGTTCGGACCATAACAGGGCAGTTTTCAGGCCCAGCCCCACCGGCTGGATCACACCACGCTGTGTTCATGACAGGCTTCTGTTTCTCCCAGGAAACCCCGTCTGCACCGTGCAGGAACAGCCCTGTAACCTCCGCAGTTTCAGTCTGAGTCTCGTCACCCAACAGATCCGCCTCGTCTTGAAAAGACTCACGTTCTTGTATTTTAGAAGGCTGCGCACTCGCACAACACGATGGCTGAATTTGGCGCTCTGTTGCTCTGCTCTGTTTTGCATGCAATTCTCCAGGAACAAATCAAGCCGTACCATCACGTATAGCCAGTTCAGGGAGGCCCTCTCGGAACTGGCCAGGAAGCGGTATAAAGATAAAAGCAGCGAAGAGGCAGCAGAGGAGGTCTTCAAGATGGTGGAAGGGAAGTCGCCCATTATAGCAGGAGTCACGGTAAGGGCCGCCGCAACTTTTACAGTCTGACCATGAGTGGTCTGAGTTTGAATTAAGTTTTTAGCCTTAGACTTTAGTCTTAAGTTTTAGACGTAAAAATCTTTACAGTTTTTGTTACTCCAAAAAGACTTTTAGAATACAGATCCTTTCTTTCCTTCATTTCTCTGAGAACGCACAAGCACGCCATGCGTCTGCATTAACCCATCATAAGCGAGCATGCTGTAGTTCACTGATGACAAAGAATGAAAATGAAAGCTGACCCAGCAGTAGAACACTGACCCAGCAAGCTGACCCAGCAGTAGAACACTGACCCAGCAGTAGAACACTGACGACGGTCTTCGTAATTATGACTCAAGGAATTGATCAGCATCGTAGACAATATGTTAGAGAAGACTGTAAAAGTCCAAATCTTCAGAGAGGTCCAACTAATCTTCCCTTCCCTCTCCCCCGTCCCAAGAGAGCTGTGGCGTCCCCAACTGTGTCACGTCTGACGGACACCACCAAGTTCACAGGCTCCCATAAGGAGCGCTTCGACGAGACAGGCCGCGGGAAGGGCAAGGCAGGCCGGGTGGACATGGTGGACAAGTCCGGATACGTCTCCGGATATAAGCATGCAGGCACGTACGAGAAGAAAGTTCAACCAAAACCCCAATAAAAACCGATGTGAGGTTACCGCAGACGAACAAAACAGAAGCACAATAGCATGATATTTTCCGTTTCTGATTGAAAGTTGTTTTTTTGTTTTCCTGTGAACAAGATCAGTTGTCCGTTCCTTTTCCAAAGCGCTTTGAGAACTGGAACACTGTTTACACTGACACCGAGATGTCAACAGTGGCTACACTCCTCTCACTCAACTGCGCCTCAAAGAGGTAAAAGAAATATCGCAAATGTTTTACAAAAGCAAACAGGTCTTACAAATCAGAATCAGAAATGATGCTGCCAAGATTGATACCAACAAGAAAAACACTACACAGAAGAAAAATGCTTCACAAAATACGTACAGTAACCTACACCCTATATATAGGGGTTTAGGTTTGAAACTGTTGTTATAGGGAAAATGGATGTGTAGTACTAGTGGCCTCTTGATAAGGATATTTGATATGAAAAATTCAGAATTTGTCTGTTCATTTGGTGGTTATTTTAATTCATTTATATATTTAATATTGACCTTTATACATGTGTCCTCTATTGTGCACCTTTCCTTATGGTCAGATTATATTATGTGTAGATTTCTTTTGCTTCTCTCTACAGAGCAAAATGTATTGCAGGCTAATGTCCTATTCGGATCCCATGAACTAAATTACTTAAGTTTTATTAATTCTACTGATAATAGATTTTTGTGACTTTGCGCAGACCTGTTTTAAAGGTGACTAAATTTGACAGTGTACATGCTCTTAGCTGCTTGTGTGGTGTTAAAAGGAATCGCCATAGTGATCATTGTATATCTAATATTTCGTCAGTGTTACTATCCATTCTAAAATGTGTGGTGTAACTGTATTTCTGATGCTAAAGCTCGATGGCATACTGTGAAATACTGGCTGTAATTTCTTTCCTGTTGATGCCTATCGTATGAAAGCTCGGATCAGACAGACAGGAAGCAGCAAGGCAGACGTTCGTTCCGTGTTCTGCCCCACAGCCGTGGCGCTATACTCACATACTCTCCAGCTATGCACAACTCTCCTCACTTAGTATCAATCTTGACTACTGAACTAGCCAGCTACCCTTACAGAAATCTGCCAGATTCCATAAAATAATGAAACATATGAAAGCATTAGTATTTGTAGGTATTTTTTATTATTTTTTTTTATACAGAAAAGTTTTATTTAAAAAATAATTGTTATTATTATCGTGGCACCTTTTACAATGTGCAATTTTTCCAGCCTAATGAACAATGTTTACAAAATAAGTATTTTAGCCAAATAACATGCAATAACTTAAAATCACTTAGGCTCAAAGGTTTCCCTTTTAATTGCCCCTTGTTACAAGTTACCATAATGAAACTTTACCAGTTCAAGGCGAAATCATAAGCGGGTTTCTTGGTAAGACAGAACAGCATGTACAGACATATTCTTCTACAGAACATCTATTTTTCCGATTCGATGGCACTGCTCAGAACTGCTCCTGCTAGCTCCTGCCTCGGTCACTCATATTGGTATCACACTGCAAGTTAGACATTTTGTTGTTGTATTTAACAAATTCTTATTTTATTCAGATGTTTTGTGTGCTTGAATGCCAAATACTGTAATCCCTCTGTTTCGAGGAACAAATGTCTTATTTTCAAATAACTTTTCTTTTTGTTGTTGTTGTTGTTTAACGTTACAGTGACCTGCTGCATGTTATGTAGTCTAGGTAACGTTCAACAGACTTTAATGTGTCAGTGTTTTGTACCATTGTTCAAAATAAAAAAGAAATAATTTAGGAGGTAAAAGAAAGAAAGCGTGTCCTGAAGAGCAGACTCGTTTCCATTCATTCCTCATTCAGGCTTGGCTAGACTGGTTACACCGTTATTTTGTTACATGCTATTACATCATGACAAAAGCAATTCTTGAAGGGGCAGGCCACCCCAAATCCCTAATTGTGATTCCCTACCATGGAAATACAGTTGGGTTAAATAACATTTGCTGTATATTCATGGATTGGTGAAATGAGAGGAAAGTCATCTCGCTGCTGACAGCAGGTTAGGTGTTGCTTCGCTCGCATGGCTTGAGAAAACCTGACGACATTCTTCCACATTTACTTCACAGTAAGGGATCGTGGGTATATTGTTTTGAATACAGTGTCCTTTTAAATTTTGTCACCCTTACGGACAGGGTAAGTATTGGCAAAGAAAAGACTGATAAAGATTCTAATGATAGACCTTTTCCAATGACTTCATTATGATTTAAAGTGTGTGTGTGTGTGTGTGTGTGAGGGATGGGAAACACAAGATATTTAGTACAACTGAGGCAAAAACATATTTGCATAGTGACAGACCTATAGAATTCTCTACATAAATAAATACTAATACACATGGATGTATTGCTAAGACAAGATAAAAAAAATATATATATTCTGATCCAATCAAGAAACCTGTCCTCCTATGACACACAGGGGAAGGGTTGACTCCTAATCTGGAGACTGATTCAGGACTATTTCTTGCGCTGAACGACCCCTAATTCTGCTCTACTAGTGTAAGCAGCTTACCGCCAATATACACTGTAAAACAATCCTAATTTTATAGAAAATAACTGTACATTTTAAATGTATTTTAACTTTTTTTCCCAAGTGTATACAAAACTGTAAAATTACAGACATTATTTGTAATTTAACATCATATCTGTTATTGTAAGTATTATGTTAATAATTACATGCATTTCTATTTTTTTTACAGAAAAAATATAGTATTAATTTATATGGAATTTTTCTGTTTTCTTAAATTATATACAAATTTATGTAAAATTACAGCAATTATCTGCAATTAAACATTCGGTTGATTATATAAAAGATTTGTCCATTAAAAAAAAAAGTTTTTTCCTTGTTATTTTAATGAAAATCTTATTGGCTTTTATTATTAGCTGCCACACAATGTTGGTTATTCCGTGAGTTTTCAGCATAGTTTTTGGAATAATAGCAAATAACATGAGACAGAAGGCTTGGAACTGAATGACAATTTATTGCTTGACTGCTGAGCCTTTAAGGTAACACCAGAGTTTATTTTTATTTGGCAAAAGCACAGCCAACAAAAATACACTGAACTACTCTTCACTAAAACTTTTAGTTAAAATGAAAATGAAAAAAGCACACCAAAATAGCCTATAAAGTGTTTTAGCTGGTTGAAGGCTCTTAAAATTCACACTAACATTCACATTTTATTCTGTCCACTCAAAATTGGCAATTTTGGAGATGAGGCTCAGCATCCTTGGATTGACAACATACTGCCGTCCCTTTTTTTTTCGTGTGACTTTGGTCCCTTGGTCTGGGTTGATTTTGAAGATGCATCATTTAAATGTAAGACATTCAGGGGCAGGGATAATCCCAGTCTAATCCCAGACTACAAAAGATTGAAAGTTCAGTTGAAAGGAAAATGCAGTCTAGAACTGCTATATCTCTGGCTGGAAAACCAACCCTCAGAGTGGTAACTATAGCATTAAAAAGTCAGTGAACACCAGTGGTTTCTCTTTCAGGCCAATTGTTGTGCTGGCTTGAAAGTTTGTGGAGTCTCCAGACTCCATCACGTCTGTCACGTGCTCAGTGTGAACCTGCTCTCATCCGTGAAGAGCACAGAGTGCCAATGGCAAATCTGCTAATCTTGGTGTTCTAATTCAGAGTATCCATTGATGTACAGGATAAAAATGTACACAGAACGAAACATATAGGTTTGCAGACATATTAAACAACTGTAGCTTTGACCTCGTACATGGGGGTGAGCACGGGCAGGCAGCTGGAGACAGCAGTGCGGAACCTTTTGTGCTGTCACTTTATTGAAAGTGCTTAATTGTAATAACTCAGGAACAGTCTGTAAAATAAAGGTATTTCTCTGCAAAACTATTAGTGCTGTCACTTTATTAAAAGTGCTTAAACATAATAATTCAAGGAAAAGTTGTAAAATAAAGGTATTTCTCTGCAGAACTATTAGCGCTGTCACTTTATCGTTTTTTTAGGATTTTTTTTTTTACAGTGTATGATTTGAAGTCAGCAGTAATAGTGAAGATGTTTTTTGGACTTTTTGGAAGTTCAGTCGAGTTTGGCACGTGCAGAGTGAGTTGGGCAACCCTGCATGCCTGGTCCTCCACCCGCTGCTCCCTGTGCCATGACTCCGTCAGCTCCACAACAGGCGCCTCCACCTGGCGTAACACACAGGGCTCTCATTAGCGATCGCAAATATCCCTCACAGGTAGAGGACGTTTGCACAGAGCTGCACGACCCGAGCATGTGTACGCAAAGAGACGCAGACCAGCTCTACCATCAGAAATCTGGGGGAGCTCCTGAACTGACCTTATTCCCCTGGGTCTGGCATTTGCTGCAGCCGGTCAGAGAACAGACGCTGCTCCAGTGTGATCAGCTCTTTCTGCAAGGACACGTTTTCCTCCAAAACAGTCCTCAACTGCTGATCAAGATGCTCCTTGTCATCAACAGAGAACACACACACATTTAGGCACATGTATCTTACATGCCACAGAAGTTCTAAAATGCATTATTGGTCCAGACATTGACGTCTAGAATTTCCCAAACAGCCTTATTGTCATGTATGGCCTAACTGTAAGCATTCCAGCAGCGCTCTTGAAACCCTGTTGATATTTAAAAACCTTAAACCTGGCCTGCCAAACAGCTGTTTAACATTTGAAAATGTGAGGCTAACAGTTTTCTGTTCCACTGAGTCAGACTTCATCTAATCCAGTCTGACTGCTTCTGACTCTGACTGATTTGTCTGTGATTAGTTCAGTCACTCAGGCCTCTCACACTTACAATGGAGCTGTGTGCCTTCTGTAGCTGCTCCGTCAGGCCCTGGATCTGGGACTGGTGGCGTGTCTCCTGCCGCTCCGCGTGCCTCCTGAGGGCCTGCATCTTCTCCCTCAGAGCCTTTCTCTCCTGTTCCCCGGTTATAACCTCCTGCTCCATCGTGCGGAGGATCCGGACAGCCTGTGCTACAGACACAGGACGGAGAAATCACAGCGTTGGGAGTAATCCAGGTGGTTTTTTTGGTGCCTGCCCTTGCCTGGTCCGCCCCTGATACATGCAGGAACGCGGCTCTAGACTACAGAGAAGGCAAACCCTTCCGATGCGCACACTGAAGCAGACATTCAACAGCGCAACATACAGGAGCAGACCAGCTGCAGCAGAGCGAGAGAGCAAGCTTCAGCTGTTAGTACACAGGAAGTGAGGTCACCGTCACTCACTGAGGAAGTGCTTGGGGTCGTGATCCCTGTACCTTCCACACCAGTACTCCTCCACCAAGCTGAGGAGGAGCTCCATGGGCTTCTCGCAGGTTCCCTGACAACAAGGCCGTTGTATTAAAGTAACGTCTGTACTCGTATCCCCCTGTGGCCCAACACCAGATGTCCAGGTAGCCGCACGTCTGTTGAGAAGGTGTAGGATGGGCTCACCTTGAGGGGCCGGCCTGCCTTCTCTGGGACGGTGGTGGGTCGTTCTCCATGTTCCCCATCCTCAGCTCTTCTGTATGTTAGTCTCGGGGGGTGCAGCACTGGGTTTGGATCGCGTTCACAGTAACCCTTTACCAAGCCAGCTCGCTGTCTGTCTTCAAGAGTTTAATAAGAGAAATTATAACCAATTATGTAATACAATTGTTTAATTATTTGCACATCCGACCGATGACTCTTTGAATAAAAGCTTTGGAGCAAACAAACGAGTTGAGAGCATCACGGCGAGTCTGGCAGACTGACGATACCTTGCAGAGCCACTGTGCTGCTGGGATGTGGTGTAAAGCTGCTCTCTGCCTGGATGAGGTCAGGGGTCATCTCTTTTGCTGACTTTGGCCACAGCGATGCAGAACTGCGTCCTGTTGCAGATGCATCCAGGAAAGTGACTCTGGGTGCATGCTGGCCAACAGGCCCTGGTTATCGAATCAGTACTGATTAGAATTTAGTATATAACAAAACACAGAGGGTGCAACAACTTATTTTGAAAGTGCTTACTTTTGAACTTTGGAGAGTAAATGTCTAAAATGGACAGTTTTGTTAAGGCAGTTGTTCTCTAGTCATTCAGGCTGAGTACTGGAAGACTAAACAGCTCTGAACAGTTTTGCTCTTTGGTTGTTCTAGCACATCTGATTTCAGCACAAAAGAAACATAAATCTACAGAGGCCATGTCCCCCAAGAGCATATTGCACCGAGCAAGAATTCTTACTTCACTAGATTACTTTAGCCAGAAGCCAGAAGTGTGCACTAGGTTGTAAGAGACATTCTGAGCAATACTGTCTTATGAATTTCCCACCAGATGCTGGGAAACTGAGGAGAGCTAAACAGTTTGTACTGACGGAGGAAGAAAAATGTTGCCCTCTTGTGGACATAGAGAGTAATAAATAATGCATGGATTAAACTCACCTTTACTACAGCGTTTCCTAATACTGGGTTTAGACTCCTAAACATGAGGGAAGGACACATTAAAACTGACACGTGTGCTTTTATGACTGTGATCTGTAATGATCGAATAACTTTTAATCAAAAGATTACATAAATAAACAAATAATGCACCTGCTCTTTTGAAGACATCATGCCAGAACCACAATCATTGATTAAATGTATAATTTCAGAGGCAATTTCTGAATGGGAGGAAAGCATCAAAACAAGTATGAACACCTGAACACTTATCAAAGCAGAAAAGAAACTTACAACTTACAGTCATGAACTTTGGAAACATCACATCATTAGATCATATTAACTGCTAAATGTTAATTTACCCATAGTGTTAGCCATAGTAGTTTTTTGGGTAAAGTGACAGAATTTAAGCCAGTGAAGCAGCTCACCTGGTGAGTGAACAGACTCCAGCTCACTGCTGTCTTTAGTGGGATAGAGCAGAGAGGAGGTTTCTGATGTCTTCTTGCTCCTGTCTCCAATGGGTTTGTGGTTTAGTACAGTTTCCTCATTACCCTCTCTGTGTGCGAGCGTCGTCCTCATCACCCTCCTAAACGAGGCAATCCTGAGCTCACTGCTTCAGATGAAAAGCACTTCACATAAACAACCGTCACTTAAAGAGGAAGAACAGGTGCTGGGACGTGTCCTCTACTCTTTAGCATGCATCTCTGATCATGTCCTACTCTCAGCAGATAGGAGTCAGGACACTGGGGCCTTTCTTGGCCATGACCAACTGAATCAGGAGTTGGAAAGAACAACGACAACGAGGGCCCTGAAGGGGCAGACTGAGTGTCTGCGAAACAGGCTGGCGCACAAACATTTTGATGAGTGAACAATGCAAAAGCTGTGGAATGGTAAACGGAGTGGTGAGCAGAATCTGTGAAGCACATTGTGTGCTGAGGGAGTGACCTGTTCCCCTTCTCCTCCGTAGAAAGCGAAGGTTTCTGACTCATCTCATGTGCTGATTCTACAGAAAAGTACATCAGAGCAGCTTTTCTCTCTCTGTCTCTTACAGCACAGTCATCTGTGGTGGAAGGAACACAAACGAAAACGTCATGTTTTATTATGGATAATAAAATACAATCATTGTTTTGCAAAACGTTGTAGTAACGTAACGGCCACACACCAAGTTTTCGGAGTTTGGAGATTGCATAAACTAAGTAGAGGCGGTAGGTCGGTTCTTGTTTCACCACGGGGTTGAGCCTCAGATCCAGCTCGTTTAAATTTTTAAGTTTACGTAAAGCAAGGACGTCTTGAAGAGTCGATATTTTGTTGAAGTACAAATTAAGAGTCTCAAGCAGGTGTAAATGTACAATTCCCTACATGTCAAACAAACAAAACAGAAAAAGCATGCTTTGGTTTGCTTTTTAATGGCACTTAAACAAAAAATAATAATACTTTATTGCTCAGGATACCTTGAAAACTAGTCAGTGACAACGCTCACCTCAACAGAGACAAGAGCATTATGAGAAAGATCCAGAATTTTCAGGCGGACAAAATTCTTGAGAGAAATCCCCAAGTTGCATATTTTCCCCGTCTCATATGTTCCCGGCAGACACAGAGATCGAACATCCGCTGCGTGTTAATGGCGGACACAAGTTAGCCAGACGGGTGGACAGTTGAACTTCTACCACAGGCACACTGCGTTGCTAGGACAACGTTTAGCTAACAGGCTAATTCACGGTTAGCAAGTGAGTATGAGGATACTACATGAATGCTTCTGTAAAATAATTCTGAAAGGCAACTTCTTAAATACCTAGCCCGGTTAATTTAACAGTGTATACTTGATGTAAATCTGATTTTACCCAGGCAGTTGTGCTGCAGATTGAGCTTTTCCCGTATCCATTGCTCTGTTATTAATAAACAGTTTGCCGCCATTGTTTCAAACGTCCTGCGACAGACTGCGCATGCGCCTCTTTCGTAGCTGATCACAGGTTGACTTGATTTGCAGAGGTATCTTTAGTGTACAATGTAACAAAATGTTCACAGCACCTTCTGTGAATATGAAGCATCACGGATGCATGAAAAGAAGTTGTGGCTAAGGGAAACGTCTGTTTTACTACATGTGCACCATTCAACCATGACTTACATAAGGACTTACATGTTTATCGGTTTTAATAGTATGTTTGCTCCTTGGGAATTAAACGCAGGACCTTGTTATTGCTAGTACCGTAACAGGTGAGGTAACAGCCTGCCCTATGATGAAAAAGTATGACATTAGAGAAAACACCATAGATCTGACAGACGGTTAGTTGAAGAACCATCTATCTGAAAGATGTTTATTAAGGAACATCTTTAAGAAGAGGCACTGAAATGATTTTAAAATCGCTAAAAGCACAAATTATTTGCTGAGCTCAGTAATCTTTATAAACTTCATATTTAAATACCAAGAGATACTAAGAGAAACTGCAGTGTACTGTAATAAGAGATTTAGAGATATTCCGTACACAAAGTTTCCAGAGACACAGGACGTTGCACTTTGCTGCAGTGTACTTCACATTTTGACTACCTCTACATCTTCACAGTACAATCCCTGCAAAAATGCAGAGGGGCATACACACACACATTATATATATATATATATATATATATATATATATATATATATATATATATATATATATATATATATATATATATATATATATATATATAATGAGATATACACAGACAGAACAAGAGTCAATATCAATCAATTAGTGTGTCAGTGACTCCGAGCTTATGGTTCACGCTACCTGACCAAGCAAATTCTAATATCAAAGTCCCTTAATGATTATTATTGTTGCTATTGTTGTTGTTGATGTCGATGATGATGGTGGTGATGATGATGATGATGATGATGATGATGAAATAACAACAATGTTATTGATATTGGACACAACTAATTATAACATTGTTGTTGTTTCATCATCATCATCATCATGTGAAATACTAATTATTTTATATTGACTCTAGTTCTATCTGTGTATATTTCCCCGTATATATAAATATACATAACATTATTATTTACACCTTTTTAATTAAAAAACGACCTATTGCAAAAGTGTATACTGTAGCCGCACAGTTGGCTAGTTTTAAGACCACGCAAATTCGGTGTGCTATCACATGACTGATGCTTGTGGGAGACGCGTACTGCAAGGCGTGGGAACGATCACTGAATGGCTGTGCTGTTGCGAACGTAAAGAGACCGCACTGCTCTCAATGTCTTCGGGTCGTAAAGCGGTCTCTGTTTTTCTCCGTACGCCACCGTCATCCTCTCCACCGTGCTCCCTCTCGGCGGATAGAATGAGAGGATGTCTGATAGGCGAGATGCTGACTCGGGCAAGCTGATGGATGCAACGGTTCTTCAGGTTCACGGCGCGCAGTCTGACAGCGTACATCCCACCATGGAGAGTGAGGAGAGCGAGGGAGACGAGCTTTCGCTCGAGGATATTTTAACGCTCTACAATCAGCCGATAAACGAGGAACAGGCTTGGGCAGTATGCTACCAATGTTGTCGGTCTTTGTCCGAAGAGCGCGAACGATCACAGAAATCCAGTTCTGCTGGGGTTTCTGTGATTGATCATGCTGGGATCATTGGAGGACCAGGCGATGTCAAAATGCATAGAGACGGAACGGTCATGTTGCAAACGCGAACATCTCCAGGTAAATACTTCCTGTGAAAACCACCAGCAGCCTATTAACATTACAGAGCTTGCTTTTCCTGTAAAGGTGTAAAATGTTGGATGAGCGCTGCCTGTTTCCTCAATATCCAACATTTGCCTCTCTGCACCACGTCAGGCATTTGCTACATAGCACACTTAGGCATCATAAGCTAGATCTTCAGACGAAATTAGATCTTCAGCCATTTTTATATTGTGATTACCCATTATATAACTGATTGCCATGGGCCTGCGATCGCCAGTGTAATGTACTAAATTGTTTGCCACATAAGAATACGGTACATATGGAAGAGAACCATCCGACTTTACGTCTGTCGCTATTTATGGTTCGTGAGATCTAATCTATTTGGCGTGTGGACGCTGACAGATTTCGCACATAAACAGCGATATGGCGCAAGAGGAATGCTGTCAGTTGTAGTAAGTAGCAAGCATGCGATCACAAAACCACACTCAAATTATTGGTCATCATTTGTATTTGTCACAATTATAGTTATTAATGTCCCGTTAATTTTCGTGTATCTTATATGTAGCAAAAGCCTGTTTTTTACATACATTATAAACATTTAGATTTAAGTCTTCACTCCCATAATTTAGCTTTTACGAGTCACTGAGAGATTTTAAATGAGCTTCTTTATGCCATCCACTATGATTTATGCATTTGGAGCGTCTGGTATTGAAGATTTGCTTCCAGGCCCATTTGTTATTCTGAAATTCAGAAACACCTGAGTGTGACTTTAAATCATATTTATGGAACATGCAGTTTAAACATGCCATTGGTTGGCAGTATAACTAGATGTTTCCTCTGTAGGTGTAGATGTTTGGCTGTGAACATTGGTTTATTTTTCGACTCCTTCAAGCAGCTATGAGCAATAATTGAGAAATATTATTGCAGGTGAGTTTGGTGCATATTTGCACTGGGTGGTGTCACTGTTGACATTATCTAAGCTAATGTCTTACCTGAAGTGAAAAAAAAACAATTATAACCTGACATAAGATTTGTATTTGGGAGTGTTTGAGATAAATACAATTCTCGGTCTTTGAATTCTTGGTCTTCGGGATAATGAACTAATGGCGATTTGAAGAAATGTTTTGGAACCACTGCCTAAAAGACAGGATAAGTTTGAACTTCACAACTCGTGAGAAAAAACATCTCCACCTTTAGTATATAAAAGTGTCTGTTTACAGTACGGGTGTCTGTGAGAGTCGTGAGTTAATTTCTCATGCCCTGTCTAATAGAGATTGCTAGTCAGTGACCTTAATGCATTCTGTAAGGCTTTTATTCCTTTTGTAACCGTAACCTCTGTCACGCATGTCTGTGCCATGCTGAAACCCTGACCAGAGGAAGCTGCTTCCAGGGAAAGTTGGCTGTCTGTGTTTTGTCGTCAGGCTGAGGAGTGTTCAGTTCCAGCCCTACAGATCAGCACTGTGCTGGGTTGTTTCCTCCTCAAACACGTCTAACTCAGAGCTTCCAGGCCTGGAAAGCCTCGGTTTAACCAGCGACTATAACAGGCACATTCAGTATTGAATGGTCTATTACACAACATTTAGCGTTTCAAATTACTTCATTTGGGTCAAGTCAAAAATTTAAATATTTGTCTTCCGTGTGTCTCTTATTTTATTGCTGTCAGTTAATCTTGGAATGCCAGCATTCTCACTGGCAACCTGCTGTACGAACACTTATCTCTTATATATGTTTAACAGACAGTGAGTCACTGAGTTCCTGATTGAGAACGAGTTATAGTTTAATCCAGCTGCCGTCCAAACAGGTGTGAGATGTTTTGTTAGATTTAATCTCTTGCAGAGAAACACTTCTTCCAATACAGGCCCCCTATATCACAGAACAGACCTCCTATTTTCTGTTAATGAACAAGGATAGTTCTGGAGGCCTCGGACTATTCTGGTGCCTGTAAGGACAGTTCAGTGAGCATGTGTTTGCTCATTGATCTTCCTCATGTAGTCAATGTCATGAGCCATGTCATGTGTACAGTTCTTATGCTACACCACATCACTTCACAGTAATAACAGAAACTGCACACAACTGCGTTCTCTTACATTTTAAAGTTCTCAGCACACCTTGTAATGGAGAGCTGTATAACAGCTGATTACCTGGTTCAGGTGTATAAGGGCTGGGGACAGAGGGAGGCCCCTTGCCCTAGATTGACAATCTCCGGTGAGAAAGATTGGAGAGCTCCCCTAGTGGCATGTAGATGTCATTACATCAACAATGTAGATGTTCAGTGTTTTCGCAGCATGTTTACATTTGTCAGTGTTGCTACTTCACAGGATATGACTAGATATATCTCCCCATCCTACACCACCCAGCTCAGAGCTCTCTGTCCCTAAGGACCACATCAGTGCTAACAGTCTTGTGGTTACCTAGGCTTGTGTGTACAGCCCTGAAATCTGATTCATCATTCTGTCTCCGATAATCCTGACAGACTGTCTTATTTATTTCTGTAGGTAAAGAGGCATCGCCCTCAGCAATATGGGTGAGTAAAACTCATGTTTATTCAACTCATGCAGACAACCATTACCTCTCGGTTTTGGGGGGGATGTGGACGTTGGCTAGTCTGATATGTATTTTGCTGAGACGATCTTAGCCAAAATTGTTAATATGAGAATTAACTAATTTAAAAGCTGTAATTTGAATGACATCAGACTTCAATCACTCTCTGTCTCTTTAAGATTTTAGCAGAAGTGCAAACTAGATTCATTTATCTGATTTAATTCCATGTTGACCTGAACAGTAATTGGCTTTTGATTATTTATGTATGTTATGTGCATGCAATTTTTATTTATTTATTTATTTATTTTTATCAGAGACCATACAGACATTAACAGTGTTACAGTTATTCTCTTTGGTGCATTTAACCACCACATTGGTGCATTTCTTGAATGATCATTAACATTTGCAAAACTGTAAGTGTATTTCTCAAAACAATTCCTGAAAACAGACCATAGCTAGCTCAAAATCCTTAGTTTATGTCCCAAAAGCAAAGTGTCAGTTATGTTCAGTATTTATGTTGAGGAACGGCAGAATGACATGTCCTTGTTTATTAACAGGACAGTCAAAATAATTAGCTATGTTGTTAGCATAACAGTCTTCTCTGTGTTTCTTGATTAAGGTTTTGATGTCCAAAGCTACATTGTTCCTGTGTGCCTTTTATCCATTTCAGCAATTGCCCATTATTATATGTAGATGATTGATTGCAGGAGATTGGACAGAATTCACATTTTTGCTTTTACAGTTTCTGTCATTTGTTGACAGACGTGTCATTGAGCTACAGAAAAGAAAGACCAGGCTGTTGTACAGCATGCATACACACACACACACACACACACACACACACACACACACACACACACACACACACACACACACACACACACACACACACACACACACACACACACACACACACACACACACACACACACACACACACACACACACACACACACACACACACACACACACACAAACAACACACACACACACACACACACACACACAAACAATGCACACACATACACACACACACACACACGTCTTCAGAAGGAAAGAGCAAAGTGTCACCTGATTTATCACATTTATCACATTATTACATTTACACAAAAATATACATTTTCAACAAAGTTCAGCACTTTTGAATGCAGTGACTTATGTAATGACTCACTCTGTTGAGAGGGGATAAGACTACGCAGCAGAGAAGAAGTATAATCCATTTTAATCATGTCATAAGCCATTGATAATGTAAGAAACAGCAGGCAATTTTAAATAATTGCTTGCATGTGTTTTGCTTTTTGTTCAAAAGAATGAGAAGGTGCTTTTCTGATGGGCCCCACTGACTGGATGATGTTGAGGTTGAACAAGTAGTTCAGAGGATGTCTGATCTGAGAACTGCACCAAAATGATTTAGAAAAACAATTATTACTACTACATTGAAGATGTTTCCAGTGGACACTTTTGTCCGCTGAAGCTCTTATTGCACTTTGGTGTGACCCTTGGCCAGAGGCTCAGAGCTCTCAGCAGAACTAAGTGAATGAACGTGTCGCCCTGTGGCCGCAGTGTGTGGTCACCAGCTGGTGACATTTAAAGACCAATTAGAGACTCACCCCCACCCTCTCTAAGGTTATGGTTTGCATTTCGAGTGACCTTGCCATTTAACTCACAGTCAGGTTTCTCTCAGAACACACACACACACACACACACATCTTTCAGCGAGTGAATCTGAGACCTCGGACCCAAATCCCCTCTAAGCTGCTTTGCTTCGGTGAGGGCTTCTGCTTCACCCTTTCTATGCTCACAGACTGGAGCTCCGTCAGGCTACGGCGCACGTTAATACACGGCACTCGTCTCCGTCCCCCACGTCTGCTGTCTGAAAGTGCAGGATATCTCGACTTTCTTTTGCTATTGGGGCTCCCCAGATGTCCCTGCTGTCTGAAAGTGCAGGATATCTCGACTTTCATCTTTTGCTATTGGGGCTCTTTCAGATGTCCCTGTCAGGGATGGTCTTCTGAGAAATGGACACAGCTCAGCTAAAATGGCTGTCACGCCTCCTGCTACGCCCTCTGGCAGGTTCTGTCGTTCTGCCTCAGCAGTCCATTAATTACACGCCACTCCTTGTCATGCACTTCAGGGACATTACAGAATCTCTCTTCTGTTTAAACTCGTGGCGAAGTCTCTTGTGCCTTAGCTGAATTTTTGAGCCAGTTTTCTGGAGTGTTACTTGCTGTTTATCATTTAGTGTGTAAATATGCTAAAAGTAAAGTAAGTTTTGAGTGGTTAGACTACGGGTCAATGTCCACAATAGAATAAAGTGAAAGCCAGAGATAAAGTCCCGATCAGTAGTGGCCAGGAGAAATTGAAACAACTAATTAATGGATACAGTGGAAGTAATGAGTAGTGTGCACTGAGTCTGTACACTGTCCTGAGAACAGTTTGAGAAGTATATGGGACACGGGGTGGCTGAGTGGCTGAGTGGCTACACCACCTAAAGTCTGACTTGACCTGTGTGGAACTGGAGGTGCGGCTCTGTTTGATGATGTGCGGCCCTGTTTGATGATGTGCGGCTCTGTTTGATGATGTGCGGCTCTGTTTGATGATGTGCGGCTCTGTTTGGTGATGTGCGGCTCTGTTTGATGATGTTCTGTTTGATGATGTGCGGCTCTGTTTGATGATGTGCGGCCCTGTTTGATGATGTGCGGCTCTGTTTGATGATGTGCGGCTCTGTTTGGTGATGTGCGGCTCTGTTTGATGATGTGCGGCTCTGTTTGGTGATGTGCGGCTCTGTTTGATGATGTGCGGCCCTGTTTGATGATGTGCGGCTCTGGTTGATGATGCGGTATTCCACTAGTATAACTTCTAGAGCGTCCTGCTGCTCAAACGACCTGATGGACGTGATCTTCCTCAAAAAGCAAAGTCTGCTCTGTATTTCCCGTAGACTGCCTCAGTCTTACACATCCAGTCCACACTGTGGTCCAGGTACATCAGCAGACTTATTTTATTGGGGGTCCTCCTCTCTCTGCATTGTCCTACTATATCCTATGGTAATGCACAAAAAAACACACACACACACACACACACTCCACAGGTGAGGAAAGCTCTCTTGTGTTTCTTTCTGTGCATTTGCTGTTCAGTATCCCCATGTGTGATTGGTTCCCTGGGTTGGGCTTATTTGGCTTATTTGAGTGAAGATGCCTCTAATTCGAAGCCCCTGTGCTCAGGAGACACACTTCATCCCCGCCGTGCAGGAAGTGGCCCAGTTTCATTCCCTTCCAGAAGCACTTTGTGATGGAAATCACTCATGACAGTGTTCAGGTTAAGTAATTACATAGCACTTAATTACTTTGCCATCCCAATAATCACACATCGTAGTTAGAAAGGAATTAAGAACGACTCTCGCTCTATGATTAAGCCTGTGCTTTAAGAAATGTTAGTTTCCTAATATGTTGATTTCAAGAGATCTATTTATTTATTCATTTATTATTTGGGGGGTGTGCACTGATCTTTTTAAGCATTTTTTTAAGCGTAGTGTGTCGTGAGCACGTTATGGTTAGTGTGTGCTTATGGCTGGGCATGTGCCTCTCTAGGCAGGGATACAGCTGTCTGTCGTCCTGCCCAGTGATCTCCCACCAGTACTCCCACTGCTGTCTGTCGTCCTGCCCAGTGCTCTCCCACCAGTACTCCCACTGCTGTCTGCTGTCCTGACCAGTGCTCTCTCTCTATGTTAGCTATCGATGTTAGCAACTCCAGTGTTAGCTATCACGTCCTCATTGTGTCAGGGGTGTTAGGGCAGGGAGAACACACGTGCCCGAGGCCTCCAACCCTGAGGCTAATGCTCATTACCATACCCCATTACCATACTGCATTACCATATTCCATTACCACACTGCATTACCATACCTATTACCATACTCCATTGGGTTATGAAGCAAAAGGTGTCCAGTGCCCTGTTTTGGAAGGGGACAGAAGGGGCTGAATTCATACATATGCCAAAGCTATTTTGAATTTTCCATTATTACGTAGTGAAGTGAATCAACAAACACATTACATGTGACTTGCAAAGGAGCTATTTCCAAACCGAGGCTTTCCTCACCAATCATTTCCCTGTGATAACAGGTGGGGCCCATTACATGACAGGGATCCCTTTGTCCTCTGCATGTGTTTGATCAGATTCTGGCCCCTCTACTTGGTTGGGGTCCAGTTCAGAAAGAAGCAATATCGTGCTGTGGTCTTCATAACTTCAAAGGGCAGCCAGGACCTGTGTAGACAACGCAGTCATTATTGCTGCGGTTCTCTGAACTGCCACAGTGCTTATGCTATGTAATGGACCACATGTGACGCTGCCTCTCTCTCACATGCACTCAGATTTCCCCAAATTGAGTATTTCCACCTCTGCTGTCTGTGGCTTTGAAATGGTTGCCATGGTGAGGAGAATGGATGGTGTCTGATGGTGCTGAGAGATACCCATGGCTCACTTCTGCTACCCGTCTGAATCAAATACGAATATCAGTTGGACTTGATTAGACATGAGGTCTTATAAACCAAACATTTACATTTACATTTACATTTACGGCATTTAGCAGACGCCCTTATCCAGAGCGACTTACAAAAAGTGCTTCATTGTTTTACTCAGAACAAAATCTCTAGCTAGTTAGTTTAGGCTAAAATCAGGAAGAAACTTTAAGCAAAGATATTATTAGATACAGTCAGTATGGACGCCTAGATATACTCAAATATATACTGAGAAAACCCTACTTAACAGATAAAAGCAAGAAAAGTCATTACAGTCACAAATATTTAATACATGCTAGTGTAGTAAAATTTAATTTAAGTGCTCTTGAAACAGATGTGTCTTCAGTCTTCGCTTAAAAACAACAAGAGACTCTGCCATTCGGACACTCAGTGGAAGTTCGTTCCACCACTGAGGTGCCAGAACTGAAAAAAAGTCTGGATGCATGTTTTCCGCATGTCCTGAGAGATGGTGGGTCAAGCCGAGCTGTGCTTGAAGCTCGAAGAGCTCTGGGTACAGATCGGGATTTGACCATTGCCTCCATGTATGGAGGTGCTGGTCCATTCTTAGCCTTGTAGGCCAGCATCAGGGTTTTATATCTGATGCAGGCAGCTACAGGAAGCCAGTGAAGAGAGCGCAGCAGAGGAGTAACATGGCTGAACTTAGGAACATTGAAGACAAGTCGAGCCGCCCGAGTTCTGGATCAGTTGCAAGGGCCTGATGGTACGCATAGGAAGACCAGCCAGGAGTGAGTTGCAGTAGTCAAGTCTTGAAATGACAAGAGACTGAACAAGCACTTGAGTAGCCTCGCTAGACAGAAAAGGTCGAATTCTCCGAATGTTGTAAAGGAGAAATCTGCATGACCGAGTCAGGTTTGCAACATGGGTTGAGAACGATAACTGGTCATCCACAACTACACCAAGACTTCGAGCTTCAGCAGATGTGGTGACCAGCGAGTTCTCAAAAGAGATGGAAAGATCCTGGCGAGGACTTGAAGTTCCAGGGATGAACAGTAATTCAGTCTTGCTGGGGTTCAGCTTCAAGTGATGAGCCGACATCCAAGATGAGATATCAGCAAGACAAGCCGAGATCCGAGATGAAACCTGTGTGTCAGAAGGTAGAAAGGAAAGGACAAGTTGAGTGTCATCAGCATAACAGTGATAGGAAAATCCATGGGAGAATATTACATCACCAAGAGAACGAGTGTAAAGAGAGAAGAGCAGAGGACCGAGCACTGAGCCTTGTGGGACACCCGTGGTGAGCCTGGAAGGAGCAGATGTGGCCCCCTGCCAAGATACTTGGTAAGATCTCCCATCTAGATAAGACTTAAACCACTGCCAGACAGTGCCAGTGATTCCAAGTCTTCTGAGGACAGACAGGAGGATCTGGTGGTCAATGGTGTCGAAGGCTGCAGAGAGGTCAAGAAGAATTAGGACCGAAGACAGTTTGGCAGATCTAGCAGCATGCAGCTTCTCTGTAACTGCGATGAGAGCAGTTTCAGTAGAGTGCGCCGGTTTGAAGCCAGACTGGTTCGGGTCCTGTAGGTTGTTCAGAGAAAGAAATAGAGACAGTTGGTTATAAACAGAACGCTCCAAGACCTTAGATAGGAAAGAAAGAAGAGATACAGGTCTGTAATTGCTGATGTCAGAACAGTCCAGAGTAGGCTTCTTCAAGATGGGGATCACTCTTGCAGTCTTGAAGATAGCTGGTACATGGCCTGTTGACAAGGAGCTGTTGATGACATGAGTGATGAAAGGTAGAAGGTCAGGTGCTATTGTCTGAAATAGCGTGGATGGAATCGGGTCCAGTGGACAGGTAGTAGGATTGTTGGATGAGACCAACTGTATGATGTCATCTGTGGAAAGAGGAGAAAAGCAAGACAGGGAATGAGGTGGAGGGTGGTGTTCAGTAGGAAGGATATTGGTAGAGAAAAGGATCTGCGAATCTTATCAACCTTCTCCTCAAAGAAGGTGACAAAATCCTCAGGGAGAGAGTAGAGGGTGGTGGGGGAGTGGGAGGGTTTAAAAGAGAGGAGAAAATGTTGAAGAGCTTGCGTGGATCAGAGGCTGATGCTTCCAGCTTCTCCTTGAAGAAGGAAGATTTCGCCGCTGGGCAACACAGAGGGCTGTCAGAGATCCGAATGAAGTTGCATTACGCGTCGCTGTGGGAGAAATCTGACCAGTGTTGTGAGGACTGTTGTATGTGGAAGTGTCAGGTCCCCCTCCTGAGCTCTGGCCTCTGGACTCAGGAGGTGTGATGTACGTGGGATGGACTGAGGTTAAAGGTCATTCCTGGAGAATGATCTTATCAACCTGCGGTCCAAAGCAAAGACAAAACAACAGGCTGAAGACAACATCTGAGAAGACAGGAGTTTACCGTGGAAGGCAGGTTGTAATCGTGGCCCTGGCAGAGGAGGCAGAGTTGTGGCCGGCGAAAGTGCCTCTCACCGCGCAGACGGTAGGGCTGCCTTTCTGAAAGGCATGGAGGAAACGTGATGTTGGCCCCCGTGGTGTGCTGGGACGCTGTCTCTCCCTCAGCCACTGCCCCTGTGCCTCTGGGATGGTGGACAACAGACCCACCCAGGAGCAGACCAGTGCTTCATAGTAACATCAGAAGTCATAAACACATTCTGTTAACAAAATTCATTTCAAATTATTAATGCCTCATATGAAGGTTGGAGTTTATATACTTAACACAGCGGATTCTGTGTGTTTAGTGTTTATATATCAGCTTTGCCTACTTTATAGGTGCATTTTATAAACACACCATTAATAAAGAGCCAGCACCATGGCTACCACAAGCATAGAGTCATATCTATGGCTTCTAGCCAGCCCCAAGGGAACTACATTCCCCATAATCATCATGTCCGTTCCCTATCCCCAGCCTATTAGTGACACCTATGTCCAATTACCCTTAATGTTTTGCCTATTTAAACCTGGCCATTAATCTTTGCAGTCTTTTCTAAGCCATTCTACTGGAGTCACCTGATCGTGTTGGTTCTGGTCTTATTCCTGTCCTCTTCATTTTTGCCCTTGGCCTTGTTCCTCAGATGGTTCGTCTGCCGTCTCGTCTGCTGTGTCTGATGTGATGTTGCACATAGATTGTTTTTGAGACTCTTTGTGCCACTCTCATGCGCTTCTGCTCATCAAATCTGACACATGGCAACATAGGCGACACACACACACACACACACACACAAAAGATGCAGAATAGACGAGCGGCATCTCCAAGGGAGATGTTTGAGAGATCTTGTTTGCCTCTGACATGGAGGCGGGGCTGGGGTAGCAGAGGGCGGGGCCTGTGGGACAGGGGGTGGGGCGGTGGATAAAGATGGCTCTTTCATCACAGCCCCTGCAGAGGAGCCCAGCAGGACAGATGCAGGCAGATCCAGGCAGATCCAGGCAGATCCAGTGGCTCTTTCTCACTCTCACTCTCTCTCACACTTTCTCCATCTCCATGTGTCTCTTTCTGTCTGTCTGTCTGTCTAGCTGTCAAGTCAGCTGATCTCAGTGAGTCTTTCTCTTGCTGTCATGCTCCGTCTAGTTTGCATAGCAAATTATTATTCGTAACAAGACTCACTGGAGTGTGTTTTTAGCTGTGTTTCCTTTTTATTAACGATCTATTTGAAGGCCTTTTGGGATCAGTGTGAGCAAATATGTGTTTGTGTGTGTGTATGTGTGTTTGTGTGTGTGCGATTGAGTCTCTGTTCATTATGATCTACAACACTGTAGATGTTTAGTTTACTTCTATATTGAGAAATGTTTGACTCTGTGTGTGTTAAAGGTAATTGAGTCTCTGGGCATTATGATCTACAAAGCTCTGGACTACGGTTTGAAGGAGAACGAAGAGAGAGAGTTGAGCCCCCCACTCGAGGAACTCATCGACCTCATGACCAATGTGGGTGAGCCGGACACGGACCCCTGCCCTGACGAAGGCTATGAGGCCACTGAGGAAGAGGAGGAGGAAGGGCTTGACCCTGGCAATGGACTCCGGCGCTACCGTGATGTTCTCAAGGTACGGCTGAGTACTGAAGTGTTTGTTAAAAAAATGCTTTCGCTGATGCTATTTCGAGATGCACTGGTTCTGTGCTGCTGGGGGATCTTGCCTAATATCTTGTGTTTTCTGTGTTTTACTGCTGGCTTTCTGAATCTAGGACTGTCAATAATACAGATGTTTGTCATATGTGTTCAAGAAACCACAATATAATGTATGAGTTATGAGTAATGAGTTTTCTCTCAGAGGCTACTCTGTGACTCAGCTATGATAAGCTCTTAGCAGGCCCTGCATGGATTTGTGGCTATATTGCATAATATCTGCTGTCTTCTCCTGATGCACAGATCCACAACACAGTGTTACAGGAGAAGGTGGGGTGGGGAAACTGCTTACGGGGTCTGTTCTACAGTCCTGCCTCAGCATTTTGACTGTGCAAGGCTCTCTTATGATGCCTGTTCTAAAGACCTGCCTCAGCATTCTGATTGGGCAAGACTCCATTATGAGGCCTGTTCTAGAACCATTCCTCTGCACTCTGATTGGGCAAGACTCCATTATGATGCCTGTTCTAGAGCCATACCTCAGCACTCTCACTGGGCAAGACTCCATTATGATGCTTGTTCTAGAGCCATAACTCAGCACTCTGATTGGGCAAGGCTCCATTATGATGCCTATTCTAGAGCCATACCTCAGCACTCTGATTGGGCAACACTCCTTTATGCACTCACCAGCCATATGACCTTACTATGCAAACTCCGAGCCCTGGCCTATCTGAATAACATTACTTGCCATACTGGATATTTAGCATGGAGATGTGCAGACACAGAAACAGCTCAGGAAGGAAGTGAGGGTTTGAGTAGTCATGTGATCAGCAGCATCAACAGTATCTGTTCATATGTCATGTCATATAGTGGCAGCACGTATGTGTGTGTGCACATTCACACACAATTATCTCTTAGACACTGGGATCAACTCACTGTGTGGATCCTGCTGTCTGCTCACTGGGACCAGCTTGCTGTGGGGTCCCTGCTGACATGCGCTATTTTTGCAGTCTTAACACCATGTAAACAGTGTAAACAGTGCCTTTATGTTCACCCTCTTCCTCCTGCTTTTCTTTGCTTTTCATGTTTTGTTGTGTTTCTATCACTTATTTTGTTCTTTATTGCTTATTTTGTTCCTGAGGTGTCCAGTGTTGATGGGCTCCCCTTCCCAGACATCTGTAAAGTTGCTTTGTGACAGCTGTTATAAAAAGCACCAGTACGTTTGATGTGATGTGACTGACTCTGAAACACTGGGTTCAGTGTACTGTGTGACACGCTGCTGAACAGAAGTTCAGTGTTTGTTCTGGAATAGAATGATCATTATCTTATTCCTACTGTAAATCTACAGTGTGTTGCAGTGAAGGTGGTCTGGGCCTGAAACACTCTTTCTGCATCAGCTCAAGAAACAATGATTTATAGATCAGTGTTCAAAACCATACTTGCTTCAGATCCATTAAATCTTAGCATGTTCAAAATCTACAGGGACATTTGTTCCATTTGTTGTTGTGTCCATATTAAAAAGCTCATCACAGTTGTGTGATCAGCTGTTTTCTCAGTGGCAAACAACACTGATTTCATGGTTATGACCCACTTTACATAGGGATTAAAAGAAATTGGTAATTTACACATTCGGCTAACAGTACACGGTGAGCATGCCTGAAGTGAGAGGCCAGCTGATTGGTGAAGGTCTGCTCCTTGTGTCCTCTGATTGGTGAAGGTCTGCTCCTTGTGTCCTCTGATTGGTGATGGTCTGCCCCCTGTGTCCTCTGATTGGTGAAGGTCTGCTCCTTGTGTCCTCTGCAGCTGTGTACGCTACACCTTCCCAGGCCGGCCGATGCCCCGATCCACTACCAAGCCGTGTGCCGTGCCCTCTATGCTGAGACCATGGAGCTGCGCACCTTCCTGGACAAGATCCGGAGTGCCAAAGAGGTGTCGAAACACCACCCACACCACCCATAAACACCACCCACACCACTCACCCGCTGTGAGAAGTGATCCCCTATTAGCGGATATAGACCCACAGGTTTCAGTATTGCCAATTGGGGCGGCCGTGTCTGTTGGTCTTCCAGCTTTTTCCGTCTAGTGTTTGATACTGAATCGGTATGTTCACGAGTCTCAACTTTAGAATAAAGGCCTGTCAACATAACACCAGTGAGTCCACTATGAGCAGCCACCTCTACCTCTATCTTTTGTTAAACACAGCAGCATCTGAGGGTGCAGTATTCCTTTAAAGGGATGCCAAGACTCTGTGGATGGTTGAGCACTCTGACCTATACATGTTCCCATGACCTATACATGTTTCAGCTGTGCAGTTCAACATGGATCAGCTAAAGGGCAGCGGCTAATGAAACTCTGCTATGCCGTCATTTTGCAGGTGACATATGGACCATGTAGAACTGGTGTGTTAATGTAATAAATTCTGCAAGGTCAGTGTGTTATATGGGTGCGTGGTCCTCCGTGGTCACTTCTCACTGGTATTTCCAAAACTGCACAGAACAGACAACAGGAAGCAGTAGGGATATGCAGAAGGGATAGAATTATATCTTATTATTACTATGGTCTTATTGTTGCTGTGGTCTTACTGTTACCGTTGAGGGAATTCTGATGTGTAGCGTCGAGACAGCACCACACTAGGTCAGATATCCTTTAGACAAGCAAAAGTGGAGATAAAAAATCAATACAGGAATGTCAAGGTCGCATGGTTAAGAGGGCTTTAATGTGTATGGAGGATGTGTGTGTGTGTGTGTGTGTGTGTGTGTGTGTGTGTGTGTTGAAAACATGAGACGGCTCTTTCATCCTGTATATATTACACTTTCTAAAGTGATCTCTGTGTTCCCATGGGGGGGGTGTTGGGGTAGCGGTGTTGCCCTACACTGCTTTCCTTTTCCTTCCTAACAAAAGGCCACTATAGACACACACACACACACACACATGTTGGGCTGCTGTAACTAGAGCTGCACCAAAAGTGCCCCACTAAACGCCCTGTGCTACTCCAGCCACTAGAGGCAGATATCAGCATCTCACGCAGGTTAGAAGCACCATGAAACAGTGTTCTAGAAACAGCTCATTTTTGGCCATCTTGGCGATAAGTCATAAATACATCGTTGGCCAGGGATGTCAGAAAATGGTATAATCATGAATAAAAGGGCAGAAAAAACGTGCAGATGAAGAGGAGGCCTTATACTCTGGATCCTTCAGGAGCTCATTACATTACATTAGATTACATTACATTACACTGCAGTACATTACCTAACACTAGATTACACTATATTACATTGTACTGTATTACATTACATTACAGAGCGTGTGGGGTGGGGGTGAGGAAGTGTAAAACATGCTCTCTCAACTGTGATTGGTTAGAACCTGCGGAAGATGGAGGGCGATGCGACTGATGATCCGGCCAGAGACCTGAATGAGCTGCAGAATGCTGACTGGGTGAGTGACATGTCCCTAAAGTATAAGGATGGGTTCCCTTTAGGATCCTCGGTGAGGGGTCATACATAAGAGAACTTTTTCTCTTTCCGCTTAATATGAAACTCTTATTTGTAAGAGAACATCACTTATATTTGAAACATAGAAGACATACATTGCTGAGCCTGATGAAGTGGGAAATATCCAAAAAAAATTATTTGAGGGTGTGACTGTAGGGTGTGACTGTAGTCTGCGCTGTTTGTGAGGGTGTGACTGTAGTCTGCGCTGTTTGTGAGGGTGTGACTGTAGTCTGCGTTGTTTGTGAGGGTGTGACTGTAGTCTGCGCTGTTTGTGAGGGTGTGACTGTAGTCTGCGCTGTTTGTGAGGGTGTGACTGTAGTCTGCGCTGTTTGTGAGGGTGTGACTGTAGTCTGCGCTGTTTGTGAGGGTGTTGTAGTCTGCGCTGTTTGTGAGGGTGTGACTGTAGTCTGCGCTGTTTGTGAGGGTGTGACTGTAGTCTGCGCTGTTTGTGAGGGTGTGACTGTAGTCTGCGCTGTGGTACAGGCGCGCTGCTGGGTGCAGGTGATGAGGGACCTGAGGCACGGCGTGAAGCTGAAGAAGGTGCAGGAGCGCCTGTACGACCCTCTGGCCATCGAGTTCCAGCTCACGCCCTACGAGATGCTCATGGACGACATCCGCTCCAAGCGCTACAAACTGCGCAAGGTCATGGTGAGCATCACGCACGCACACACACACACACACACGCACACGAGCTGTGATGCCATACGGCTGTCCCAAAGTGTCCACCATCACTCTTGGTGAGCTAGTGTCCTGCACATGAATGATCACCCCCCCGTGTGTGGAAATGCTGGCCCGGAGTCCCACACCCTCCCGTGACACCGTGACACTTAATCCGACCACTCCCCACGACACTAAACGCAGTGGAGCTGGTAACGTGAGTGAGCAAGGAGCCTCCTATTCTGAAACAGAAGGTGCCAGTGCCCCACGGTGTACTCACAGGTAATCCCAGATGCAAGAAGGCTGGAAATATGAGATTGCTGCATATGGCTATGTGAGACTAACGATATTGCATGATCTTTTAAATATAGTGTCTGGGTCTGTTATGTGATCCTCGGGCCATTCACAACAGCTTCTCCCTATTGTGGCTTCAGGGTTAAGGGCTGTGATTTTAGGTTTTATGCATGTGTGGGTGAGAATGTGAAAGGTGCATGTCGATACACACGCGTGTGTGTTTCTCAGGTCAACGGAGACATTCCGCCGCGGTTAAAGAAGAGTGCTCATGAAGTCATCCTGGAGTTCATAAGGTCAAGGCCCCCCCTCAACCCCGTGAGTGCTGTTCTGAAGTGCCTCGGATGTCCGTTACTGTGTTGTACACGACACCCAGTCTCTAGGGGTGTGTGGGTGTGTTTGTGTGCGTGTTGGTTCTCAGAGGTTTTCACAGAAGGTATGGTAGCTGGTTTTAAAACAGCAGTGTGTCTGTGTTTATAAATATACTGAAAATGTGTAGGTGGTACCGCTTATTCATTCTCTGCATTTATTCACACGTGTAGTGGGTGTGTGTCACTCCCTGTGTTTGTGCGTGTTTGTCCACATGTGTTCAAACACATTTGTGTGTGGGTGTGGTGTGTGCTTGTGTGTGTGTGTGTGTGTGTGTGTGTGTGTGTGGTGTGTACAGGTAGCAGCCCGTAAGCTGAAGCCCCAGGTGGAACGTCCTCCCAGTCTACATGAACGCATCTTGGAGGGGATCAAATCTGAGAGGAAGCTCCGCCCAGTGTCACCTGACCAGATCCGCAGGAGCAGACTAGGTGAGCCCGGACACAAACACAAACACACACACACACACATACACAAATGCACACACTTGTAAAACAGAAGGTTCATATTCACGTCAAACTTCTGATTCTGTCATTTCACTTATAAACTGTTTACTAATCCACAAAGTGACAATTTTGAAGCTGATTTTTCTGATCACCGTACATTTGGTGTTCACCTTCACTGCTGTGCTTCATGCGTGGTGCTCTGTCCGACCCGCTGCTGGACCCAGTGGCCAAAAGCTTTAAAGCTTTAATAAACAGGTGCTGACTGATCTTTCTGCTCACTGAAAACCATGATAGCGCACAGTGGTGAAAGAGGTACTGGTCCATGGGTCACGGTGAGGTACTGGTCCATTACTCATGGTGAGGTATTGGTCCATGAGCCATAGAGATGTACAAGTCCATGGGTCACTGTGAGGTTCGGGTCCAATACTTACGGTGAGGTACTGGTCCATTTCTCATGGTGATGTACTGATCCATTTCTCATGGTGAGGTACTGATTCATTACTCTTGGTGATGTATTGGTCCATGAGCCATAGAGATGTACAAGTCCATGGGTCACTGTGAGGTTCTGGTCCAATACTTACGGTGAGGTACTGGTCCATGGGTCACGGTGAAGTACTGGTTCATGACTCATGGTGATGTACTGGTCTGTTATCCATTACTCATGGGGAGGCACTTGGTAAGGTACTGGTCCATGGTCTATGGGTCATGGTCAGGTACTGGTCCATGGCTTATGGTGAGGTATTGGTCCATGGGTCATGGTGCTGTATTGGTCCATGGCTCATGGGGAGATACTGGTGCATGACTCATGATGGAACAGTCTTGTTAGGTCCACTGCTTTATATATCAGACGTTTTCACTACCATCCGCCCTTTCCAGCATTTTCTGTCATATACACTGGAGTATGTGATATCTGAATGTTTTAAAGTCAGCTGTGAATACTTTAATACTAATATACAAATATTAATAATAACATTGTAATAGATTATCATGTGGTAATGGGACTGTAGTGGGTTATCAGATATGGGAATGGGACTGTAGTGGGTTATCGGATATGGGAATGGGACTGTAGTGGGTTATCAGATATGGTAATGGGACTGTAGTGGGTTATCATATATGGGAATGGGACTGTAGTGGGTTATCAGATGTAAGAATGGGGAGTCGGTCTGTTTTCTGATCTCATCTCCCAGCCGCATCTGGAAAATCTGCCTGTTTTAATGCGCCGGTTGTTTTGTTTTTGCAGTACATCGGCCACTTAGCATGTCCCAGAGCTTTGACTCATCAGGTAAAGCTGTGTTGTTATGTGTTCCCTGCTGTAGCCTGTCCCCCTTGGGTTGGTCCATGCTGCTTGGACCAGCCCTGCCACACATCTGCACTACCATTCCATGCTTCTGTATCCCTAGTGGCTCAGCAGAGGGGGACCTGATTTCACTCATACCAAAACGGCCCGTTTCAGAGAGTACGATACTGCGTAGTCCTGTACGAGTCCTCCAGAGGCGGTATGAGTGACTCCAGACGCACCCCTCTATCACCGTGGGTTTTATATGCTCAATCAAACCTGATTCCGTTCATCGGCTAATTGTCAGTGAGTTTGTGAGTATTGTGATGTGTGAGAATGAAAAGACAAATGTGTAGTGAAGTGGAACCCTGCATCTGGGAGCCAGAGCACTTGGAAGTGAAATTCACCTTAGCGTACTCCGTTTGGAGAGGTTTTGTTTTGGTGTTATGTTTGTGTTTGGTGTCTGTTTTCTATCTTAGGTGAAATGTCCTGAGTGTTTTAGCGATCTCTCTTCCATACTGGAGAATGCTGTAAGTGATATTGAAGTATGTGACAGGTTTGAGGAAAGTTACCGTAATGCACATAAACAGAACATTTCTGATCAGACACTAGATGTCAAAATGTTATCTATTGAAACTTTGTGTTTGTGTTGAATTTTCAATATAAAAAAACTTGTTTCAATTAAAATTATGTGGAATTTTGATGTTAAACTGCTAAAGATGTGTTTCTGCTGTGAACCCTCAGTAAGTACAGAGAGCTCCTGTAAACAGGCAGACAAAAAATGGGTATTTATGATTTAAGTGCCCTGTGTGATGCCCTGTCGTGCTCCTGTAAAACGGGTCATTTCTTAGGAAGAAGTAGCAGTGTAATGAACAGTCTCATTTTGTCTGTTAAAATTATACACTGTTACTCTTAAATGCATTTTTGCTGTTCATGAACCCTGTTCTTTTGTACTCTAGATTATATGGCCAGAGAGCTTTAATGTCTTCCTCTTTGACCAATATATCAAGATGTTTCATTTCATTGTTTGCAGGAATGCGTTAAAACTGCATAGCACGTTTATGGTGCTGAGGTCTCATCTGTCCACCTCAGGCACGTTGGGCGTCAGAGCCAATGCAGTCTTGGCTCTCCAGCTCCTACAACACACTGTACACCTTTCTGCTCTCTCTCGATGAATCACATCAGCTGAGATAATAACATCTGATCCCAGGCTGCTATTAGATCAGTCACAGGCCTCTCCCACAGCTTGGGTCCATGTTCGTGCATGTTCAGCTCATCTGAAGAGCTCATTGGCCAGCCAGATGGCATGCATCACAATGAGCCTGTAACTAATGGCAACCCAGAGGCAGTATGTGTGTGGCCCATTACTGGGGTGGTGCTCTGTTTTAGGGAAGGGAAGAAGCACCTGCACGTCTCAGGAATTAGTCAGCACTGAGGGATTTTGTGGAGCTATGGCACTAATAGTGCCTGACTTCTTCACAAATGACACGTCAACCCAGCGACCCCTTGACTCGGCATCAGATGAGCTTCTGGCATTCAGACCAGCTGCTCTTATTCAAACAATCAGAGCCATCTTATCACACTTCTCCCCTTCTAAGAACGAACCTCCAATCCGCTTACTCGAGTAGTCACTTGAGTTTTTATGAAACCCACCTGTAATTTGTGTAGAGTGTGTGTGTGTGTGTGTGTGTGTGTAACACCAGCTGGCTTACACGTGCTTTTGGATTCACCCTATCTGCCGCACACACTCTGTGTCCATATGGTGCTGTATTTTCCTGCATGTGACAATGCCGTGCGTGTCCTGTGCAGACATCGCCACACCTGACGCGGCCAGGAAGGCGGCCAGTACCATCTCGCTAGCCAGCACCACAGCAGCGCCGCAGAATGGTACGGGCGGCTTCCAGAGGAAGCGGCTCCAAGCGCCCACACTGGCCGAACTGGAGAGCTCCGACACAGATGTGAGCGTGTTTTTGTGCACCTCTAAAGGAAGATGCTAACATGGGAGATGGTCTTATGGCAGATGGTGGTCTTATGGGGGGGGGGACAGCTGCTTTGATAACACCAGCACAATGCTATATAGCACTTAGTTGTTTCTATTCGTTGTTAGCCATGTTTGTGATTTTAAGTGAAGAATCCCTTTAGTCTTTGCAAAGATTAGTCCTTCCCCTTGTCCACTAATCTGTTAAATACAGATTGAGCTCTGTTTTTGTTATGCTTATGGATAATTTATGTGAATGACAAATAGATTTTTCCACCTTCAGTTTGGACAAATAAGATACACTCACCCGACCAATGGGTGATCGAAGTACAATTAAGGACAGGTGGCAATCCTGTTGACATAATATCTGACTCGTTCTGCAGGATGAGACAGTAGGTCAAAGGTCAGCCAGCAGCTCCAGTATTTCCACACCCATGGTGGAGGACACATCGCCAGAGACTGTGGTAGGCAAGAAAAGTGAGTGACCAAACTGCAGCCACCCACACACACACCGTTCTACCCTCGCGGAGTGATTTTGTTTCCTAATCTTTGGAGGCAAACACAAACATATACATACACACATTGAACAGCACTGTTTAGTATTTTACTTGTTCAATAAATTGGTTAAGCTGATTAGGGATTGTCAGAGATGGGGAAACGCTAAAATAACCTGTGGCCGACCAGGGCAGGATCTGAGAACCACTGAACACCTTCATCTCTCCTCCCAAGATGCCACATCAGTGACTCATCCCCTCTCTTACAGCCCCATCCATGTTCCTGCCCATCTCCTCCACCCCCCAGCCAGAGAGAAGGCAGACGCCTCAGAGAAGGCACTCCATTGAGAAGGAGACGCCCACCAACGTTCGCCACTTCCTGCCTCCATCCAGACAGAGCTCCAAATCTTTAGTGAGTAAACCAGAAGCGCTCTCTGTGAGTCAGGTGTTGGTGCGTTGCCTGTTTCCATGGTAACCGGCGTGCTGGTGCAGGAGGAGTTCTGCTTCCCGGTGGAGTGCCTGGCCCTCACGGTGGAGGAGGTGATGCACATCCGCCAGGTGTTGGTCAAAGCGGAGCTGGAGAAGGTCCAGCAGTGCAAAGACATCTACCATGCCTTGAAGAAAGGAAAGGTAATGCTCGCTCTGTAGAGATGCAGAGTTAGCCTGTACAAATGGCCACTGAGTCAAAAACAGCACAACATGCCAAGTTTCTCTGTTTACTAATGTACGTTGGATTAGTCTTTGAAGTTATGTGGCTTTGTTACGATACTATAAATGATCAAACTGCGAGTTTCAGCAACTTCTAATTATTTATTAATCTATATTTCTATTTCTATGATTTTTATGAATGATTTCATGCAGCTTTGCTTCTGCTGTCGAACCAAAAGATTCTCCTTCTTCACATGGTCTTACACCTGCCAGTTCTGCAAAAGGTATGGATGACTGATCCTTTTCCTAAAGGCAGCATGTATAGGAGCTACATGCAGTTTCTCACTAGGTTCCTCCTTTCCTCTCTGCAGGCCTGTGTGTTCACAGTGCTGTAAGAAGGTCAGTTTCTCTTCTACATATAAACTGCGAGCTATTTTTCATACAGTGGGTGGAACTGTCACCTAACAATTTGGCTGCAGAACATTAAGAGATCATTTCTGTATTTACAGTGCTCCAAAGCTGGTTCTGTTTACGTTTGAAGCAGCTTTTCTGTGCACTAGCAGAGTATTCTAGTCAACACACAAGGGTGTGTATTGCGTTACTGCTAAAGTTATAGCCAGCCATAACACTAGTACCAACATTCTTAGTGATCGAGAGTAACTGATCTGGGTTCAGATTCCACCTTGGGACCCATTCAACTGAAGAGTCTATTATATCATCCTACTGCTCTCTGAGAGCATGATCATATGTATTCTTAAGACTGCCCATCTTCCTTGTAGGGAGGATAAAATGAATATTGCTATTAGGACATACTAGAATAAATGAGACATTTATTATTATTTATTGACATTAGACAGAGGGTCATAGACCAGCCGATATAATATCAGGTGTGATGAATGTGGGCGTGCAGGACAGTGGTGGGCACTGACATTTATGCCGTGTACTTTCTGGTACTCACACAGATTCGTTTGCCCGCTAAACCGTACGCTAACCTGCCCATCTACTCGCTGGGCCCATCCACCTCCACGCTGTCTCGGGACAAGCCAGAGAAGGCCAGCTCCAGCCACCGCCGGCCCAGCCTACAGCGCACCATGTCCAGGTAGCGCCTTCCACCCAACCCTGTCCCCACTCCTGCTCCAGCATGTCTAACCTCGGCTCCCCATGAGCACGCCTCACCCTTAACCACAAGGGGGCAGTGTGGGTCCAGGTTTTCATTCCTACCAAAAACGAATCACGCTGTATCAACTGTGTTGCCTCTTGCGATGGACCAGTTCAGACCCACGATGGTCCGTTTTGATCACTTTCTAAACTTTCTGTTACTGTTCTGGCTTTACACCCTCCCCCTGCCTGTTTCTCAGACTGTCGAAGTCAACGCGTCATTCTTCCTCATCCTCATCGAGAGAGGAGATGGAGCTCCCCAAGGAACTGACGGAGGACTGGAGCACCATGGAGGTCTGTGTGGACTGCAAGAAGTTCATCTCCGACATCATCTCCTCCAGCAAGCACAGCCTGTCCCTGGCCACCAAGCGCGCCCGCCTGAAACGCAAGACGCAGTCCTTCGTCATGTCCTCAACTAAGAGCAGTGACTACAAGCCCTCGGAGAGGACCATCCATGAAGTCTGAGACACCAAGCTTTTCGGTCCCGTCTGAAATGGAGAGTGGATCTAAACCCCCTGGACCAGACCTGAGCAGCTGCCTAGAGTGGGCCCCATATGTTCCTCTGCTTTGTCCTGCTGTAGATTTAGAACATTGTGGGGAGGGAACCGTTGGCTGTGCAGTACGGTGGCCATAAAGTCTTATCGTTGTGTGCCAGTTCTTCCAAATGAACAAAGCTATGATCGGATGTCTGTTCAGTGTGGAAGCAGATGTGCATAAGAGTGCCTCATCACTACCAGAACTCCACTAGGCATCACCCATCCACACAGTAGAGGAGAACGGAAGGTCAGGTGTAGTTTGTACAGTGTGAAGTGACTCCCAGAACACACCAGTCCCAGCGCAGCGTGGCAGCAACAAGCACAATCAAGGGGTTAAATAAACCCCAGTAAAGATAAACAAACAATGCACAATTATCAAAAATCAAAACTAAGGCAACTCTTATAATCCTTTTTTATGAAGGAGACCATTTTGATTTTCATAGCTTCGAGAGCCGTTATGTCCAGTGGCCCTGAACGTTTTATATTATGAGGTAGTCAAGGTGTATTTGTGGCATTGCTGAGAGAGTTTAATAGTAAATGATAAAGTCTGTCAGATCACAGATTAAAATATCAAAACCCTAAGTGGTTCATTTATTTTTGATTTGTACTGTGAATTCTCAAATTTAGCAAGCTGGAAGTGGCACTTTGTTATATCCACACACCTTTTTATTACAGTAGTTACAATTTTCTTTAATACTAGCACCTAGTGGCTTACAGCCTTAAATAAATCAGGTGTGCCTCTGTAGGATTACAGAAGCATTATGGTTTGAGGTTTTCAAGTTTGACAAAGATGATGCATTTTGTTTTTGCTCCCAAAGAGAGAAGTGAAAACATGCAATAGGCCCCGCCCTGTTGTCATGGCTACAGAGTCAGCCAGATCAGGAAGTGAGTGTCAGTTCGGTCTCTTAACGTTCGTCTGGTTACCTCAGGTTTCCATGGATTGATTGAGTGGGCTGTGGGTCTGATAGGTATACCCTATATAAAAGAATAATTATAGTGCAGAAGACACAGGCCTACGTGTTTGTTGTAGCCCTTGAAGTTTGTTCTTTTCAGGAATAGCAATAAGTTCTGATGGATCTCCTGGTCTGCCTTTGGTCTAATCCCACTTATTAATGTGCAAACCTCTACTTCTCTAAAATATTTTATTTATAAATAAACAAATAACCCGATGCCACATGAACATGTGGCATGTACATTAAAGGCCAGTTTAACACAGCAGGGGTTGAATTGCTGGCAATGTTTGCTTAATGTTGCAAAAGCCTTTTGCGCTGTAGATAAGGGAACTTAGCATTACCCCTGAAGGTTCATTCCCCATAATGTTTAGCATCTTGGTTGTACTATAGCTTGTAATTCCTAGAACAGTCTCTGAAACATCAGGGTTTAGGACCTCTCTGAAACATACATGACTAACCAATGTTGGAGAATATATTGTGATGGGTATTCTTTACAAAGCAGTCCGACACATACTGTATCATTACAGAAGTCTGTTTATAATTTTCTTTTGTGTAAATAATCGTATTTCTCTTTGCTTCTGTTGCAGGTGTATAGACCATGTACCAAAGTGTATTTAATTTTGTATGATTAGAGTAAAATGATGTTGCTTGGCCATTGAAAGATCTGAAGATGCCTTGCTGACATCTGAAGCTAGTGCCCACCTGGGAACTAGTATTAGTTTCTTTCAAAACACAAATCCTTACATTTGCAGGTTTTCTCCGTTCTCGAGGTGTCATCCTACCAGCACATCACTCTTTCAGTCAATTTGTTTGCCTTAAAACCACTGCCTTCTTCTGTGTTATTAAGCCATATCTGTTGCTTTTGCTTGAACATAATGCACAGTGGTCCTGAAACTCCACTGTTTGCTCAGTAACCACGTATTTGTGCGTAACATCTGCTACTGTAAACATCTGGACGAACGTTGTTAAAGCAGCAAAGGGAAGCCACAGCTTCTGGGATCCGGGTGATGCGAACCACAGCAGAGGCCCCTGATGTGCACATGTGCACTACAGTGGAGGTCGGTTGGCATGCTCACAAAACGCAGAGCATGTCACAACTCACTGTTTTAGCAGCTCATGGTTGGGCATCGTGTGAGCTGCTTATATGGTGTAAAACGAAGGCTGTTGACGGCCACCTTACAGATGGTTTACAGGTAGTTTACTGACTTCCATCCAAGTCAGTTTGGAGTGGAGGTTGTTCGTAATGACCCATGGAACTCTGCATAGGGCAAAATCAACCCATGATGTCTCATGCTTTTATTAATAAAGTGGCTGCAAAATGCATGTATGTCTGCTGTGCTTGTATCTTTGATCTGTAGCTGTGATTGTTTTGGTTTGCATTTTTCTCCAAAATCTGGATAAATACTGTTGATTGGAATAAAATAATGCAAAATGTTGATTTGGCTGTTAGCTGTTATTTATATATTTAATCAGAACTTGACAACTGCTGAATTTTTTTTCCATCTCCTCCCATGACAACTTTTATGTTCAGTAGTACTTAATTTATCCTGCAGTGACAAAAATACAATAAATCACAGACATACAACTTTTTTTTCTGTTTACATTTAAGGTGCTCCAAACATTTATTTTTCCACGCACTTCTTTTAAACTACTAGCACTTTGAAGCTACCATAGTGTTTTATTTACACTAATAGCTTTTTTTCCTGCAGTGCACCATCCTGGGTAACCAAGTTACAGAACACACACAGCACCTGACTCATACCTGAGGCGTGCTCTGCTTTCCTGAACAGTATCGACAGAGAGAGGGAGGGAGGGAGAGAGACAGAGAACTTTTGTGCATCATTGACTACTACAGCTAGTCACTGTAAATACAGAAGGGAAGATCTAAAAATATCAATTCAAAGCAGTCTCGTGTAAAATCAAAACTGTCTGAAATAGATCTGCGTAGGTCTGTATGATGAACCCTGCCAAGTAGGCAGAGAAATTATTCTTCACAGTATGATACCAGTAGACAGGGAAACCAAGAATGTGTCAACATGGGTAAAAAATAGATTCGTAAAAATTAAAGCTTGAAATATTTTGAAAATGTAATGATTCAAATCTCCTGAATGGATTGAAGGACAATTTCTTCCTTTTTACAGTACAATGCATGCAGTCCAATGAGACAGGTGGCGTCAACCTTTACCTGCCACGTGCTTCTCAAAGTGATATCATAGTCAACGGTGGTGACGTGTGTCACTTTTATTGTCTTATTGACTACATTAATTCCCCCAACTGCAGATACGACCACTATGGAATCTTCGTTTTGTTCATATCTTGTCCGGCGTTCTTAACCGCTTTACCGCAGGAGGTTTTCCTAGATTTATTTTTACCCTGTGGAATCGTGACAGAATGCAGCGTTAGTCTGAGGTAGGGCCGCTAAACATCCAACGTTTAGAGTAATTATTTTCTTCCCGAATTACCTATTTTAATAACCTTAATTATATAACTGCTCAATCTGGTAAACCGCGCAGTGATCGCTGACAAAGTTACGTAACCCCAACATAGGGCGTGACAAGGATTCAAGACTTGCCTCTTGAGTCGGCTTCTGCAGGTCGTTATTCGTGGGCGCGCAATGGAAAGTCTGTCTTCCACACTGTGTGCCTGCGTTCACCAACTTTCTCTCCTTCCCAGCCGAGCCTTTGGTCGCAGACGTGGGTTTTTCTTCTCCGTTGCACGTGGAGACACCGATCCCTGAAAGAACACCAACAGTGATTTTAAAATGTTAGCTAGTCTACATCTGGGAGTAAACAGGGTGTTTTTTATTATTCTATTTTAATTTCAAAGACAAAAATGTTTTTTTTTAAATGGGGTTATTTAATTCTCGTTTCGAAATCCAATAACAAGAAACATGTCATTGTCGTCAACATTGTCAGAAATTATATATATAGCCTAGTCTACAACGTGCAAAAGAGAGTTATATTTGTCGCAAAACAAAATAAAAACAAAATAAGACAAAAACAAATGATGACTTTGTCAAGGTACGCCCCCTATTGTGCACCGCCCGCCACTACGAGCCTGTCATCACCATTGGCTTTGTAATCAGCAAGTCATTTTCGTTAAGGCGATGCGCAAACAGTCTTGACTAAACAAAAAACAACCGGTATATATGGGGTGTTATGCAACAAGACACATTCTACTGTTCACAGTGGTGGAATCAGGCTGTGTTAAGGGTGTGGGTTCAAAAAGAATAAGCGCGCCTACAGCACAACACGTGGTCACGCCGACGCGCAAAAATCTATGACGTATCATGATAATATAGTCTTCATTCGTAAGATTATTGTTCCGTACGTTCTTAGGTAAACCAGTGAACCAGTAGCCTACCTTTAACCACACATCTATGATAAACATTTAGAAATGTTTATTTAGAAATGTTTATTGCACAAACACATCCGAAGTAAAACACAGAGGGAACAACTAATATTCATTTCACAGACATACACACCACCGAATTGGGCATTTCGTTCCGTGGTCTCATCTGCGGGAGCATCCTATACGGCTGCATCGTATTTTCTATTGTCATGTAAAGGACGCATACACACGTGGACAAAATTGTTGGTATCTCTCGAGTAATGAAAGAAAAACCCACAATGGTAACAAAAATAACTTTAATTTGACAAAGGTAATAATAAATAAAAATTCTATTAAAATGAACAAATGAACCAACCATGCTTAAAAAAAATAAACTAATGAAACAGGCCTGGACAGAAATGATGGTGCTCCTTAAAAATGTGACCAAAGGGACATGTTAAATCAAGGTGTGTTCACTAATTAGCATCACAGGTGTCTACAATCTTCTAATCAGTCAGTGGGCCTATATATAGGGCTACAGGTAGTCACTGGACTGTTTGGTGACAAGGTGTGTACCACACTCAACATGGACCAGAGGAACCAAAGGAAAGAGTTGTCTCAGGACATTAGAAAGAAAATTATAGACAAGCATGTTAAAGGTAAAGGTTATAAGACCATCTCCAAGCAGCTTGATGTTCCTGTGACTACAGTTGCATATATTATTCAGAAATTTAAGATCCATGGGACTGTAGCCAACCTCCCTGGATGTGGACGCAGGAGGAAAATTGATGACAAATCAAAGAGACGGATAAAACGAATGGTAACAAAAGAGCCAGTAACAACTTCTAAATAGATTAAAGGTGAACTTAAAGCTCAAGGAACATCAGTATCGGATTGTGCCATCTGTCAATGTTTGAGCCAAAGTGGACTTGACGGGAGACGACCAAGGGGGACACCATTGTTGTACAATGAAATCTCAAGACTATCAAGGAATTCTAGAGAGAAATGTACTGCCCAGTGTCTGAAAGCTTGGTCTCAGTTGCAGGTCATGGGTCTTGCAACAGGATAATGCATCTAAAAAGCATCTAAAAACACCCAAGAATGGCTAAGAGGAAACACTGGACTATTTTGAAGTGGCCTTCTATGACCTAAAGCCTATTGAGCATCTTTGGAAGGAGCTGAAACATGCCATCTGGAAAAGGCACCCTTCAAACCTGAGACAACTGGAGCAATTTGCTCATGAGGACAAAATGCCTGCTGAGAGGTGCAGAAGTCTCATTGGCTGATACAGGAATTGTTTGATTGCAGATATTGTCTCAAAAGGTTGTGCAACAAAATATTAAGTTAAGGGTACCATTTCTGTCCAGACCTGTTTCATGAGTAAATAATTCTGTTGACGCATGGTTGAAAAGCAATATCTGACTTTCATTTGTTCATTTTCATAGAATTTATTTCTGTCAAATTAAAGTTGTTACCATTGTGGGTTTTTCTTTCATTAAGCGAGGGGTACCAACATTTCTGTCCATGTGTGTAACACTTCCACTGGACCCAGGGTAAGCAGGAACATTGCAAGGACAATTTAAAAGGTCCTCATGAAGACACGTGTTCGAATAGTCTTGTTCTATAGATGGTGCATCATGATGTATTGCATGAATAAATTCCACAAGTGAGCATTAAAATCAAAATAGCGTGTACAATGGCTGATAATCACCAGTGACATTAAGCTAGGCGTAAGTTTTGAAACAGCTTTAATATTCAGAATATTAACTTGTTACAGTTTAAAATCTATAATAACGACTGGATTCACAGAGAAATTTACCTGCGGTTGAAATTTTTTTCCGTTCTTGGTTTGACCGTGATAAAGTTGATACTTGTCATCCTTTGAAGTTAAAATGCAGTTCATACTTCATGTAATGAATGTAGTTCACTCCATGGTTCAAAATGTTACCAGGTACTGATATTTTTACCGTTCGCTAGCTAGCGGGCTGGCTGTGGAAGTTTACTCGGACATAATTTTCGACAGGACGAGAAGATGACTATTGTCTTTGACATAATTATGGGGAATAAAAAGGTATTTCCTCAGAAAGTATGACCTGCTGTTCACATGCAAGCGGATGTCACGTTTATCAGCCTTTTTGTGTCATCTTTACAGGACTTGGAAATCTTTTCATCTTACGTTATAGTTTTGTATATCATGCAGGTGACCATCCTTTAAGTTGTATGGCTTTTGCTACCTGCAACTTTTCAACGCAAACGTCTCCAAACACTGAGAAAATGCCCACCAATCATATGATATGGCTAAGAAAGGTTGCAGTCTTCTCGCCATGTCGGCAATAAAGTGTTCAAAACCTATCCTGCTAGCACTAACTAGCTCTAACGGCTCCGTCAGCTCTAATCCCAAACTTAGGGGAGGCCGTATGGCTCTGCTCACCAGAGTGAGCAGTAGGCGCTCGGAGTTGCCTCGACGACGGCCCTAAGAGCGAAAACTTCCGGTTTCAGAAGAAAAAAAAATTCCATATGGTAAATAGACCATTTTTTTTGTTTCACTGCGATTATATTTTCTATTTATCGGTAAAAGTAATATGATTCGCCTTGCGTTTTATTGTTTTATTGCGGACAATGAAAACAATGAACTTTTGTCTCGTTAATGGATTTTGATAAGATAAAATAACTAAATTATTCATTTTTTGATAATGGAAATTACTAAAAGGTCTATGGATCGGACAGCTGCACGAACAGACACAGACTACCAAACGTAGCCGTTACACGCTTATGTGCGATCTAATCTATCTAATCATCTAATTTCCGGGCAATGAACTATTAATTGAATTGAACTGATGCGAATGTTTTAACATTTAGATTATAGCTACATTATATAACTTGCCTGTGCACGTTGCTGTGTTTTCCTTCCTGCCAGCGCTGCCCCTCGGGTCGTTAGTCCCACTTTGGTGACCGCTGTAACTGCCAATAGCCATCTGTGTCCCCTCTGTATCAGTGGTCGTAAGCCACGTTGATTCGGTCTCTCCGGTCCAGCTCTCGTGCCATCGGGGATCGACAGCATCGGACCTGCTTCCACCGCACCCCATGAAGACCACCATACGCATCCTAAACGACCTCTTTTTACACGAACCCCATGCAAGCACGAATCTTAGAAACGCTGTGTGGTGATTACATTCCCTGTGTTCATTCCATTTAGCGCTGCGCACTGCGTTAGGCAGAGACCTACGCAGAACCTCCTTAAGATTTTTTTTTTTTAGTACGACGTGCGGAATACATGTGTAAACGAACGTCATCACCAACGTCCATTCGTGAAAATAAAGAGAGGCGATAAATGGAGGTGGACAGCTCCATAGAAATCTTTTCCTGTAAAGATAACACAGCTGCTAAGCCAATGCTGCCTGAAAAGACAACTAAGCATCAGCGTGATTACTACGGTAATACTCCTTTTATATTCCGATTCAAAGACAGGCACCGTTTCCATATATATATATATATATATATTATAGCCTATTTCTTTTAACACCACATGTACTTAACACATTGTATTTTTGTAATGCAGTCTGTTTCGATATGGACCATTGTTGTGTTAACACAAAGGGCAAAAGACACCAGCGTCCTCAAAAACAAAAACAAAAACAAAAAAAAACCTAATGTCATTAGCAGCTATGACTACCACAATGCACAAACCAAAATGACATTTTGGAATGCAGGATTTCTGCCTTAAATACACCCAATCCATCACTTACACACATTATAAATATACCGATGATCTTTTTAAAAAAACAACAACAACAACAACAAAAACAAACAAACGACAACCCTGTAAACATGGCGGGGACGGTGATCACACGTGCTCAGCTGCCTCTGGTGACTCAGCAAGCAGAAAGAAACATGACCTCATGAGGAATGAGCATGCGGGACACAGGTGGCAGGGTTAGTGGAAGAGTAATTATACAATTTATGAAACATCTCATACACGTTCACAAGGACAAAGCAAATGGTCAGGTGGGCTCAGCAGGTCAGGAGGCGCCGCACTACTTGAAGTCCAGCAGGTTGCAGTCGATTTTGTAGTACACGTAGGGATAATACTCCTGCTGACTGAGGTTGAGGCCGGGAATGTCCACAGCAGATTGCTAAAGGAAGGCAAAAAATGAATAATGCATAATGTCATTAAAATGTATAATTAGTATGCACTACTTACTTATGCCTATACTGTAAATAGCTATGCACTGTAAACAAATCTATGGACATAATGCTAATTGTTCACAAGGCCTCATGTCTGAGTTGAGCAGAAGCGAAGACTTATGTGGTCTAACCCAGCCATCTTCTCTTCAGCTCAGGAGGGAGTGTGTTTCCAGGTCCAAACTCTACCCATGCAGGAGGTGATGGTGATCATAGGTGTGTGTGTGTGTGTAAGGCTGGCCCAGACACTCACATCGATAATGGCAGCTGCGCTGCTGTCCAGGTGCTTGTAGAGGTCGTACAGCACCTCCCTCAGCTTCTTCATATTCTTCTTGTGTGGCTGAAGGAGCATCGCCTGGAAGTTGACAGGGAGGCCATACCTGCACAGGTGTAAACGCACCGCCGTCACACGCCTGCTGCGCTCCGTCATTATCGCTCTGTGGGCTCACTCAGTTGCCCGGGAAACCGGGCACAGCTGGTCAACTCATCACGAGTTTGTCGTGACGATGATGAATCCGGTGCCAATTCGGCAGCTGCTTAGTGTTTCAAAGTGCTGATCGCCCATGGGAGGGGCAACGTCGCTACCCACTGCATTATGGCAACCACTGTATTATTGGCCGTTTGCCCCTGCTTTTCATACACCCAAAGACGCTTTACAAATGTGTGCAATGCTCTGTGCATGTGCACAGGGATTAGTCACAGCCACATCTTTACATCTCACCGCAGTCCGTGAGCTGCGTTTGCAACATTTGTTTACCTTAGGACAGACTCCACAAACACCCTCAGAGCTTTGATGTGGATCCACGCAATGAAGGCCTCACTGAAATTGACTTTCAGCCATCGCACCAGAGGACCCTGTATCAACAGCAACGTGTTAATCAATCAATTTCAACCAGGCATTAATCATAATCACTGGTTTAGCCAAAAATGACTTGGAGAAGTGGATCCCAATGGTAGGTCAGCTCCTCCAGCTCATGAAGGATTTGGTGATTAGCTGAATGGAGGAGAAGAGAGGCAGAGCCTTACAAACTGTTTCTTCTTATCAGTGGAGAGCCTGGTCATCTCCTCTTTATCTGCCTTCATCTCCTCCTCATTGTACTGGAAATCTCGGACGATGAACCTATAAGAAAAAATGGCCAAGTTGGATTAGAAACTTTTAAGTTACATATAAAATCAAGCCGCGTTTCAACAGCCTCGTGACGTCCGTTTTCTACAGATGCTCTTTACAGTCTCTCCAGGTTTAAGTGGAACAGTTTCTTTTTTGTGTCTTAAATGTTTTCGTTTGTTTGCTTTATTTTCCATTTTTTTTATTTTATTTTCATGTCTATAAACATCATAAAGGTCTCTGAGTCAAATCAATGATTGAAAGAAACAATAATAATGCTGCCTACTTCTGCTCTCTGGCTTTGTGTCTGAAGTCATCGATGGCCTTGCGGAACAACGTGACACTGAACAGCCCACTGTCATGGTCTTCAAACAGCAGGCTGTGGAGAAAGGACAATGAAGGTTAGGTCAGTAGCACAGGACAAATCAGGCTGATATGTGCAAGTCCAAATATCTGTGGCGGGCCCTACTTTGTGGATCGTGGTACCACCATTTCAGCAAGAGTCTCGTACGTCTTCTGCCAGTCTGCGTAATTTGTTCTGGTGATCAGGCAGATGTACCGTTAGGCTCCACAGCGAAGGACCCATAAGGTCTGAGGGTTGTTGCCAAAACAATAGACACAAATCAAAGATCACGCAAAGTTTAACTTACTTTGGTACCACAACCAGCAGAGTTATAAGGTACTCGGAGTCCAGCACAAAGTCCTCCTTCTTCACAATGTCCGCAAGGCTCCGAGTTAGCAAACTCCCCCTACAGACAGAGGATATTATTACAATACACAGTATTGATGTAATGTAACATCTATGTCTTTTCTGGCATTTAAAAGTTCAAAAACCTGTTTGCAGGAAAAACCTCGTCACTGTTCATTAACAGCTTCATGGCCACATAAAGAGAATTTCATAACCATGCGTGTCTTGGGCTCGTGTTCTTCACTCACGCATTCTTCCTCTCCAGGTTCTGCAGGTTGCCCTTGAGATTGTTGTAGGCTGAAGCCCTGGCCTTCAGGTCATTGTCAATCTGTGTTACTTGCTGTTGAACAGCAGGGGGAGACAAAGGCACACCAGCAGCATCATCAGTATCCAAGCGTGCCTCCTCTGATACTCCCTCATAATCACCCAAGGCCTTTCACTCAGTTACTGTATACCAGGGCAGGGTAATCATAGCAGGATAAGGAAACAGTAATAATTCGATCGTGCTGCAGACTTGCCTTGGATATGATTTCAGATATGTTCTTCAGAGACTGCTTGATGGGGTACTTGGCCATGTCCCATTGGAATCGTGTGATGTAAGTGATCAGATCCACTGACAAGAGCAAACGACAACAAAATATTAGTTCAGCAGAGCTGCTTCCAGTTACCAACACAGATGTGTCATGGGGGCTGGGGGAGTCCAGCTCACCTCCGTTGGCCAGCAGGTTCTCCTGGACTTTATCTCGACTGTCCTCCAGGACATCAGCCATGTACTGGGCCACTTTCTTCACCACACTGTGAACCACACCAAACACACATCACACCAATGCACCTCCGCTCACACTCAATACCATCTTCAAGAAATGTGCTTAGGTCATCAGTATCATGAAAGGAAAACTGTAATTTTGGCAAAAACAGAGAATCTAAAAAAAAGAAAAAGAAAGAAAAGCATGAAATAGCCAAATTCTTCGAGGTCTAGAATGTTCTCTTGGGTGAACTGGAATAGTTAACCAGGGCTCTGAAACAACAAAACTGCTGTGTATTATTCACGGTCATCCAACTGCAAATGCATTACTGCTATATGATAATGAGTACGAGATTTCAATATACCAGATTTAATCCGACTGAGAATGAAGGACCCAGACTTCTCTCAGTCCCATCACCTGCACTCACTCGGCTGTGGTTTGCTAAACGTTTTAGCCTAGCTGCCTGGTTAAGCCAAAAAACCAGAGGTTACACACTGCTAGGGTTTATTTTAAACAAAAACACTAATCTTTCACAGCACCCAGAATGGGAGTGAAATCAGATCTCAGACTTATGTGAGCTGTGTACCAACTGGGCATGTGAACCTTCTGCAAATTCCAAACCTTTTGAAGTTTACAAACGTTCATAAATAGAATCTTGCAGCCATGAATGAGGCTTAAGTCATGGGACTGAAATATGACTGAGGAAAGAGGTGCTGGTGTGTCACCAAACCGCTAATGGTCCATCTGAACCAGGTACAGTGCTCGTTGCACCACCACGTGAGATTTCTCAGCACACTAGGGTGAGCATGAAAGATTAAAGCCCTCTGACTCGGACCTGAATGCTGACCACCGGTCCTCTCTTAACTAATAACATCTCTGCAAACACAAGAATTCACAGAACGCTACCGAAATAGCCCGTGTGAGATGGGAACGTTTGCTTTAGCATTTCGGATCAAAGAGCATTTGACAGGAGGGCTAGTTTGCACCATGATGTTTTTTTATGAAGGGTAAAGGGATGCAAAACACCGCAATACAACAACGGAATACCATACCTCTCTACAAAAGAGTCCAGCTTGGCCAACTCATCAGACAGCCCCACTAAAACATCTAACGTACCGACCTTTAGGATTGGGGAGACAGAGACTCTGATTAGAATGTGGTGTAATAAGGCAAAGAAAACACAGACAGGCAGTGTTTGATCAATGCCACATGACAGTCAGTCGGCCAGTGACGACACCCGAGGCCGGAGAGCTGTTACTGGTGCCACCTCGGTGCTCATGCACTGTCAGGCATAAACAAATTGACTGAGGGCACATGCACGATGTAGCGGAGACGGCAGCGGGGTCACTGATGGAGAATTCCTGACATATTTTAAAACATTTCTTCCACTTTAACCTTTATGTACTTGAAAAGATCAGCAGGGGAGTTAAACTTCCTCACAAGTCACATTCTATTAGGTTCGAGGCAGGAGGAACTAAAGGGATTCGACTTTACTCAAATGGAGAAGTCCAGAGCTTCACTGTAGACAGGAAGCCAAACTGGATTATGCAGAGCAGCAAAAAACATATCTATCATATTAATCAGTAAACCCTAATATGTTAAATATCTGCTGAAAGAGAATATTTTCTTTACTATACATAAAGCCCGAGTTTAATTATTCAATCAACGGCATGAACTGGTGGTAAAAGGTCGACCTTGAGATCAGGGATATTGAACTTGTTGTTAGTGGACAAGTTGTTGGTGCGGGTGGTGGCCACCATCAGTTTATCCCATGTTTGTTGGCAGGTCTTCTCTCCAGGAGCTGAGATCAACCAGAACTCGGTCATGACTGCACACTGCTAACACCCGGGGGCCGATACAGGCGATTGCTGGAAAACAGTACGCAATCACATTCATTCGTACGTACGTGTTCCTACGTGCGATCGTATTGTAGCTACAAGAGTTATATCAGCATGATCCAATTTCATACTTGTACTGTCGACAGGACAAAATATTATCTAACTAGATAGCTATCTTACCTTTATCTAGTTACATGTCTGGATGTTATGCCTTTGTGGTTTTTCATTCGCTAAACAATATGATATAGTGATTTGATCAGTGTCATATACAGCTAATTTAGTATTATTTGACAGTGTTGTTTGACCGTTTCCGCAAAATGACTGACGGTCACGGGTTTCTCGACACAGCTCACGTGGCCCTGCTCGTTCGCCTGTGTTTTTACAATTAAGCCGTTAATACATCAGTGTCAGGTGAATTGGCTACTCATATAGCTAGTACCTAACCCGTGAACATCTCACAACATCAGCTAGCCAACATAGCTCACCTGTCAGTTAACGTTAGCGGGGTAGCTAGTTAGCTGGTTAGATAACACACTGTCAAGTTATGCGGCTGTGCATTTTGTGAAATGCGCGGCTTCGTCCGAAATGCGGAATTTACACACCAGTAGCAGAAAAATACTAACGCGCACAGAAAATACAATAGTCTAAACGACCCACTTAACCTAACATTAGCTGTCTTTCCTACTAGGGCACTAATCCACCAGCATCAACAGTGTACCTGGAAAGGTTAAGAAGCTAGGTTAGCTAGGTAACGTTAGCCAGCCAGCAGACAACATATTAGATAACATAACACAGCAGGTGAACAGCTAGCTACGAGACCTGCAGAACGACTTACCTGCAATCAAAGGTGAAAACGAAAACAGTTAAATACCTATTAGTGTCTAGAACACAATTAATTTTAAAAGGCTAAATCTTACGATTGGATATTCATAATGACACAACACTGGTGTTTCCAGAGAGCGTCACTCTCACGGTCAGCTGACTTGTTGTCAGGCCGTCAAGGGGGTGGGCGATAGAGACGGGGCAATTGAGATGAGAAAGTTTGTCAAAGCGACACCTATCGGTTTGGAGACCGAATTGCAGTTATAATTACATTTATGCTTTTGGGCTGAGCAGTAATATCGGTTGCTGGATGTTACATTATCAAGAATACATTATCAAGAGTTGTTGAGTGGATTTGCAAGTTTTTTGCACCTCTAAACTGCAGTGGTTTTACTTTGCTTACTGGAAAATTATGAGCTAATTCATATAACATGTGTCTTTATGCCACATCATTTATTCTTTATATGAAGGCGCGCTTACACACATGGACAAAATTGTTGGTACCCCTTGATTAATGAAAGAAAAACCCACAAAACAAAAATAACTTTATGATGGTACTCCTGAAAAATATGACCAAAGGGACATGTTAAATCAAGGTGTGTTCACTAATTAGCATCACAGGTGTCTACAATCTTCTAATCAGTCACTGGGCCTATATATAGGGCTACAGGTAGTCACTGGACTGTTTGGTGACAAGGTGTGTACCACACTCAACATGGACCAGAGGAACCAAAGGAAAGAGTTGTCTCAGGACATTAGAAAGAAAATTATAGACAAGCATGTTAAAGGTAAAGGTTATAAGACCATCTCCAAGCAGCTTGATGTTCCTGTGACTACAGTTGCATATATTATTCAGAAATTTAAGATCCATGGGACTGTAGCCAACCTCCCTGGACATGGACGCAGGAGGAAAATTGATGACAAATCAAAGAGACGGATAAAACGAATGGTAACAAAAGAGCCAAGAACAACTTCTAAAGAGATTAGAGGTGAACTTCAAGCTCAAGGAACATCAGTATCAGATTGTGCCATCTGTCAATGTTTGAGCCAAAGTGGACTTGATGGGAGAGATGACCAAGGGGGACACCATTGTTGAAAACGAATCACAAAAGCCAGAGTGGAATTTGCAAAACTACATGTTGACAAGCCACAAAGCTTCTGGGAGAATGTCCTATGGACAGATAAGACACAAATGGAACTTTTTGGCAAGGCCCTGACCTAAACCCTGTTGAGCATCTTTGGAAGGAGCTGAAACATGCCATCTGGAAAAGGCCCCCTTCAAACCTGAGACAACTGGAGCAGTTTGCTCATAAGGACTGGGCCAAAATACCTGCTGAGAGGTGCAGAAGTCTCACTGACTGATACAGGAATTGTTTGATTGCAGTGATTGTCTCAAAAGGTTGTGCAACAAAAAAAAATCAAGGGTACAATAATTTCTGTCCAGGCATGTTTCATGAGTTTATTTTTTAAATAATTCTGTTGAAGCATGGTTGAAAAGCAATATCTGATTTTCATAGAATTTATTTATTGTCAAATTAAAGTTATTTTTGTTACCATTGTGGGTTTCTTTCATTAATCGAGGGGTACCAATTTTGTCCACGTGTGCATATAGTGCCTTTCTCAGTACTCTAGGGTGCTTTGCAGACAACACTTTTACATCCAGTCAAGACATCGACGAGAACTGGAAACCACAGCCCCGGTGGGACTGTGTTGGGTGCAGGAAGGGGAGGTGGTAACACCCAGGACAGATTGCCATCACTGGGCATGCAGGCATACAGTCATTCATGTATGTGTTCAACTTTTGTAGGCTAGCTAGCTAGATTTTTTACCCAACCTCCATGTTTTGGTACTTGCTAATGAGGAAATTATTAAACATGTCTTTACTCTCCTAATTGTTAATAAGGAACAGCAAACACAAAGTAATATAATACAAAAGGAAGATGCACTGAAATCAAAGGAACTTTTTCTTTGTCGGTCTGGTTTAAATATCCATTAACTCAAGTTCAGTATTTGCAAGTATAACAATATGTAAATAAAATGACACAATGATGAAGACAAAGCGGATTGCACTGTGGCATATACAGCAGAATCATTGGAAATAAAGCTGCACTTTGATCTGAACCAGGGGCATATGAGGTTTTTGTTGAAGACTGTTCCCTGGAGGGCAGAGTCAGGACTGGCCAGTCAGCCACCCTCCAACTCTCCACCCCCAAACCGTAAGGAACTGCCTTCTAAATTTGGACAGAAGTCCCACTTCCTGGCCATGGGTGTCCCCCACCCTAACTTCGAGGAAAACCCCACAAAGGGTTATGTTTATGGAGTTCAGTAGGTCTGGGGTGCATTGTTTGGGATACAATGCTGGGACTGGCTGGAGCCAACCCCTCAGATCAAACAACAGGGTGGGCTGCCCAGAGACTGGCCCCTGTCCAGTCTGGCGGGGACATGTCTGGGTACGCGTGTCCTAATCAGTCACCCGCCCGCGGACCGGGGCGACGGGAATAAGGAATGGTGGCTGTTGAGTCTCTGGGGAGGTCCAGACCCGGATGTCCAGCTTTTTTGTTAGAACTCTTGATTCCACTTCCTTAGTTTCCTAAATGTACTCAACATATGAGCATAATTAAACTACTTGGCATGGGCAACAGCATAACTGTTCAGGTTTAATGAAGGGTTTCTAAATCCACCAACACATGTCAATGTGAAACCTTTTCCATTTGTTTGACACTGACATGAATTTGACTTGCAAATTTGACTTTTGCAGATTACTGTAATCATTAAGGCATTAATAGATACAGAATGCAGAACACTGCAAGTAAGAATGAAGTATTCTTCATCTTTGGTAGCCACATTATCCACGTTAAAGTAACATGGAGATTGATGTGTTTGTTTCTGATAACACAAAAACATTGATTTATTTGAAAAGGTTGACATGGCAGTGTTTTGATACTGTTGTCCTCATCTACCACGGAATAACTGATGGGTGGTAGGAGTGGTGGGCTGAGTCCGCTGCTTTGGATTTGTACGGGTAGAAGGTGACAGATGATGAGAGTGAACACATGAGATAAGCTCTATTGTTTTGGTTAAAGACTAACTGCAGTGCCCTTGAACTGCGCTGAAAACAATCCAGGTGAAAAATGCTTAAATGGTGCATTTTCTTAAGTAAAAAAATTATTATTTAAAAAGAAAAGACTACCATAGGGGTTTTTGAAGCATACTTCGTGCTCAAGGCCTGGAGAGATCTCCACATATACGTTTGTGAAAATGCTAGAGATGTGATCTTAAAAATACCAGAGAAATTATGTTAAGATAAACATTTTCATCTGGGTGGAACCAAAAATAAAATGTTTTGTTTACTACAGTATGCAAAATCATACAATGCCGCAACTAATCATGTTTATTAATAAGGCTGAAGTGGCCACTAGGGGGTCATCTGGTAATACAACAGTTTCCTGTACAGAACTGAACCTTTCGTGTTTGAATCCCCCCATGACCTGTCCTGACTCAAACCAGCTTCATCTATTGCTGGGACTGATCTGTGTTTTCAAAAGGATGAAAAAATGAATGGTCAGTATTGGACTGAACTGGTCATCTACATAGCTGCAGTTTATCACCACACAAATATAATGCACAGAGCACTAATCATGGTTTTCTTAAAAGTTTTGTCAATATTTTGTTTTTGTTTTTTTGCTCAACACATTCTTTCAATATTATGCTGTTTGTACCAAAGGTTTTCACATGCTTTGTGACCTACATTTACATTTTCAGTTAAAGCATTTAGTAGATCCTCTTATTCAGTCATCCACACAGACAATATCTACAACAGAAAAAGTACAAAAACAGCACTTAAACAAGACTCAGCTCAAATGAACGGAGCAGCACTTGACAGATGTGACTTATAAAACAATTTAAAAATCAATCTTCTTAGTGCATAAAAACCCATAAAAAAAACCATAAAATAATTATATGTACCATAATTTTACAGTCACAATTTTTGCTGAATACGTTTTTTTTTAGTTTAAAAAGACAGCTTGCTTGCATAATTAATTACTTTATTTATTTGTTTGTTTGTTTGTATATTTGCTCCTTTTTTGGAATAGTTACAAAGATGTATAAAATGTAAATTCCTCTTGCATAAAGCAAGCAGTGGGGTGTAGCAGCTTGCAGAGGGCAAAACCTGAGTTACTGCCAACAACATAACACCCAGATGCACATACTTTTATAACCAGAACAATAGCAATCAAACACCGCGTTTTACTGAAGGCCACTTTAGATGCTATGCAAGATTGGAGACCATACGCACAGTCCTGGCCTGTGGGGAGCAGGCACAAAGCTCGGAACAGATTTCATGTGGTCCAAAGGGAGAAACTTTCACTTGCAAGTGGTGACAATAGTTGAAGCAATGCTGAAGCTAGTTTAACAAACGGGCATTGTGTCACTTCCCCATTCCAATTCCATTGAATCATCTGACATTTTGACTAGACTCAAGGCTGTTCTCAATTAAAATGTCTCAATACAGCAACGAGACAGTAGTGAACATGAGTACAACATTCTTTGCACTGCATTCATAATTCAACAAAGGTGTATCGTTTACTCAACTGTAATATAGATCATCCGTCATCTAAATGTCTAAACAGCAGCAGAAGTTAATGCCTCAGGGCAAACCATACAAGAAACAAACAAACAACAAAAAACTACATTGTTAAATCTTTAAGTATCATTTCTATTTTATAGAAGAAACATTTTACATTACACCCAACCATTTATTTTGAAGCACTCATGTATTACTAGCACCTACAGGTCTAGAGTACAGTCAACTTCCCCATCATCCTCTTGATTTTCATCATTCTGTCAGTTTCTATTATCCAGAACTGTTGTTACTGGATCCTTTAGGACCTGATCACTCTGAATCTGTCAGTATCACAGACAGATTCAGAGGCGGATCAAGTCCTTGCCATCTCACTGTGTGCTGAACTTGGTCCAGTAGTGTTTGATTAGAGGTGGTCCAGAGGAAAGAAACGAATCAACTGAACCCAGAAGACAGGTGGACCTAAGCACGTGGCCTGTGTCTGTAGCATAAAGTTTTCTAATAAAGGGGTGAATGATAGTGGTATACCTAAATTTCAAGATTTTATAATTTGCTTGCACTGAGTATTATCAAGTCCAAATACAGTAGAAGTCACAAAACAAAATGTATGATAACAAAAAATAAAATACATTCATAAATGGACTATAAGGATAAGGAATACTGTCATAAATACATTTGCAGTGTTGCTAAGTGAGCTGTTTGCAACTTCTGATTTTAAATTTTTTTTAAATCTAGTTAATTTATAGATAACTGAAATAGCTTTCCTATAAATAATAATAAAGATGGACTTTCCAAATTTAATTGACTTGTAAATTCCCAAATGCATTCAAAAACTAGACACGTCTTGATCCTATCAATAAACCAAGCAAATAAACAAACAAACAAACAAAAACTCTGAGGCTACTCCTTTCTTCTTGAAGACATTCTTGCTGAGGCGTAGACTAATAAACCCTCCCTCGGTAGAGTATGCATTCGCGTTATAAAGGAACTACATCTGCTGTCATCAGCCTCTGGACGTAGTAGCTTGACTTACAAGATGCGCAGAGCATGAATGCCACAGACAGATCGATGGGAAGTGCATGTAACCGCGCGAGGCCTTAATGAAAGCAATGGGGAAATTACCTTATGAGGAAACTCTTGCAGAGCTGATATACGAGAGGTAGGCTGTCACTCAAATGAACTTTTCGACAAAAAAATAAAAGTTATAATTGAATACACAACTTCCTATTATGTAAAATTTGCGTACGCTTAAAAAATTAACTTAAGAAATAAAAAATATTTTCAAGATCTGAAATTGTTTACTTACGTATTTACGCCTACATATAAAAGTTTCAGAAACGACATAGGTTGCTATTTATTCTCAATCTTACCGAAACACGTAGACTTGTGAGCCTGACTTTAAAAAGCAACCCCCGCCCCCGGTTATTTCAGAGGAAGTATAACCCGCTGGCGAGCTGAGCCGGTGTCAGTCCGTCCGTTCAGTGAGCGCCTGACGGCTAGCAGCTCTGGATCCCCGCCCTGAACGTCCCTGAACTACGAGATCAGCGTTTTGGATTGGCGTATGGCCGTCGGAATTCATTTTGTTTTTATTATAGAGGTGCCTAATCTTTCGTAAAAATTCCGCCGAAAAAGAGAAGACGGTTTACCCCAAATGCTAGGAATTTATTTCATGTAAGTAGCCACGGCACTTGTGTGACTGACTAGGAAACATGGACCTCGCCGTCCGCTTCACAGCCAACGAACCGCGCGGCGCTGGAAAGTTTAAACATCCAGCTCGACTAATTCGCTGGTTTTCGAGGCATTGCGTGCACTGTCGGCACACGTAAATCAGGTTTTGAGCTAATGTTCGCATAAGGCGTGGATATTTTCTTGAGAGAAACTGTCATCTAGGGTGGGTTAGTCAGCCCAGAGGTCACTTATCCCTCTCAAGCTCAAAAGATTAGCTAAGCTAACGTTAGCCACGTAGCAGCGTTACCTAGCTAACCTGCTAACTGCTACATATAATAATATATTAATAACTAGATAAACCATTTAATGCAAACCCACACGGCAGCAAGCTAGATATTTTCCCTTTATTAATTGGAGAAGCTCGTATTTGTCGTATGTAGACGGTGAGCTGTCGTGTGAAGGGCTCGTAAATGTGGCGGGTTTGTCGCTCGCTGTTCCTTCATGTCCGCTGCGCAGCGGCGGGCGCTTTTCAAAACGGCGGACTGAGCTGATGCGAGCGGCCGTTACTGTGAATTAGCACGGAATTAATAACGTGGCCGCTTTCTCTTTCAGCCGCGTTAGTTGAATGTAACGGTAGCCACTTTAGGGCTAAGTTTGGTTATATATATAAAAATTCTCGTTATGCGTGAGATTTGTAATGCGTTCTGTTTAACCCAGGTGTCAGTGAATTATCAGAACAACTTGGGAGCATCGATCTACCGTGAGCAGTTTGACTTCAACGCTGAGCCTCCTTGGGATCCTAGCTGATAACAAGAGGGGTCCGATTTTGACCTGTCTGTGAGTACAGATGATCCATCTGAAACTGTTGAGTGGTGTTTAACAATTTATAGACGTTCTGCTGTCAGTCCCAATTCAGCTCTGCTTGTGAGATTCTCATGGTCACAGAGAGAACCTATGGGGTCATAAATCAGTAAGCACTTTTTTCTGGAGCAAGTGTGTGTGACCCCAGGGTCAAGGAGCACTGCAGAGTTTTGTGGTGTTTCTGCTTTTGTATGCCTGTTACAACTGCCCCGCTAATTATTAAGCCCTTTATGGGATTGGTTGGGTGTGTTCAAGCAGAGAAAATGTGGCTCTTCCCACGTGATCTGACATGTTGTTTTGCCAGCAGCAGTAGTGATCATACCATCAAAGAGCCCTTTCAATAGAATTCATAACTGTAGTAGCTTTTAACATAAAGAAGTCACTCAAAAGGTGGCTCCCAGAACACAGAGATTACAGCAACCGCCACTTTTGTTTTACTAAAACAAAAAGGGATCAGAATTTTCAGTTCCTTTCTATTAAAAGTCAGTCCTGGTGTGCTATTATCATGTCCCCTCTGACTGGAGACAGACTGTCCTACCTGTCTGTTCAGTCTGTGGATGTCACAGATCGTGCACTGCCTGGATGTTGCTTGGTTTAAACGATGTTTTTTTGTGCTTCTCAGAGCTAAGTGCTGCTTTGTTTTCTTTCCCTGGTCTACAGTGGATATCGCTAGGACCCGGGAGCGGTGAGCGTGCTGCTAAATAGGTGACCTGCTTTATGCCTGCGCTGAACTGGGCTTGTGGATGACGATGAAGGCGATGCTGGAAGAACTGCAATATTCTGTTGAGCTGCTAGAAGGAGACACTGCTCTCCGAGACGTGATCGACAGGCTTATCATTGACCAAACAATTGTAAGTTTTGGCAGGAGAGTGCCGAGTCAGAGTTCCTATCGGAATTGGCGATTTTAAACAGCTCTTTTTCTCAATGTGTTCCATTACTTACTGCGATGGCAATATAAAGAATGTGCTGGAAGCTTCCCCTTCTTCCAGTAAAATGTCCATGTTGTCCTCTATATGCAGCCTATAGCCAAGTGTCCTCTCCCCTCCAGACTCAGAAGAATGCGTTCTTCGTGGCCGACCTCGGGGCTGTCATTTGGCAGCAGGCCCGATGGAGAACTCACATGGACCAGGTCCGGCCGTTCTACACGGTGAAGTGCAACAGCAGCCCCGTGGTGCTGGAGGTTCTGGCCGCGCTGGGAACTGGCTTCGTCTGCTCCAACAAGGTAGCGGCCGTGCCGCTGTGCTCTTGACTGAGGAACCCAAACCTCCGGCCTCTCCAGTCGGACCAGCCTTGTAGATTGTTACGTTGTTGGGGATAAAACCATTAGTGGAAACAAACTGATCTATTCCATATTCCAGTTTTAAATTCCAGCTCTTCCAGCTTTTAATGAAACCCTTATTTATCCTTGCTAAAGGCGAGCGGATGTATGCGGTATGCACTAATCCTCCCCCATGCTCTGCGTGCCTTTTCTTCCCAGCATGAGCTGGAGCTGGTGAAGAGCTTTGGTGTGGCGTCCCAGGATATCATCCTTGGTGGGGCGTGCAAGCAGCTCTCGTACATCAAGCATGCGGCCAGGCAGGGTGTCCGGCTGCTGGTGTGCGACAGCGAGGCGGAACTGCGCAAGATCGGCCGCTCTCACCCGAAAGCCAAGTGAGGGGCCCCTGCTCACGCGGCCCTGGGCTGCTCCAGGAGCGCCGCACAACGTTACGAGCACGTGTTGCTAGTAATAAAGAGAGGCTAGTAGAGACCTGTCTGTGTCGTGCATACTGGTTCCGCTTTGCTTTTAGTTGCTTCATTTTGTCCAGCAGATGGCGCTTTTAAGTAAAGTCGCAAGAGGCCATTTTCAGGGAGCAATGAGTGTGCGTTAATGCCCCTTGTACACACAAGTGTGCAATACTTGCTTGGTGCAATACAGCGTATTGTCTGTCTGTCTGCATTAGGTTGCTGCTGCACGTGTCCTCCGTGGGAGCGTGCTGCGAGCGGGAGCAGACAGCCATGCCGTTTGGCTGCACGCTGAAGGACTGCAGGCAACTGCTAGAGGGCGCCAAAGAGCTCGGCCTGCAGGTCGCCGGCATCAAGTGAGCCTCTCATCCCCGCTGATCGCTGCTCCCTTTCACTCCTAACCTGTAGATGTCTGTTGTACCGCCCCTTGTTGACGTAGTGATTTGTAAGTTGAATGACTCTGTTGTGTCCAGGTTCCATGTGCCCTGTTGCTGTGCCGATCAAGAGGCCATCAGTCGTGCAGTGTCTGATGCCCGTTGTGTGTTTGACATGGGGGTGAGTCAGTAGACGTTAGCGCATAACGTTTAGTCACCCTGTCCGTGTTCTAGGAGTATTTATATACACTTGCAGTGTGTGTTTGGGCCTATAGTTCCCCCATATAAGTGGAGCATAGACACATGACACTCCATAGCATCAGTTAAGGCTTATCATTTTAACACAGGAGGAGCTTGGATTTGTCATGAACACTCTGGACATTGGAGGAGGCTTTGATGGAACAGAGAGCCAGTTGGAAAAGGTAATGAGTATTTAAATAAACGTTCCCCGTTTGTCTGCTGGGGGGGGCACAGGTGGGCCAACCTTACCCACAACTACTGGTGTTTCTATTGCTTTAGTCTATGCTTCTTTATGAATGCTTGTGACTCGATGGCTAACGGCTGCAGTGCCATCTGTTTGGGGGAGGGGGTGCTTGTTATGATTTATGTATCATAACAGTTTGTTCCTGATGTTTGGGGTTGTCCTCCACTGCAGGTGACCCAGGCACTGAAGCCAATCCTGGACGTGTACTTCCCCCTGTCGACGGGCGTGGCGGTGATCGCCGAGCCCGGAGCATATTACGTCTCTGCTGCTTTCACGCTGGCTGTGAGCATCACGTCAAAGAAAACCGTTGTGCGGGACACCAAGCGCTGCCCACGCGGTGAGCACTACCTGCGCCTGCTCTCCTTCTGCTCCTGCAGCCCTGCTGCATTCTGGGGGAAATGTACCTCACGCAGCAAATTGTGTGTGTGTGTGTCCTTAGATGTTCTGTCTAGAAATGATCAGCTGGAGTTTCTCTACTGTATCAATGATGGGGTATTTGGTTCGTTCGCCTATAAGCTGTTGGAGGAATCCGTTCCTGTTCCAGTTCTCCACAAGGTAAAAGCCCTTAAATCCAGTGATGAACTCGGGTTCGCCTCCATATCCCGGTTTTGACTCTGTGCAGTGTTTGCGCAGCTGTGTTGGGAGATGAACCAATGACCTCCTCCGGTTGTGTCCTGTCACGCAGGAGGTGTCTGCGGAGGAGCCGGTGTTTTCCAGCAGCCTGTGGGGACCCTCGAGCGACAGCCTGGACCAGGTGGTGGAGCACTGCCTCCTGCCTGAGCTCTCCGTGGGGGACTGGCTGGTGTTCAGCCACACGGGGGCCAGTCGCCTGGGGCCCCCGTGTGTGCTCACGCACCAGCCCAGAGCACCTGTGCATTACGTCATCACCACACGAGACTGGTACAGCTACAACTTGTGTTTGTTTGATTGTTAAAGAGCCATGACAACATAAAGATATTTGCATGTAAAAAAATTTCTATAATTTCTGTTAGAAGTAAGTGAAACTCAGCATTTCACGTTGCCTCCTGAATCTGCGTGGTTCGTGCGTGACGTCATGCAATATGTTTTTGGTCTTCTGAATTTTGCAGGTACGAGATCCAGAGTAGCGGCGTCACGTTGGACACCATGAAGAACTTCTCACTGGTCCCCTGGTGCCTACACTCTGGTCTGACTGAGACGTCGATTTCGACTCCAGCGTAGTGCTGCTCTGGCTGTGTGGCTCATGAAGGAGAATCTTCTAGAATCTTCAGTTAAGCTGCGAGTTTAGCAGAGATGACACAAAATGGAGGCATGGATGTTAAAATGGATGATGCATCAACAAACCCATGTAATATAATGAATTATATCACAAACCAGACAACCTATTATAATTATGGGATTTGTTTATTTTTTGGGAGGCCTCGGTTAACACTGAAGTTGAAGTCAGTCCTTTAAATATATGCAAACAGCAAGAATCTTTCCTGTTATTAATTCCTGTTTGCATCCCATTTATTTATTCAACATGAAGCCAAATTCCATTTTGGTTGCTGTGCTTTTTAAGAGTTGTACATTTGGTTTGGGGTTGTTGAACAGAACTACTTGGTAGGTATTATGTATCGGACCATGAAGTTGGGTATTTATTCTGTATTTTGGGGGAACACCAGTAGATGGCAGCACAGCTGAGAATTCCGCTTTGGGGGAATTATTTGAATCAAACGCTCTGTAGAGCTTTGCTTAAGATATTTTCTTCCTTTAGGTAGGAGCAGTATTGGGTATTGTAGATGCTAGTGTACTGTGGACACTAACACCATTGCAAACTCCTTATTAGATGCTATAATTACAAAACTGGAATGGCTTTGGCACTCCTGCTCTCTAAGTGCAACTTTGTGGTTCACTTATAGGATGATCTAAATATATATATGCATGTACGAATTGGAAGCACAAGAACGTGTTGAATTGTTTTCTGAAAGTGCTGTTGGCAGAAGTGAGCTGTGGGGTAAACGGATGCCGCTGACGCAGTCCTCAAAGCCGTCGAGTGCTCTGGTTAACGCCAACCCTCAACGTGTTAAACCAAAGTGTCGTTTTTTACGTGAGACTTTGATTTCTTCATGCAGAAAGTGGATAACTGAATTAACGTGACCAGGCCACTGTAGCGTGGTCCTATTGGTCAGATCACACGCGTGCTCGTGTGTGCTGGGTGCTTTGCATCGGGTAACCTGCAGTACAATGGGGGTTGTTGGCAATGCATCGTGTCCTTGCTTAACTGGGAAGTGATGACTTCTCACAGAATTTTTTAATAGTCTTTTAATAGATGCTCTTGCCTGCAGCATCCCTAATACCAGGCGAGATCCTGCATTAGCTCTGTGAACGTTTAATTTTCCTGAGAAGCAATCCTCAACCCTGTGGTTACATGATGTTGTAAATATTTGAGTTTTAAATATTTTATTAATGATTTAAAGCTGTAAACTTGCACTCTTAAAATCATTAAAATAGAGATTGTACAAAATAGAATAAACAATTTGGAAGTGATAACATTTTGGTTGGTCATAATGAGTAAAGTCTGTTCAGTGATTTAATACTTTGTTAAAGTTATATTAAAGAAATCATGTGAATTATAAAGGATTTTTCATGTACTACAATGGGACTACAAACTACATACTGCTACATATCAGTGCAAACTTGCAGAACATTATCCACACTGGTTAGAACATTTGAAGCCTTAAAGAATTCAGTGACATTCGTATGAATGTATTGTGGGTTCCTAGAGGCTGTAAATATGACTTGACACATTATTTTCTTCTCAGGGCTGGATTTATCAGAAAAAAAACCTTGCGCTTGAATTTACATTCAAGATGCAAGCAAGTAAACACGATAAAACAACTAGGTTCAAATATTTCATTGTGAAGTCTCTTGGTAGTCTGAGGGAGTCACAAAACCCTAAGACGGCGTTCAAATCGTGTCCTTCAAACTCTCACACGGTCCTGTTGGCTCCCACCTCTGATCGTTTGTGCAGCACATGGCCTGTGTTTTTGCCACACCTGACACTAAGGTAGGTGCCAAGTCCACAGCTGAAGTTTTCCCATGAACCCTCTGGGTTCTGTGTCCTGCACCTAGCTCCCCGCCTTGGGACTGAGGCTCACAAGCACGCGACCCCTTGCACCGCTGGGACGGTGTCGTCCTGTCTCCAGCTGCCAGGGCGGAGCCCTCCTGAGGTGTCGTCGCGCGTGCTTGGCCAGGTGGTCGCTGCGGCTAAAGTGCGCGTGGCACATGGGGCAGGAGAAACGCTTCTCTCCCGTGTGAGCACGCCGGTGTCGGGACAGTTCGTCCGAGCGGGAGAAACGTCTGCCGCAGCCCTCCCACCTGCACCAAAATGGCTTCTCACCTGCATGGAGAAGGGCACACAAACACATTGTTCTCACTGAGGCCCAGTCATACCTTCATGGCCAATGACTACAGACTTCCACTCTGGTGAGGAGTGAGGGAAATCAGCTCTGCAGATGTCTTGATTCAAGGACCAGAGTTGATTGTCAGGGCCTGAATTGGACTTTCACTTAAAGTTTCATTCCTTTTACTTTTGAAAAGAAAATTCCCAATGACATTTATAAATATTGCTTAGTGATACTTGGTGCACAGTGTCATCAAGTGCAAAATTAAGATTTCCTTCATAGAATAACTCCTTGTCCTAGTCTAAAATACATAACAAATCTTGTTCATATAGACAGAATGAAACGTTTTGACAGAGGTTTATAAGTTTGGCTTCAAAAATAAGATCTGTCAGAATTTTGTACTTAGTGCCTGAAGTTTTATAATTAGTGGTTAATCAAGCTAATTAACAAATCTAGGTGATTACAACAACATTATGTGGAGAAAGTTTACATTCTAAAACTATCCATCTCTAGTTTTATAAACCCCAGGCTGTTTTAACCCAGTGGAAGTGCTCTTGCATTAATGAAATTGTTGTCCATTGTATTTCAACTTTCTCCCTTTTTACAATGTATTGTCAATTACATGATTACACAAACACTTTGACCCCTTACCTGTGCTTGGAAAACATGTGTTTGTGCAGGGGGGAGGGTCACATGTAGCCTAAGGTCATACTTTAATTTAAAATGACTGTTTACTGTACTGGTAATCAACAAAAAAATTGGTCGACTCATCATACACAAACTGAAGAAGAACCCTGCTATGCTTCTCTCACCTGTGTGAATCCGCAAGTGTGCACGGAGATGGGAGCTTTTAAAATAGGTCTTCCCACAGTTTGGGTGGGTGCAGACGTGACAGCGCACCCGTGTCAGGTCGGGTCTTGCCTGGATCTGTGGGAGTGGGGGGCCGTGGTCTGGTGCAGGAGCTATGGCGGTGAACTTTGACCCTCCGAAGGCCACCGCCTTAGGTTGCGGAGCCAACGATGCCTGCGGCACCAGCACCAGGATGGCTCCTGTAGGAGCCTGACAGGACACAACAGCGGCAGCAGAAATCGGACTCCCAACTAAAACGGCCGATGCGGGACAGGTGTCTGGTGGATTAGCTGTATGTGGAGGTGGAATGTTAGGCAGGGAGCCAGCAGGTGGCGATGGTGGAATCATCTGGAACACTGTTACTGACAGCACACTTGCAGGAGCAAAACCAGAGAGTGTTCCAATAGGGGCAGTTAGAGGGGGTGGGGCTAGGGGAGGAGTCAGAAAGGTGGGCGAGTCAGAGGTCAGAGGATTTACCCCTGGGTCCATGCTAGTAGGAGCACCAGAGCTGCTCTGTGCCTGGCTGTGCAGGCCGGATCCACGCCCTGTCTCTCTCTGGACGACAGGATAGGACAAGGGGTCAGACGTGTGACGGATCACGCTGATAGCCCTGCCCTTCGTCTGCAGGGGGTGGGGTGAGGCGGTGTAAGTCACGCCTTCCATCATGTCTCCTTGAAGCACTTCAGCAGCCGGAGGGCTGCAAGGTGGGGTCATGCACTGTAATGTCTGTTGGAGAAGCAAGACGTGTGTCATGACTGCTGATAAATTTTCCGCTGCCGCCCGTAATTGGAAAAAACAGCCCTTGTAACCTCTATCCTGTCAGAATGAAAGATGTAGCACTCACAAAAGCAGACTCATGGATGTCCGTGAGCCCTTTGTAAACAGACTCTCCTTCACATGAGTCTGAGCGACGCGACAAGAGGTAGAGTTCGGAGTGCCAGGAATGGCCATCCTTCCGGCTGTCCGTGGACGTGAGGGATTCTCCAGCCTGCGGGTTTCCTTGAGAAGGACCTCTCACCGTCAGGCTACTCGCTGACACAGCCTTATCTAGGAGGTCCTGTTACAAAATACACGCGATATACGCAAAAGAAAACACATTAATTGGTCGCGTTAGGGAAATTGAACTTGTTACAACAGTGAAAAGAAAAACTGAGGGAAAAAAAAGAAACAGATACAGGAAAATACAACAAAAAGTGATATAAATATAAAAATACGGTATTATGCCCATTTGTGCTTTATGAGATTAACTACTCCACTCAAAACTGTGTTACGCGTAAAAACTAGTCTATTCTAATTTATCCAAATCCCCCCCCCAAAGAAAAACAAAAAACAAAACAAATCTGTTTGGTACCAAATTATTATCAAAGAAAACACAGTAGGCGCAATTCAGAGGGTATATTAAAAAACAACCACTTTATGTAATATCTGGGGGAAAAGGTTTGAGATATGCCATTTGCTTACTGGCGACCAATGAACCCTAAGCTATTTGAAGAGTCTTCCCGATTACAAACGGGAGGGTATCTGCTACTTCGGTGGAAGGATGAAACCGAGGCTAACCTTTCACCTAGTTTTGAACACAGCAGCGATCTGACACAGGCAAGATACTTTGCGAGCATCAAACCTATTTTATTTAAATAGACAAATGAACTAATAGTGATATTACCCAACTGTGTTTCCAAATAACAATAACTCATTACTGAAAGAAGAAGCAAACATTTTTAGAATACCAAATGCTGACAGGCTACTTACATTATTTGCAGATGAATCACGATGCAATTTACTCATGTTTTAACACTAAGATGTATATACGGTAATAACTATTCCTAAACCTGGCCAATCTCACTTCTGTGACATGTTTAAAGAATTCTCCCTCTTGTGTTATTACTCATTCAGCCATTTCAAACGTCGAAGGCATGGGTGGGCAAGAATCCACCACAGGCCAATCGTGAGTAAAGGTGTGTGGAGCCTCCAGCCAATAAGGAGAGAATCGACGCGTGATCAGAGGCTGATTCGTGTCGTGAAATCAGCATGACACACAGCGTTCCCTGCTTGGCGTGTAAACGCGATGACCACCCGAGCTTGAAAATCCCTGCGATGACTTGACACCTGAGGATCTTCTCGTGGATTTTGTAAGGGCAGCACGGCTATAATGTCTTGTAACCGAGGCCTTGGCTTGTAGGTCGTAATGTCGAGAATAACCAGATAATGAGTTTCTCCCTTTACAACTGCTAATATATTTTATTACATAGATAATGACGCAGTGCATATGGGATACAAAAGTGACAGGTGACTGTTTTTTGCTTTCCGTAAACAAACCAATTACCGTAAATGACATCATATATAAACATCACACCAAAAACCAATCCATTAGATCTTCCTCTCGTGGGTTCTATTTCAGTCTGTCTCTTATAGATTAACACAGACCATTTTGGCTGGGTTTTGAGCTTCACGCACCTTGTGTGAGTGGAGAAACAATATTCAACTATTCATTGACAGTTCAATGTAACATGGCAGTAACCATGACCCATGAATTTGATGGAATTCAAGTGCATTGCTAGTCTTACTCTACTTTTACAGGTGGCTGGGGGTCATCTACAAATTATCCAGTTCAAATGTGCTTTCTCATCAATTTTAACAAAGCCAAAGACTAATAGCCTATGTGGAACCAATTGCTTTTTGTTTTGCATTGTATTTTACAGTGGGAATATATAATTATGTATAATTATAATCCATTTACATTTTTTGTGTACTTTGTTTTGTGTGTATCCCCTACAGCAAAGCCCCCTAGTGCGGTACTAGCTTTTACAGTCTTTTACAGTTTCTACATTCAATCATTTGGCCACAAATGTAACACTGTAAGAGTTTATTCAACATATCATTCACATGTTAATTCAGCACTGGAAATGTTGATTTGTGTGTTCTGTGTTTCCTGTATCTATATGTATCTATATTTCCATCCTTCTACCTGCCTCCCTCATCCTCCACCAGGCAGAATTACCCACACTGGAAGTGAAGGCCATGGATGTCAGGGCTGCGTGTAACCGCAGACGGACCACGATGCAGCAGGGACAGGACAGCCACACACGGGCAGTAGTGCAGGGGGGACAGGACAGCCACACACGGGCAGTAGTGCAGGGGGGACAGGACAGCCACACACGGGCAGTAGTGCAGGGGGGACAGGACAGCCACACACGGGCAGTAGTGCAGGGGGGACAGGACAGCCACACACGGGCAGTAGTGCAGGGGGGGACAGGACAGCCACACACGGGCAGTAGTGCAGGGGGACAGGACAGCCACACACGGGCAGTAGTGGAGCGGGGACAGGACAGCCACACACGGGCAGTAGTGCAGGGGGGACAGGACAGCCACACACGGGCAGTAGTGCAGCGGGACAGGACAGCCACACACGGGCAGTAGTGCAGGGGGGGACAGGACAGGACAGCCACACGGGCAGTAGTGCAGGGGGACAGGACAGCCACACACGGGCAGTAGGGCAGGGGGGGACAGGACAGCCACACACGGGCAGTAGTGCAGGGGGGACAGGACAGCCACACACGGGCAGTAGTGCAGGGGGGACAGGACAGCCACACACGGGCAGTAGTGGAGCGGGGACAGGACAGCCACACACGGGCAGTAGTGCAGGGGGGACAGGACAGCCACACACGGGCAGTAGTGGAGCGGGGACAGGACAGCCACACACGGGCAGTAGTGCAGGGGGACAGGACAGCCACACACGGGCAGTAGTGCAGGGGGGACAGGACAGCCACACACGGGCAGTAGTGGAGCGGGGACAGGACAGCCACACACGGGCAGTAGTGGACAGGACAGCCACACACGGGCAGGGACAGGACAGGACAGCCACACACGGGCAGTAGTGCAGGGGGGACAGGACAGCCACACACGGGCAGTAGTGGAGCGGGACAGGGGGTCACTCAGAGCGCTCCTCAGCAGGAGGTGATCTTCTGCTCATAAGTAATGTAAATAACAGTGTGCGGTGGCCCTGTTCTCCTCCAGACCTCAACTGTAACCACTGATAAAAGTGGGAGGCCAGCTTCACGTGTGTGTGTGTGTGTGTGTGTGTGTGTGTGAGAGAGAAAGAGAGAGAAAGAGAGAGAATAAGGGATTTTTTTTATAGCTAAATGTATTTTAATTGGCACATTCATGCTTTACACTTGTGTGTATGAACACTCAAGACTACAAAAGATATTTGGGCAATGAGTTGGTCATTTTAGAGCGTTCAGAATTGTCTAGTATAAATGCTCATACTGGGTGAATGGTATCGTGGGGAGTTATTTTCGGGTTCTCCCTGGCTTGAAGCCAGTGGTCACCACTCCTAACGTGATCACATTACCAAAGCGGGCAAACGTAGTGCTGATGCTCTCAGAGGAATCATCGTACATTTGAGGGTGAAACCAAAGGACGAACTTTGCGTTTGACCCATCGAAGCCCCCAAACAAAAATAACCTGCTTCAACTTAAGGCTTAGTGAAACTCTGCTAGTGAGCTAACATTCATCATGGAATATGATAATAAACTACAGCCTGTGTGTTATGTGCTGCTAATACACTCTGCCCCAGATGTTGTTGTGAGTTATGAGTATCTTGTTTATTAGTGCCAATTTTGACAATGGTGATATTTTTAACTGCAAAAAGATTGAAGTGGCTAAGGATGTAAAACCCTGCATAAAACATTCTGAACTTTTTCCATCTCTGAATTCATTTACCCCACACTACAACCCCTGTACTGTCCCCGTCTTTAGGTTGAAGGACCTAAATCGATGTTCTGGGCTCTGCATATTTTTAGCTTTCTGACTCATTCTTTGAAGATTCTCGGGAAGCACAAAGTGCAGTGAACCCAAGGAGATCAAAGACATGATCAAACAGGTTAGTTCTAACTATGGAGCATATTTGCATACAAAATTAATCTTTAACCATCCAAGCCAGAAATACCACTTTTATAGCTATATTTATCCTGGCTCATGTCCTGAAGGGTAGAGGTTATTTCAAACGAATAGCCCAATGAAAATACAGATTAATCTTTCTTAAGGTTTTGCCTCTGTAGGTGGATTTTAACAAACGTGTACGGTTTTCCTAAAGCAGGATCGTTGCATCGTAGGATTAAGATCCTCTTCAGTGAGCAAGAGAGAGAGAGTGTTCAGTATAATAAAGTATAGATGCTCTTTGGGTTAAGTTGCTTTTGTGAAACCGAGCCCAGTTCTGTTTCGCTTTATAAGTGTATAGTTTTTTCTAATCACAAAATATTTTATATGTGTATTCATTTTGCAAATCCAAACTATGCTTTGTTAAACAATTTAAATGACTTGTGTTGCAGTAAATCATTGTAATGCTGGTAAAATTCAAGAGTACTACCTCAAAGGTGATGCATTCCTTTCAGTACATGATTGCCCCCTGTTGGTCATTGCTAAGCAATATTCACTTTTCTGCATTTCTGGGTCTACAGTATGCACACACACTTTGAATGAAAGTGGTGTGTTTCATTGACACAAATGATGAATTGCATCATTTACACTATTCGCATTAAACTGATGACATATTCTCATAAATTCTTGAAAAATGTGCACATACGTTATTTTCAAAACATTACTATTCAAAGTTGTATATTTAGCTGCTTTGATTCTGTTGTTCTTGAAAATTCCAAATATAATCAAATTAAATGATACAATCTACTATTTTAGACAGACTGCATTTAACATTTGACAAAGGCACTGTTTTACAGCGCAATTCTGATTCTCTGATATCCCTGCCTGCCATTGACAATTATTATCATTCTCCATAAATCATTTTTTCATCTTTATCTGTGAATATGTTTACAAAGTTTTAGAGGGTATTTCATAACAGCAGTTGTTCTCATAAGTCATACTGTGAGAGTCAATTTAAACATTTCAATAGAAATCACACCCCACCCCCACCTACACCACCGATCTGTGTTCTGGAGGGTGTACAGTTAATGTTTAGGCCAAACCCTCCCCTCTCTGATGGACTCCTGCACTGACCTCCTGCTCTGACGTCCTGCTCTGACGTCCTGCACTGACATCCTGCTCTCTCTTCCAGTCCTGCATCCATGCAAATGTTCTGTAATTTAGCAGCAGAATACAATCGCATTTCTTTCACATGCACATCAAACAGTTTGTGTGGGTTTTGCTGGAAAAGAGGTGTTGAATTTTTTGTTCTGCTATGTTGGCCAGAGGCGATGAATTGCATACAGTTTCTCCTTATAGCCATATAAGGACATAGCTGTGTGCTTTTTTTTGCAGGTTTTGTCTACTCCATAGCAATTGGATTATACAATTAGGTCATGTGAATCAACCTGCAGTAGGCTTTAAATTATAACCCTGTCATGCTTTTTTGACAGACTGTACTTCATATTGGAATATGGATCAGTTTTTGTCTAATGGCCCCACTGCATTGAGTTCTCTGCTTCTAAAAGACTGGCTGGTAGGAGCTTGACCAATGAACACCCACGTTCTGCATTTATCCTGTTCTTACAGAGCATAAATGAAGAGTTGCTGGAAGATGTATCATTGCAGACCACTCTATGCCAGCCTCTGTCTTATTATGGACCATCTCCAACAGCAGCGGCTTGTTCTATCTCAACATGTAAAAACTAGAAACTGCATACTGATAAATATTATTCTGTGTGTAATCTTCTCCTTACATCTGCTGCTACCCTTGGACCATCCACTCCATGCACATAACTTGGTCCATTGATTCCCCCCATCTTAACAACTATGCCCTGCCCATTACTTGTCTGTACACCTGACTTTACTGTTGCATGGCTTGCTAAACCTGCCCTACTGTTTATGGACAGATCTGCTTTAGGCAGCATCAGGAAAGAAAAGTAAAAGCTTCTGTTAATTAATATTTTTACATGAATTAATACAATTTTAGTAGAAGGCCTCAAATTAGCAGACATTTGTCAACATAGAAGCAGACAACTGGCAACGCAGTTGTTTGCTATTCTTGATTGAACTTGTTATTTCTCCTATTTTTGTAAACATTGTGATGGTGGACTGTACCTGTCATGAACATGTACCTGTTTTTTTGTTTTTTTTAGCGTGACAGACCTGTTGACTGATGGTTATCAACCGAGATAATGGACAAGAGAAAATACAAAAACCAAAACAAACAACCAAAAACATATATACATCTTTGCACATGTAGACTTGTTTTTTTGTTTGTTTTTTGTATCTGTCTAGTGCCACATAAAGTGTTTCAAAACTAGCCACAGTTTGCTCAAATATGTTTTCTTCACTTTGTTTTACTATGTATTTTTAACTCTTAAAATTATTTTCTGAGTCTGTTTATTTACTTATAGATATTAGTTTATATTTTCTTTTTTTTTGGTTTACACGAATGATATAATTCTATAATTAAAGCAGTTTATCCTTAGTAATGAATTTAATCTATAGGCATGGTACAATTCTTTAGCTAAAATGCGTAGTTGTTCTTTTTGATAATTAATACCTTTTAATGAGTCACATTTTACTTCAGTGCATGACAGGAGTAAAGGGTGCACGAAGGCTATCACTTGTTTACTCTTTGGAGCCTTGAGCATCGTGACTGTCTCGCCATACCAGCGATATGAGACTATTCTCTTTGTTCTGAAATATGAGAGATTTGTTAGTGCTTTCTGCCGCTAAGGTGCCTAAAGTCGCGCGTGCGTGTTACCCATTAACCAGGTATGTCAGTGACATCTTTATAAAGTAGCTCGGCTCCCTTTTCATGAATGTGCAGAATTCACGAAATTGGTCAAATGAGCGAAGGACACGCTATCATAATAAAGTATTTATAATATTGTCATAGGAATACAAAAGTCAAAGACTCTGTTGCATGCATTTCAAGAAAGAACGTGTTCTTTCACCAGAAAAACTAAATTCAAATACTCAAAGACATACAACATCGTGGTTTTATTATATGTATAAGACCGTTTTTAACAACAGTGCCCTCGCAATGACAACACATGCTTAGAAGTGCTTCTTTTCATCCCTTTTATGCTCTACAGCCAATCCGCTTCGCCATAACTTGTTTTCCTGTTACAGTCCAAGATCCAACCAGCATCAACGTTATATCCTTGTTTGTCGAGATAGAACGAAGAAGCTTGATAGAGTTAAGATGGCGGCATGTGGGTGAGGAGGTTGTATATCTCAGCTCTGGGTTTTTGTCTCGCAAAGAGGATTTATAGTCAAATACACCATTACACATAATCAGTAAGAAACGACACCCATATACTTTACACATTTCGGCTTATTTTGGACTGAAATAATGACCTCTATACACTTCGTCGTTCATCCGTTGCCCGGGACCGAGGATCAGCTCAATGACAGGTATTTGTTGCGGGCGGGGGGAAATAAGGGTTCAAATCAATATTTGTGTACGGGGTGTGGTGAAGCTCTTTTCATCTGTTTTAATAGTTTGTCTTATCCGATATGGTTATTAGGCGTCACTAATATTAGTCGATTTTACTTTTATCGTCTCGTAGTGCGGCCCAGCTTGCCCAATCTTTCTCGATGTCGGTGCAGACTTAGCTGGTCGCTTTCCCAGATAGCTCGCTAGCTAACTGGAATGATTGGCCGATAGTCAAAGTTGAGATGGACAATGCGGATTGGGGGATGGGGAGAAAAGAGAGGGAACCCTCAAATATGCTCCACTGTAACTATCTTTTTTTAATAATGAAACTACATATTTTTTATTCGGTGTGTTAAATGTTATTTCGGCGATGTCGCCAATGATGTGAACCAATAAGCGGTTAAGAAATCTCTTATGCTAGAGTATCGAGTTAGCTAGCTAGCAAGTCTGTTTAGCGGCTAACTCGCGAGCGACCTAGCCGAGTGCCGATCAGCTAGCTTAGCCAACGGCTATTCCGGCTAGGTTGGCTAATTACGTTCTCTGCACGTTGTCGTACCATAAGACGTAGGTTATGCCTCCCTGACGGCTTTGTGTAACTCCGTATTCTTGTTCCTATTTTATATAACTTGGCTAGAAAGCTATCTTGACTACTTAAACAGACAGGTTTGCAAATTAACAGTTAATCGCCGCAAACCAAATAAACAACAACAACAACAAAATCTAAAGACTTCATATCTTAGCGAAACGCACAGGCTTTTTGGTCGAAGAGTTTATATTTGTTTCACCCCTGTTGTTTTTGTCTTAACGTTGGCAACGAAGCCTTTGTCCTTCCTATTTGAGGATAATGTTTTTACGTAAATGTAATGCAGTGCTTTTGTGAACCAGGTTTACTTTATATTGTTTTACGAGGTATAAGATGACGTTGTAGTTGCATGATTCCGCTACTAGTACTAGCTAGCTAGTCTGAGTAAGTTAGCAAGCTAGTTAAGGACCATTGCTAAATTATGTAGCCAAAGCTACATGTTCGGATTATCTTCACCAATTGATTTGTCGATTGTTTGAAAAGGTAGTGACAGTTTATGGTTAATAATTTATTATCTAAATGTCAGTACCAGCTTTACGATGATGCCCATTCTTGGGTTAAAACTAGCGGAGGAAAGTAATTACTATTAATATAGCCAGATAGCTAAGCTATGTAACCTAGCTAACTAGCTCGTTTTGATTACCGCGACTTCAGTGCAGTTTAGTCTGTGGCAGCGAAACCGTAGCTACAAGATTCAACCTAGGTTACAAATCTTTATTTGGTGTAGGCTACGCTTCGTTATCTTGCTGTTCATGACAAAGTTACCTAATTTATTTGCCTACAAATCAAAAGACGTCAACTGTAAACTATCTATCTTAATACATATACGTGTGTATGTGCATGTATGGGTCGTATTAGGAACATTACGGTAGCCCCACTTATTCCATTTTAAGACTCTTTGAATTAATTTAACGGTGCCCTACAATTAGCACCTTGATCACACATTTTAATTGCAGACGGATGTGGGTTACATTGTCAACAGGCAATCAAAAGATTGCAGTCTTCTTTTTTTAAATGCTTTGTGGCAAGATGTGTGATCATGTTCATCAGGGATTTTTTTAAATTACTTTTGTGTTTATATCCGACCATATTTCCAGGTGACACTCAAAAAAGGTATTTGTGCACTTGTGGTGATTGAGTTGTCTCTTTATTTGTCCTGTATGGAAGAGTCTTGGTTTTCTGTTGTCACCGGAAATTAGGTGTTTTCCAGTCTCTGTGGCCCTTCATGTGCAGCTGTGAGATTCAGTATGACATCAGCAGATTAGACTGCTAGTGCAAGGCTATTTGTTGAACACGGGCTGCTCCCGAATGGTTCACTGCACAAAACAACTGTTCGCTTTGACTTTACAATGCTGGATGCAAGCTACTTATTCAGGGATTCAGCCTAGCTGATGTACTTGAAAACATTTCAGATGCTTTGCAAAATATGCAGCTTTGCAAAGCCTGAAAGTCTCGAATCTTTAACTTTGTCTTGCACACACCATTGCATTGTTCCACAGATTGAGAGAGGTGGTTAAGAAAACGCTATAATTTGTTGTCAACATGGATAAAAGCAGCAGTCGGTATTTCGAGTCATATTGCAGGTGACATGTAACGGTATTTTTTAATAATTGCTAGCGTTTACCAGCAAGTACTTCATTGTCTGCCTTATTTTTATTTGGATAGGTCTGTTAATTGCGTTTAATCTTCCCTGGTTACCTTCTAAAATCACTACACAAGTCTGGTTTTTGTTTGCATATTCTGATTACAGCATTCCCTGCACAAAGAGCTTCTTGGCATTGGATAAATCAAATCAATATTACTCCGTTTTCCAGATATAATGAATGGTGTGTGTGGTTGTTCCCTGACTGCCCCTGCACATCTGGCTGAGGTGATGTACAGGGGCATTGTCACTGAAGATTGGAGGAGAGCTAATTTAGGCCCTCAGAGGCTAATCAGAGGTGTTTCTCTGCCAACATGGCTGGTTTCTAAGGCGACCCATTGGCGAGCGTCTGTTGTCAGGAGCAGGGTGGGAGACGTCCTCTCCCATGTGGGTCAGATGAAACGGTGCTGAACACAGGCGGAGAAGCCCCAGTGCTGCCTCCAAGCACTGGAGAGCAAGACGCGCTGGAGGTTCTGTGAAATGGCAGCTCTGTCTAAGATGGACTTGTTTGATTACACATACCTACCATTCACAATTGTACGTCTGCTTTTCTTTGCACTGCCTATTTGTGCTTTGGGTAGATAAGGCATCGGGTAACACGCGGGAAGCCACTGACGGCTGGCACTGAAACTGACTGATGGCTCTATTCAGTGTGTGTGTGTGTGTGTGTGTTGAACTGCCTCTTTCTTGCCAACACTTTTCAGCCACCAGAATGTGGTGAGCTGGCTTATTTCTAAGCAAGGGCCCATCCAGGACTCTGATTAGTAATGATAAAAACAGTTTTTTTTAGTCAGCATAGCAAGCAAGCCTCCAGATTAGCAGAGATTTCATAACACAATGGTCTGTTCTTATTTAATCAAGGCCTGTTGTTTTGACTGAAGCCAAGTTTCATATTCCTCCCTTTTTCTAAACAGCTGTATAAATTATCCCTATTTGCTGAAACATACTGTTGTAAGCCGAGATACTGAACATTTGTTAGAATAAGCCAACGTGTGTGTATGTATGTGTATGTTATCCATTGAATAATTAAACCTTTCTATGCAGGCCATCAACGATATTATTGATTTTTTTGGTAGTTATTAAGTTATTAAATTAAATACATACAAAACACGTGTTGTCATGTAAAATGAGTGTCGCATGTCCTGCTAGAATTCTCATTTGATTCTCATTTCTTAAAACATCCAAAATGTGCAAGGATACCATATTCACTTTCAATCCAGTACTGAATCCAGTTCAGTACTTCCACCAAAAGTGATGCTCAGTTCGTAACGCACCATGTGATTATCATGCTGTTCATGCATTGACATTTTGCACGTCTCCCTCCATGGCTCTCCAGTTTGCATCACAACAACGATTTATTCATTTATATTTTTAGTATGAGGTATTTTAATGATTTGAGGTATGAAAAAAAAAAATGAAAGTTTGAAAATAGCCTATAACTTTGTCATTGTAAATGTTGAAGAGAATCGATTGAAAAGCTTCACTTGGTGCAGCAGAACGGGCTCAGTTGGACTCCCGTGAGTAAGCGCTCTGTGGAACACGACTAAGGGCAGTAGCGTGTAGCTCCGCCTCAACCTGTAGCATCTTGGGCCCCGTGGACGACTGATGGTGTGGAGATGGAGCCCCAGGAAATAGGCAGTGCGCTGTTTTATGACCACAACCGTGTGACTTCCACGAGCTGTACTTGTTTGAACAGAAAATTATGTTCATGCTGATCGATGTTGGAGAGCCCAGGGATCCCATTAAAATGTCTTGCCATACACTGGTAGTGAAAAGGGTCTGGTACACCTAATCAATAGAGTTTGTTAAATGTGCACACCACTGATGATTTTGGATGTGTTGCATAAGGCTTTCAGTTTATGCACACTTTACCCTCAGTGTAGGGACAGAGAAGCTGATTCAGGATTTACTCAGAAACTCCCTTCACGGGGGAGGTTGTCTGCTGAAACACAATGCTTGTATTGGTAACAACTTTTTTTTTTGGTTGTGTTTCTGAAAAAATTGTTCTAACATGTCATTTCTCTCCACAGACTTCGTGAAGTTTCTGAAAAACTCAACAAATATAACTGCAACAGGTGAGGGATACGCGTGAGTCAAATGGAAATTGTGTGTTTAGCGGTACAGCTTTTCCCCCCTGGCCTGTCAAAATGGCACATGTGTAGTGCCTGCAGGACACGAGAATCTCCAACCTTTATGGGCCTTGTGCTGATTCTCAGCAGATTCACTCCATCCCTTCTCCCCATTCATCACTGGGCTTGTACTGTTATGGTAGGATTTGCCTCTGCACTACTGATGTCACAGAAGGCAGCAGTACCCAAATGAGCCAATAAATGTCAATTTTAACAAAATGCAGGACAGCCTGTAGCTGAGTGTTACACCACAGGTTCACAACTTGCTTCAAATATATTGCAATGCTTATTGCTGTCAAAAGCAAAACATTTTAGAAATAATCTCACAAATAATCTCCCCACACACACACACACGCGCACACACATTCTGCCAGCAACATTTGTGACTGTTTGGAATGACATCTGGAATATGTGGATGGTAAACAAATATCCTCCTGGAATGCAACAGCCTTGCAAAATCTAGTCCTAAAGCCTGAACCAATGAGCTTTTTGCTGGGGGGGGGTTCTGTTTATTTGTTTAATATTAATTATAATGCTTAGTTAAAATCATTTCCCTTTAGCAAGTAGAATCTGCTCAACGTTGTTGTCTCTGTCCGTTCCAGTCATCCACAGCTGAACCTCCTGGAGCAGGCTACACTTAAACAGTGTGTGGTCGGACCAAACCACGCAGGCTTTCTGCTTGAGGTAGGATTTGAAACACTGTTTAAGATGGTGGATTTTTATGTGGGTTAAATGGCCCCGGAGCCCTTGGTTATATGTGCACAGTGTCCCCAGTGCTGTAGAGTCTGCAGGAAATGATGATGCCCTCTGTTTCAGGATGGACGCATCTGCAGGATAAGTTTTGCTGTTCAGCCAGATCGATTGGAACTGGGCAAGCCAGATGGAAATGATGGGTGAGACTCCAGTAATGTGTTGTAGACTCGCAGTGAACAGGGTGTTTTTATCTGTTTGTTTGTCGTTTTTTTGAGGGGGAGGGTGCAAGTGTCATTGTGCACTGCTTAAGTGTCAGTCAGGTTCAGATGGCTGCGTATGGATGTAGTGCAGGCATTACGTAGTGGGTTAAACCTTAATTTTTGTACCAAGTAAGCTTTTTATAGAGGGAATATTGTTGAAAACTGGCCTGTTTTATTATTTTGTGTTAAAGCTACTTTAATGCAGTTGGTTCTGCGTTAGGAAATCCGAACGCACCTGTGTGTCATGCAGAGCTGTACCGTCACGTTAAACAGCGAGCACCACTTGTGCTGCTATTTTATTTGCCCATGGTGCACAGAGGCGTCCTGAAGTTAGACGGGGTGGGGGTGGGGGTGTTTTTTTTTTCTTTTCTTTTTTCTTTTAATTAAAGAAAATGACGTGTTTCAGATGTGAAGGCGTCTGATTCAGAGGCTCCAGGCACTGGATGTATAGATTGCATTCTTTTGTGGCTTTGTAAAAGACACGGCTGCATCTGGTTTGCATTGTTTGTTAGAATGGGTTTGCAGCTAAAGGTGTAATTCAGGTTCGACCCTCACGGCCCATGAGACTGGCTTTTGTTTCCTGTTCTGGGAAAGCACCTCGTCCTCCAGTGGCTGGATAACATGACTGGATAACATGACTGGCCTTGGCACTTTTTGATTAGTCATTTAAATCAATACGGTGTCTTGTCTGCATGGTGGTGTGGTGGTAAAGCGCTGGGGTGTTTTGCACGGTGCAGAATGCTGCCGCTTGTGTCTCACTCGTGGTTTAGCAGCGTCTTTAGTTGTATTTATTCTGCACAGGCCAGGTGAAGCGTGGTTAGTGCACCATTTACTGCGTAACGTGTGTTCCTCCGTGGCGCCGCCGTGTGGGCTGGGGTGGTAGTGGTGGTGGGCAGGCTGGTCAGTGTTCAGTCAAGCGGGTAAAATGCCTAGAGTATGGAGCCTGAGGAGCTCAGCAGCCACTGAACCCTGAACAGTTTTGTTTGTTATACCTGGGTGTTGCCATGCTAGTCAGCCCCTCCAGTGTTTCCTCCCACTGTTTTAGACAGACAGATGAACGGGCCAATTGGCATCTGTGCCTGGACTCCCCAGGCTTCTACTCAGTAGTCCCCGTCGGGGACTAGAGGTTTGTAACTGTAATCTCCGGTCTTTTGTTTCCAGTTCAAAGTTGAGCAGTGGCTCAGGGGCAGGAAGGACGTCCAGGCCAGGTAGGACTAGTGATCCGCCCTGGTTCCTGTCTGATTCTGACCCTTTGGGCCGACTGGCAGGCAACACCCTTGGGTAAGTTGTTGGCAGTGGGGGTTTCCTAAATTCAAATGTGACAGGTAATGTTGGCTGAGGCATGATCCAGAGACACCACCACGGGTTACACAGCACACTCAAGCCATTTTGGTTTGAGAAGGATAATTCTTTTAGATAAAGTTTGTGATGTGTTAAATGCTTCATTATGGTAGCCATTTGCAATGAAAGAGACTTTTAAACCTTGGAGAAGCCAGACATGAGATTTTAACATGGCCAGAATTACACCTGGAGTAATGTGGTTGTGTGGAACATAAAGAGTTAATAATTCACCTTCTCTGCATGCATTGGATCTACAGTAGTTGTTTTTGTTAGCACAGGAACAGCGAAGACTGACCGAAGGATCAGAAGTCTTAACTTTGCTTTAGAAAATAGTTTTTATTAAAGTGATTATTTACAGTGCTTCTGCATATGTGATTTGAATTAATATTAATGTTGTTATTATTATTATTTAGCTTAAAAGCGTAACATGCCCCCATCTGAAGAGTCTTGTCTGTGTCTGTGTTGCTAGGAGCCGCTGGAGTTCAGGTGTGAGTGGGGGAGGCAGTGCAGGAGGTGGGGCCAGCGGAGGTGGAGGAACTGGGGGCGGGGGAGGTGGAGGAGGGGGAGGGGGCGGAGCCGGAGGCGGGGGTAGTGGCTCGTCGGGCCGCTCCAGCACGGCAGGGGCGCGGGACTCGCGCAGGCAGACCCGGGTGATCCGCACGGGCAGAGACAGGGGGTCTGGCCTGCTGGGGAGTCAGCCCCAACCAGTCATCCCAGCCTCCGTCATCCCGGAGGAGCTCATCTCCCAGGTAACTCTCCTCCACCTCCACACCACCTGCATTTCATTTACTTGGGTTTGGAGCTGAAAATAGTTTTTGACACTCAAAATGAGCACTTGTGGAGCAGGGAAGGGGAAAAACACTTGACTCGCACATGTGGTAGGGGCGCACTTAAGTGGTCCGGACCACCTTAAGCGCGACGTACTGCTGGTCTGATTGGCTGTCTGCTCTGTACCTCAGGCCCAGGTGGTCCTGCAGGGCAAGTCGAGAAGCGTCATCATCCGGGAGCTGCAGCGCACCAACCTGGACGTGAACTTGGCCGTCAACAACCTGCTGAGCCGCGACGACGAGGACGGCGATGACGGCGACGACACGGCCAGCGAGTCCTACCTGCCCGGAGGTGAGTGTCTGCCCTGCGGCCCCCCCGCGCACAGTCCTGCGGCCCCCCCGCGCCCAGTCCTGCGGCCCTGGACCACAGTCCTGCACCACAGTCCTGCAGCGCTCTGCCACTCAGTAAGAGCCAGGTGACCAACTCATGCACCAGTTCAGCTCTGATGAAGCAGGGAGACTAACGTGATGTCCAGTGAAGAGGCTTTCATATGTATCCCTTTCTAACGTTTAAGGAGAGTTTCAGTTGGTGTGTGGGGGGTGTGTGTGTGTGTGTGAGAGAGAGAGTTGTGTTAGGGACAGTATGGGTCCATCTTTAATTGGTGCACATTTACCACTGCAGTACATGTGGTCTGCTCACTGTGCTGCGCAGTCTAGAGATGTTGACCTAATTATAATTGCCCTCCGTCTCCTGCAGAAGACCTGATGTCACTGCTGGACGCGGACATCCACTCTGCACACCCCAGCGTGATCATCGACGCCGACGCCATGTTCTCGGAGGACATCAGCTACTTCGGCTACCCCTCCTTCAGACGCTCGTCCCTGTCTCGCCTCGGCTCCTCCAGAGGTAATGGACAAACGCCCCCGGGCCATCAGCGGGAGCAGGATAACCGTCCCAGGCCTGCCATGACTGGACTGGGGACGTGCTGCCCCCTTAAAATTCAGAACTACATCCCACCCAACACGCAAAACTGAGAACCTGTGTTTTAACACTTTTGGACGTCTACAGGGCTCTTATACAGGGCTGCCAGTAATGGGGGTGATGCTAAAAATTCACCATGAATATGTCATAAAAAAAATAGTGAAATTATCACCTGGTTGTAGCTTTAAGTCATGAGGTCTGAAGTAGCAAAGGTCCAATGCAGATTATTAGACCTTTTCAGTTCAGTGAGGGATCTGATTTTCAAACAGAAAGCAGTGTCTGTGTGCGTTGGCGTCCCAGCTCTCCACGTTGGTGATCCGCCCCTGTGTGTGTGCGCGCGCCCCTGTGTGTGTGTGCGCGCGCCCCTGTGTGTGTGTGCGCGCGCCCCTGTGTGTGTGTGCGCGCGCCCCTGTGTGTGTGTGCGCGCGCCCCTGTGTGTGTGACCCCTGTGACCCCACTGCATGGTTACAGACGTAATGAGCCCTCTGAGAAAGGCCCTGCTGTAGCGGTGCAGTCAGTCCCAGCCAGTTTACAAATGCCCCCTGGCCTTCACTGACACCCCTGACAGCCGGCCAGATCTGCCCCATCCTATCAGGCCCCCAGGCAGCTGCCCTGGCTACTGCTGCCTCTCAATACAGTTTCACGAGTGTCCAGCCTGGCTTGTTACCCCATCTTGCACAGTTTTGAGTGTTTGGATACAATAATCAACCACTAACCAAGCTGCCTTAAAACTGCACGGGTGCTTTTGGGTGGCATTGATATATATATATATATATATATATATATATATATATATATATATATATATATGTATTTGCTATAAGATATGTATGAATTTTAGTTGGTGGTGTCGAGTGAAGATTCAGTGTAAGAAAAAATAGAACAAAAAAAAACCCTTCTGGTTATATATTTTTGTGTTTACTTCTTTCTTTAAACATGTTTTCTATAGTCAATTTTCAATAAGTTCGTGTGGTAGTGATTAATCTGACTGATTCTGAGGGTCTTTCCCAGAGAGTGGCTTACTAGTATCCCACTGGTGTGACCCTATTGCATACCAGTTCTCCTTCTTCCCCTAGAGCGCGACTCAGAGCTGCTGCGCGAGCGCGAGTCAGTGCTGCGTCTGCGCGAGAGGCGCTGGCTGGACGGCGCCTCCTTCGACGCCGAGCGCGGCTCCACCAGCCGGGAGGGCGAACCCAACCTGGACAAGAAGAGCACGCCCCTGCAGAGCCCCGTATCCCTGGGCGACGAGCTGCAGTGGTGGCCTGATAAGGTGCGGGATGCGCGAGACTTTAGTCCGGGTGCTTCCGGCTTCAGTCACGTAGTTGATGTGTTTATTTTTTATCGTCTCTGATGCGTTTTTGTTTTAGAAGTGTTGAGTTGAACCGTAAAACCTGCGCTGTTGCTTTGTAACGCCTCCATATTGCTGCGTTGCGGTGGGGTGTGTGTGTGTGTGTGTGTGTGTGTGTGTGTGTGTGTGTGTAACTGCCTGTCATGTGGTGTTTGTCCCGTGTGTTGACCCCCTCCTGCAGGACGGCACGAGGTTTGTGAGCATCGGGGCCATGTTCTCCGAGCTGGTGGCTGTCAGCTCTAAGGGAGAACTGTACCAGTGGAAGTGGAGCGAGCCAGAACCGTACAGGAACGCACAGGTAGGACACCAGGTGTGCTCACCTGGGCACAGTCTGCTCCGCACTGCACAGCCGCCAGCGTTTCTCTCTGGGTCGCGCTGGTTACAGGGAGCTTCTACTGGCACCGTGTGATGAGGACAAAACGATCAAGGTTTTTTCAAGGATTATATCACTGAGTATTTTCTACACTTCATTTCGTATAAGCACAAAACCTCGATGTAACATGGTTGAAGCATCGTTTGTGCCATCAGGTCTTCGTTGGTGGTACCTTCTGTGGTAACTAAACATGTACTTCCTCTTTCCCAGAATCCTTCCATCCGTCACCCTCGTGTGTCCTTTCTCGGCTTGGCCAATGAGAAGATCACCCTCTTGTCCGCCAACTGTATCCGTGCCACAGTAGCTACTGAGACCAACAAGGTCAGACACTCCTCTGGAAACCCTGCGTTATTCATGTTGTGTGGACAGAGGAACGAGGACGTGTGTGCAACCGCGTGTCCCTGCTTGTGTGCACGTGTCGCGCGTTTGTGTAGGTGGCGACGTGGGTGGACGAGACTCTGAGCTCCGTGGCGTGTAAGCTGGAACACGGTGCCCAGACCTTCCCAGAACTGCAGGGTGAACGCATCGTCTCCCTGCACTGCTGCTCCCTCTATACCTGCGCCCAGCTGGAGACCAGCCTGTACTGGTGGTGCGTGCCTCCATCTACCTGACCCCCCCCACCCACCCACACACCCACCCTCCTCCCTGATGTGCATCACTGCAGAGGAACTGTGAACTGGAGCAGAGTGTTTGTGCTGTGTCCTTCCTGCAGGGGTGTCGTGCCTTTTAGTCAACGCAAGAAGATGCTTGAAAAGGCCAGAGCTAAGAACAAGAAGCCCAAGTCCAACGCTGGCATCTCGTCCATCCCCAACATCACGGTGGGCACTCAGGTGAGCCGCTCAGAAGAGCCTCTCTCCTCACGTGGTTGTCAGAAGAGTGGTCATGCACAGAATTCTCTGGTGCTTTTGTGCTTTTGCCATATTTTGTGCAGTACTTCCACTTTCTAAACCTCAATTTTGTAACGCTGAATGTGTTTCTTTAAGGCATCACGTGGATGTGTATCTTATTTTATCAGTTAGCTTTTTTTTTTTAAAAGCCAGAGAGCCTATCAGAAATGTTAGCGTTGCACACCTTCCTCTGTCCACACACCTGAGCAAGGGGGCGTGTCTTGTGCTGCAGGTGTGCCTGAGGAACAACCCTCTGTACCACGCGGGTGCTGTTGCCTTCTCCGTCAACGCCGGGATCCCTAAGGTGGGCGTCCTGCTGGAGTCCGTGTGGAACATGACCGACAGCTGCCGGTTCCAGCTGCGTTCTCCGGAGAGCCTCAAGAACCTGGAGAAGAACACCAAGGCCCAGGAGACCAAGTACGGATCTCCAGCTGGACCATAGCCACAAATAATACAGTATTATGATGCTGCCACTCTGTTGTGGTTCTTGTCTTAACGTAATCACCATACATATGCCTAGATGCATCGCGCGTAGTTAAAAAGATACAGTAAATACAGACGAGAATACATGTTATGATTTTAGACAGACGTGCCTCCTGTTGCATTTAGAAGGAAATGTAAATAATGCGTCACTGCGGACTAACAATAGCACGCGTTAAGTTTAAGTTGTGGCCTTCTGTAATGTGTATGTTGTAGCACTGCCGTGACGGGTGAATAACACCTCATGCAGGCTAGTCTCCCGCTCCAAGGCTCGAGGGGGCCATGGGCTTTGACCGCTGTGTTTCGCGCGTTGCAGGACGGAGAGCAAACCGGAGCTGGTGAAGACGGAGATGGGCCCGCCCCCGTCCCCTGCCTCCACCTGCAGCGATACCTCCTCCATCGCCAGCAGTGCCTCGCTGCCGTACAGTATGTGCCACGCCCCGCTAACGCACACCTGTGCGCCTCTGCTTAGCGTCCGCTCCAGCACAGTAACGCAGGCCCGAGCGATGGCGGACCGGAGTAGCGTACTGCAGAGAGGCTGAGGTCCTGTGGCCCCTGAGGTCCTGTGGCCCCTGTGCTGGTCTCCACTGTGCGCCCTGCACTGTGATCACACCCCTGCAGCACTGCGGCGACGCGTTAAAGGAGAATTATAGCCAAAGGCCAACATAGCAAAACATTCACATCACCCAGAGAGGCCCAGTTGGCATCTTGTCATTTCTTTAATGGTAACGGACACCTGCTGGCTTGCACATTCCTGTTCTTCTCAGTGTTAGTGGCTTTGTGTGTGTCGGGAGGGCAGGGGTGGTATTACGTTTAACACTTGGGCCCTTAGGGTGTTTAACACAAGACCAGTTGCCAGTAATTTCTCCCAAATTACATCTGTGCCAGTTTTTATATTTGATTCCTTATCATGTTACTTAATAAGCACATTATGGTCAAAGACATATTTCAGGTTTTCCCATGTTTCCCAGGTTAAGTGTTTTTTTCCAGCATTTTTTGAAGTTGGTGTGCTAATATTGTTTTATTGGCTTTCACCAGAAAGCAAAAACACGAGAATCGACTGGTGCTTTTTACAAATCAGCAAGAAAACGTCAAAGTAAAACGCCTCATCAGACAGTTTACGGTTTTGCCGCATCTCTGGGAGAGAGCGTAGGAGTGGGCGGGGTTTTGTGCAGCTGGGAGTGGGCGGGGTTTTGCGGAGTGGGCGTTGTCTTACGTGTTGCTCGCTGTGCTGCAGAGCGGAGGCGGTCCACGCCTGCGCCTCGGGAGGAGGAGAAAGTGAACGAGGAGCAGTGGCCTCTGCGGGAGGTCGTGTTCGTGGAGGATGTTAAAAATGTCCCCGTGGGGAAGGTAGGTGGACCCACGGGCTGCTTCCCGCCGCCTCTGTGGGGGTCCCGCGGCTGGGCTGCCCAGCCCCTCCCACAGGCATCCCAGGCACCGCACAAGTTTTGTTTTAACGAGTGTTTTGGAAGCTGTATTTGTATTTAATGCATTGTTCAAGATTTTACTGTTACAATTTTGTAATGAACAAAAATGAATAATAAAGAATTATTTGTGATCTCATTCTGTAGTTCATAAATAACTTTTAAGAGTAAAAATCTGCAATGCTGTATAGTTTTGTAAATATTTCTATTCTGCAATTTTGTAACCACAGACTATTGAACTGTGTAATTCGTTGACTTAAATTGTTTTGCTGTGTTTCTTTCTCCGTGTGTCTTTGTCTTTTTCTCTTTCTCTGTGTTGCCCTCATGCTATGACGCCAAATTTGCAATAAATCTCTCTTTTGAACTCAAGGTGCTAAAAGTCGATGGTGCATATGTTGCTGTGAAATTTCCAGGGACGTCGAGCAGCGTGAGCAGCCAGAGTGCAGCTCCCACTGACTCTGACCCGTCCTCACTACTGCAGGACTGCAGGCTCCTGAGAATAGATGAGCTACAGGTGCACACACACACGCACGTATACACACACACACACACTACTCTGACTCGTCCTCACTACTGCAGGACTGCAGGCTCCTGAGAATAGATGAGCTACAGGTACACACACACACACACACACACACACACACACACACACGCACGTATACATACACACACACACACACACACACTACTCTGACCCGTCCTCACTACTGCAGGACTGCAGGCTCCTGAGAATAGATGAGCTACAGGTGCACACGCACATACACGCACACACACACGTATACACCGTTAATAAAGTTTCTTGTACGCTTCCACTAACAGGGAAACTTTTCTGTAGACTTAATGTTTTCTTTTGTCTCAACAGGTTGTTAAAACTGGTGGAACTCCTAAGGTTCCAGACTGTTTTCAGCGCACGCCTAAAAAACTTTGTATACCTGAAAAAGCTGAAATTTTGGCTGTGAACGTCGACTCCAAAGGTAAGTGCAGTTATTCAGTGGCTTCCCGAAGTGTCTTGGTTGTTTTGTCTTGAAAAGCTCCCGACCACTATAGCATCAGGACTGTTAAATCGGACCCGAAATCAGTGATCAACTAGTATCAAGTTCTGTCTGTAATAAATACATATAAATATAATCCTTCATTTTATTCAGCATTCAGTCTCATAAATGCTGTCCGTCTCATTTACAGTGAGTCAAAATGTTGTTTGCCAAATACTAGATTATACAGTAATGACTCCAGTAGACTTCCACAGAACATTAATTTCACGTCGCCTAACTATAAAATCAAGCTTTTGTCCCCAAACCACACTAAATCAAATTTAAATCACGTCTATGCTGATTAAAGTGTGTATTCCTTCATGTTTGAGGACTGTGGGCAAAACTGGTTAACAGATGTGGTTCCCTGTATTTGAGCGTGTGTTGAGTCCTGTGCTCTCCTCTCCGCCCCCACAGGAGTCCATTCTGTGCTGAAAACGGGTAGCTGGGTTAGGTACTGTATATTTGACTTGGCCACCGGCAAAGCCGAGCAGGAGAATCATTTTCCCACCAGTAACCTGGCCTTTCTGGGTCAGAGTGAGCACAACGTGGCCATCTTCACCGCCGGCCAGGTAAGAGCCCCCCACCCCCCACCTTGGCTGTTGAACGCCCCTCATTAATGTAGTGAAAGATGTTTTTAAATAAGTAATATTTGGTATTCATACAATTTTAATGTTTTATTTTTAAATGGCCCTTTTTGGTGCTCTGTTTGAATGTATAAATAGAGATTGTCAAATTATGGTGGGGTAACTTTTTGCTATTTATTTATTTTTATATGGTCAGATAAGTCCCACTATAACTTAGGTGCAAAACTAACGGATGCAGATCGTCAGCCGACTTTTAAGTTCTTGAAATCCTTGGAAAGAAAGAATTAGACGAAAAGATTTGTGGGTGGTTTTGCATTCATAGTGCTTGGGAAGTAATTGTCAGTTATAATGTTGGGGTTGTTTTATGCTACTCTGCGAGTTTAGAAGCTGGTTATGGAAATGTTGTCTAAGGTCTTTAGAGAAGGCACGGAAAGTCCTGCACTGATGTGCTGGGACCTTGTTACGTGCAGTTCACATTTTCCACAGTCATCTTGTTTTCCATCCGACGTCTGTTGTTGTGTGTGACCTCAAAGGTAACGTCTCTTGACACACACTGGCGTTTCGGCGCTTTATTTGTGACCGTACTGATTTCATGTGAACCTAACAGGAAAGTCCCATCATCCTGCGCGATGGCAATGGCACCATCTACCCAATGGCCAAAGACTGCATGGGTGGAATACGAGACCCTGATTGGCTGGACCTGCCGCCCATCGCCAGTCTAGGCATGGGAGTTCACTCCCTCGCCAACCTTCCCAGCAACTCCACTATCAAGAAGAAAGCAGCCGTCATCATCATGGCAGTGGAGGTAAAGACCTGCTGCTCAGCTCTGCCACACGCGTCCTGACCAGCGTCCTGACCAGCGTCCTGACCAGCGTCCTGACCAGCGTCCTGCTGTGTTTGTGAATGGAAGGAACCACTTTAGGATCTTCATTGTGGTTTATAAACTGCACTTTGATATTAATATTAGTATTTGTATAGTCTTTAAAACAACTGGTGAATCTCCCTCCAGTTTATCATTATTATGGCAGCTCCAACGGCAATGGCTGCTGAATTTAATACTTACCCAAAGTCTAATCTACTGTCAGCTGTGCTGCATCATGCCAGTGTTTGAGAAGAATGTTAAAAAATGGAGGTACCCAGTGTTGGAAATGAGTCTGACTAAAACCCCAGCAAGACTCCTGCTTGAGCCCAGGTTCACTTACCCTGCAGGATCATCTCACGCTGCGCAAGACAAGCGTGTCTGAACATCTGTGTGTGTGTGTTCCAGAAGCAGACGCTGATGCAGCACGTCCTGCGTTGCGATTACGAGGCCTGCCGGCAGTACCTGGTGGGCCTGGAGCAGGCGGTGCTGCTGGAGCAGAACGCCCACACGCTGGACGCCCTGCTGGGCCACCGCTGCGATGGCAACCGCAACCTGCTGCACACCTGCGTCTCCGTCTGCTTCCCCGTCAGCAACAAGGAGACCAAGGAGGAGGAAGGTCTGTGTGCCGCCTGCACTCCTACTGCTGGGGAGGAGGAGAGCTTAACGCCTCTGCTTAACTTCCCTGCACTCCTACTGCTGGGGAGGAGGAGAGCTTAACGCCTCTGCTTAACTTCCCTGCACTCCTACTGCTGAGGAGGAGAAGAGCTTAACGCCTCTGCTTAACTTCCCTGCACTCCTACTGCTGAGGAGGAGAAGAGCTTAACTCCTCTGCTTAACTTCCCTGCACTCCTACTGCTGAGGAGGAGAAGAGCTTAACGCCTCTGCTTAACTTCCCTGCACTCCTACTGCTGGGGAGGAGGAGAGCTTAACTCCTCTGCTTAACTTCCCTGCACTCCTACTGCTGGGGAGGAGAAGAGCTTAACGCCTCTGCTTAACTTCCCTGCACTCCTACTGCTGAGGAGGAGAAGAGCTTAACTCCTCTGCTTAACTTCCCTGCACTCCTACTGCTGAGGAGGAGAAGAGCTTAACGCCTCTGCTTAACTTCCCTGCACTCCTACTGCTGGGGAGGAGAAGACTCCTCTGCTTAACTGCCTCTGCTTAACTTCCCTGCACTCCTACTGCTGGGGAGGAGGAGGAGAGCTTAACTTCCCGCCTCTGCTTAACTTCCCTGCACTCCTACTGCTGGGGAGGAGGAGAGCTTAACGCCTCTGCTTAACTTCCCTGCACTCCTACTGCTGGGGAGGAGGAGAGCTTAACTCCTCTGCTTAACTTCCCTGCACTCCTACTGCTGGGGAGGAGGAGAGCTTAACTCCTCTGCTTAACTTCCCTGCAGTCCTACTGCTGGGGAGGAGAAGAGCTTAACGCCTCTGCTTAACTTCCCTGCACTCCTACTGCTGAGGAGGAGAAGAGCTTAACTCCTCTGCTTAACTTCCCTGCACTCCTACTGCTGGGGAGGAGGAGAGCTTAACGCCTCTGCTTAACTTCCCTGCACTCCTACTGCTGGGGAGGAGGAGAGCTTAACGCCTCTGCTTAACTTCCCTGCACTCCTACTGCTGAGGAGGAGAAGAGCTTAACGCCTCTGCTTAACTTCCCTGCACTCCTACTGCTGAGGAGGAGAAGAGCTTAACGCCTCTGCTTAACTTCCCTGCACTCCTACTGCTGGGGAGGAGGAGAGCTTAACGCCTCTGCTGTATTGTTTGTTTAATAAATGTTTTGCTAGTCAGTATATTTTGCACATGCTCGGTGGTGATGGCTGCTTTACTAAATCCTGGTTATTAAAGTGTTCTGTAAACTGTTAAAGCAAATGAATGTGTTTTTTTCCTCAGCCGCTGAATCATTATGAATGTGATATAACACCACTGTTAATTGAGTTTCGCCCAGAGGTCTATAATGCTAAATGAGAAACTAGTCACATTGCTGTCTGTCTGCTGTAAGCCTTAGTCAGTGCAGTGCTGTCTGTCTGCTGTAAGCCTTAGTGCAGAGCTGTCTGTGTCTGCTGTCGTCTGCAACTTCTCTCGGCCTTCTGCCACTGCAGCTGTTGTGTGTGGTGTGTTACAGAGGCTGAGCGGTCTGAGAGGAACACGTTTGCCGAGCGGCTGTCTGCCGTGGAAGCCATCGCTAACGCTATATCTGTGGTGTCCAGCAACAGCTCGGGAAACAGGACTGGATCGTCCAGTAGTCGCGGGTAACGACATCCTTCACAAAACATGGGCGTCCCTCGAATTTGAAGAGTCGCCAGTTTGGCCCTAATTTCTGTCATTTTGCATGACCTCATGTATCTTTACAGGAGTTCCTTATGAGCCATCACTAACAAACACACTTCCACTAATGCAACACCCCTGTTTTCATCAAGATGACACCTTAGAAATTGTCATTGCGGCACATCCGTAGACACACGAGACAAGGATGTTGGTGCGGTCATGCCTGCTTGGCCACCTGCAACGTGCTGTTATTGTGACACGGAAGATTCTAGAAGCTCAGTGATGAAGTGACCAGATTGTGCAGACTTGCTGCTCGTCCTGTATTGCAACACTCACTGTAGACTTCCAGATTGCCCCGGTAAGCGGCGTGATTAGGATGACTGAGCATCGGGAACTTCGTCATGCGGCTTCAGCGTCTTGAGCAGCTGCACGCAAGCCTTAAGATCGCTGGGTTGAATGCCGGGAGTCGTCTGGACTGGTAATGCCGGGGGGGGGTTTGTGGAAACCTGTTCTCTGAAGTGACGACTGATGCTCCGCTCTTTGGCAGTCTGATGTGAAAGTCTGGGTTTGGATGACGTGAGAACGGAGACGGGAGCGTTTGCTGGGACGCCTGGTGCCGGCGGTGAAGTCTGGTGGTGGAGGAATGAGGGTCTGACCTCCAGCCGTAGTCCCAGTGGGAGTGTTAATGCTACAGCACACGGAGCCATTTTAGGAAATTGTTTCCATCGTTGTGGCAACAGTCTGGGGGAGACGCTCTTCTGTTCCGAGCTGCCGTCCGTGGGGGTTTGATTTGACTCCTGTGCCCTGCACAAACCCTTGACTTCAAACCCAATAAAGCCCTTTGAAATTAACTGGAACATTGATTGTGAGCCGGACCTTCTTGTCCAGCATCACCGACTGACCTTACAAATGCTCTTTTCATCAAAGGGGCACAAGTTCCCTCACACACTTCAAAATATTGTGCAAAGCCTTCCCAGAAGAGGAGAGGTTGTTGTATGCTGACTGTGAGCTTGGCCATGAGTCACCTCCCAGCAAAAAGCTCTGCCGTGCCCACGTAGCGTCCCAGATCTGAGCCAGCCCTTTTTGTTCGGTCTTCTAGAGTGCTTAGTCATTGTGCTCCTGCTCCTGCAAGCTAACGCTTTAGCTTAGCTCGACGACTTCTTGACTTCTGTGTTTGATCCTCTCTGTGTAGGCTCCGCCTCCGGGAAATGATGAGGCGCTCGCTCCGAGCTGCAGGACTGGGCCGCCACGAGTCTGGTCCTTCCTCCAGTGACCACCAGGACCCGGTTTCCCCGCCCATCGCCCCTCCCAGCTGGGTGCCTGACCCCCCACCCATGGACCCTGGTATGTGCCGCACGTGTGGTGTTGGGTGGGTCCCGAAACAATCGGCAGCGCTACTTTAATTTAAAATGCTTCATCTTTGTGGAACTGTTGTCCAAGTAAAAACAATCCCAGCGTGCAGATTTTAAGGAATCTTCTTCTGGTTTAAAGGGGACACACCTGCTTTAGTTTTTGTTTGGCCCTATAGCCTGTATTCTTCCTTTTATTATTTTAATAACCATCTCGGTCGTTTGCATGCCTGGGTCTAGCCCCTAACCTTCTACAAAACGGTCTCCTCTGCTAGATGGTGACATTGATTTCATCTTGGCCCCTGCAGTCGGTTCACTCACCACAGCCTCTTCTGGCCCGAGCCAAGGACCCAGCACCTCCACCATCCCGGGTGAGGGAGGCCCTTCACTTCTCCTTTGTTTTTGTCTGGTGTTAGTTCACGTTCTTGCTCGAGTCTTGGCGTGGTTCACTCCCTTTCCTGGTGAGCCCACAGCACAGTTCTCCCCCCCCCCCCGCCCTGTCCAGTTCACCGGCTAATCACCGAACCTTTAATGAGCAGTGCCAAGTTCGCAGGCCGCCAGGTCCAGTTGCTAGTGCAACTATACACTTTTGCAAGGCATTCTGGAACTATACACAAATGTTGAGCTCAAGGCATTCTGGATGGTCTGGTTGGTTCCACTTCGGTTGGTTGTGGTGTAACGCGTCCGTGTCCGTTTGTGTGCCGCAGGTCCGTCGTCGGAGCCGTCCGTGGTGGAGAGTAAAGACCGCAAGGCCAACGCTCACCTCATCCTCAAACTGATGTGTGACAGCGTGGTTCTGAGGCCTCACCTCCGGGACCTCCTCTCCGCAAAGTACGTCACTTTACAGTAGCTCAAGCCCAAGGTTCTAGAATAGTCCGCTGTGTGGGACCTGATGGACCTCAGTGCTGGTTTGGGTCGTGGTTACATAGCAGGAACCACCTGAAATGGTTAATCGTGTGTGTGTGTGAGCAGATGCTTCTGGCCAGTTGTATTCTGATCTCTCTCTGCTTTAGTTCCGTGTGTGCATGCTTCCCTTTGGCCAAATCCTGCGAGACTATTGGAGCGCTGCGAGACGCTTGCCACAACTATGCAGATGATTATCATTTCATGTGGGAGCCAAAGAAATCTATGGTCCCATCCGCTCTGTCGGTGCCTTGAGCAAAATACGAAATGAGCGCGCCTACATGTCCTGCAGCTGAATAAAGATGAAACAGATTCTTTTATTTGGGAACAAAGGTGAGGGGTGTAGACTTGCGGTGTGTCTTGTCTCTAGAGCCCTCGAATCAAAACAAATCGCAGCCTATGTGTACTAATCGACTCTTATTTAAGTTGTAGCAGCCATGTCAAAGCAGTGAGTAAGTCCACGTTCTGTCAACTAACCATAAACCAGATTTTTGTAAAAACGTTGAGAAATTCATCCATGTATTTCATTTTAGCAGGACCGATTACTGTAATGGTGTCCTTGCTAGTCTTCCTTACAACACAAACGTCCTGCTAAACGAGGATGCAGCTCCTAGTCAGCAGCATGGCGTACATCATGCTAATTCATCCATCACTACTCTGGCTGCAAGTGTGTTTCAGAATTGATTTGAAGGTAAATGGATCCCCAGAATAAGAGCTGGTGTATATCTGACTCCAGCATGATGCTTAGATCACCAAGACTTGGATCACTGACTAGTTCATCAGTTATTCACGCTTCAAGTCATCACTGAGTATGGAGAAGCAGCGTTTCGCTTCTGAGCAGCTCATGGATGGAATCGCCTGCCTCAGAACCACAGACATCAGTGCACATCAAATGCACGAGACTGATGACCTATCTGTGATGTAGTTTTAGCCCATGTTGCCAACGTGATATTTTATGCCTTTTTGTAATAATCATATATTCTTGTGTTGTGTGCACGTGTGTGTGTGGTTGTCAGGGATGCGCGTGGCATGACCCCGTTCATGTTGGCTGTGAGCGGGAGGGCATATCCTGCTGCAATCACCGTGTTGGAGGCGGCCCAGAGAATAGCCAAAGGTCAGTCCGCAGTACCACCGCGTCTAGCCTTCACACCGTACCACCGCGGCTAGCAGTACCACCGCGTCTAGCCTTCACACCGTATCACCGCAGCTAGCAGTACCACTGATGCTAGCCTTCACACCGTATCACCGTTTAGCCTTACCAGTGATACCACCGCGGCTAGCAGTACCACTGATGCCAGCCTTCACACCGTACCACCGCGGCTAGCAGTACCACTGATGCTAGCCTTCACACCGTACCACCGCGGCTAGCAGTACCACTGATGCTAGCCTTCACACCGTACCACCGCTGCTAGCAGTACCACTGATGCTAGCCTTCACACCGTACCACCGCGGCTAGCAGTACCACTGATGCTAGCCTTCACACCGTACCACCGCGGCTAGCAGTACCACTGATGCTAGCCTTCACACCGTATCATCACAGTACCACTGATGCTAGCAGTACCACTGATGCTAGCCTTCACACCGTATCACCGCGGCTAGCAGTACCACTGATGCTAGCCTTCACACCGTACCACCGCGTCTAGCCTTCACACCGTACCACCGCGGCTAGCAGTACCACTGATGCTAGCCTTCACACCGTACCACCGCGGCTAGCAGTACCAGTGATGCTAGCCTTCACACCGTACCACCGCTGCTAGCAGTACCACTGATGCTAGCCTTCACACCGTACCACCGCGGCTAGCAGTACCACTGATGCTAGCCTTCACACCGTACCACCGCGGCTAGCAGTACCACTGATGCTAGCCTTCACACCGTATCACCGCGGCTAGCAGTACCAGTGATGCTAGCCTTCACACCGTACCACCGCGTTTAGCCTTCACACCGTACCACCGCGGCTAGCAGTACCACTGATGCTAGCCTTCACACTGTACCACCGCGGCTAGCAGTACCAGTGATGCTAGCCTTCACACCGTACCACCGCGTTTAGCCTTCACACCGTACCACCGCGGCTAGCAGTACCACTGATGCTAGCCTTCACACTGTACCACCGCGGCTAGCAGTACCAGTGATGCTAGCCTTCACACCGTACCACCGCTGCTAGCAGTACCACTGATGCTAGCCTTCACACTACCAGCCTAGCAGTACCACTGATGCTAGCCTTCACACCGTACCACCGCGGCTAGCAGTACCAGTGATGCTAGCCTTCACACCGTACCACCGCGTTTAGCCTTCACACTGTACCACCGCGGCTAGCAGTACCACTGATGCTAGCCTTCACACTGTACCACCGCGGCTAGCAGTACCACTGATGCTAGCCTTCACACTGTACCACCGCGGCTAGCAGTACCACTGATGCTAGCCTTCACACCGTACCACCGCGGCTAGCAGTACCACCGCTTTAGAACACTGAAGATATTTCTGCCTGGATTAATATGAAGACTGTGCTAAGCATTTGATTATTGGTGGAAAAAGGTTTTAGTAGGTTTCTGGTATTTGCTCATGTCTTCAGACAGGCAGTTATTCTATTTTGAGCTTTTCTGTTCTGTATAGCTCTGTTTCTCAGTGATGGGTGGATGCGTGGCTGGGTGGATGCGTGGCTGGGTGGTTTTTGTGTGCCCTTTGTGGGTGTAGGTGAACCCGGCATTGGGGAAAAGGATGACGTGAACTCCGTGTTCATGGAGATGATCTGTCCGCCGGGCACCAACCCTGACGACTCGCCCCTCTATGTGCTCTGCTGCAACGACACCTGCAGCTTCACCTGGACAGGGGCGGAGCATATCAACCAGGTGAACACGCCCCCTAGCAGGAGGGACCCTCCCCTCCTCCTACCATCTTCATGCACTGTTTGGAAACGGTTTCTTAAAACTCCACAGGGCAGTGCTAGTGATCTTTCTGTACCGAGGGTGGAGTTTTTGAGTATGGAGTTGATATTTAAGATGTGTATGTAGGACATCTCCGAGGGCAGAAATGTGGTAGCGCACAGGTGTAGCGTTTCACTGAATGTTCAAACCTCAACCAGGCTGATATCCTGTGCGTGCATGTGCATGTTGTGTGTAGGACATCTTTGAGTGCCGGACGTGTGGCCTGCTGGAGTCGCTGTGCTGCTGTACGGAGTGTGCCCGCGTCTGCCACAAAGGCCACGACTGCAAGTGAGTACATCTGACCTCTGACCCCTGACCCCCGGCTGCATCACGCCACACGCCTTCTCAGCCTCACACCTCCCACCTCAGCCATGTGGCCGAGAGCTGAAGAAGAGCCTGACCACACGTCTGGTTTATGGTCATGTTTGTGTGAGGAAGTGAAATCTAGATAAATCAGTCAGAGGCGTAGCAACACTGAGTAACAGTACACAGCAGTGTAGAAATGCACTATGGGTACTGACTCGAATGCTACAAATGGTGTAATTCAGGTGTATTGCTGTATTGACATTTTGAAGCCCACGTTAACCGTCCCTGTCTCCGTCTCTCTGTGTCTCCGTCCCTGTCCAGGCTGAAGAGGACGTCTCCCACCGCCTACTGTGACTGCTGGGAGAAGTGCAAGTGTAAAACGCTGATCGCAGGCCAGAAGGCGGCGCGCCTGGACCTGCTGTACAGACTCCTGACCACCACCAACCTCGTCACCAACCCCAACAGCAGGTAGCACAGACCCGGACCCCCTACGGCAGTGCTAGTCACGCGTTAGAGGAACTGTTGGCCCATGTCAACGTGGCTGTGATTGAACAGGAATGACGTTGCTCGTGTGAAAGGGTCTTTAGCTGCACCACGTGTAACGGGCCTGGTGCTGTAGACAGGAAAATGTGTTTACCATTCAAGTCTATGATGTGTGCAAGTTTTTTTTTTTTATGTTTTTACCACTGAAATGAGAAGCGCCCTCGGGCGTTCACCCAAGCCGAGCTGTGTCTTAGCTTTCCCTCTGTGTGTGTGTGTGTGTGTGTGTGTGTGTGTGTGTGTGTGTGTGTGTGTGTGTGTGTGTGTGTGTGTGCAGGGGTGAGCACATCCTGCTCTTCCTGGTGCAGACTGTGGCCAGGCAGAGCGTGGAGCACTGTCAGTATCGGCCACCCCGCATCCGAGAGGACAGGAACCGCAAGGCTGCCAGCGCAGAAGGTGCAGGACACGCCCCCCTTAGCCCAAGCCACGCCCCCCACCTCAGAATTCTCTTTTGTAACTGCCCCTCCCCCTGTTCCCACCCCCCAGACTCAGACATGCCGGATCACGACCTGGAGCCTCCGCGCTTTGCCCAGCTTGCTCTGGAGCGAGTGCTACAGGACTGGAACGCTCTCAAGTGCATGATCATGTTCGGCTCGCAGGAGAACAAAGACCCGTGAGTGCCCCCTCCAAACACACACACACACACACACACACACACACAGTTACTGCAGTCTGCCCTACAGCTATCATGATCAGGGTCATTAAGTGAGATCAGAGACCACACAGCGTCACCACACGGCCTTAGATCTTTCTCGCAGGATTCTCATGTCATAAACTGATCACGAGTAGTCGAAGCACGAGGGTGAAATGTTTCGGTGCTGGTGCTTTTTGCCGTCCTCCCGAGCTCTGCTGCTTGACTGGCGTTCGTGTGTGTGATGTTTTTGTCAGTCTGAGCGCCAGCAGTCGTGTTGCCCATCTCCTGCCGGAGGAGCAGATGTACCTGAACCAGCAGAGCGGCACCATCCGCCTGGACTGCTTCACCCACTGCCTCATTGTCAAGTGCGCCCCAGACATCACCGTGAGTCCCACACCAGCGGCAGACCCGCAAGCCGTTTCTAAACCAGAATAAGTCAGTCCAGTGGTTGTGCACGTGTCCGGGCCCATTCACAAGGGGGCGCTGTTGACTCTTCCTGCTGCTGTGGTGTTGTGCAGTTCATCGACACCCTGCTGGGAACGCTGGTGAAGGAGCTTCAGAACAAATACACCCCGGGCAGGCGCGAGGAGGCCGTCTGCGTCACACGCCGCTTCCTGCGATCCGTGGCCAGGGTCTTCGTCATCCTCAGCGTGGAAATGGCCTCGTCCAAGAAGAAAAAGTACGACTCGCCGAGCTCTCGCTGTCCTGGACGCTGCTGTGCTTTTGTCTCGTTAAAATGGCCCGGAATAGTGAGCCAGTGAGACCAGTCGAAAGACACGTGGTGACACTTTGACACTTTGTGCACTTTGTTCCCTTTGAGGACAAAAACTCATCTGGCGTCTCTAAATTTCGCTTTGGTAAACGTGTCGATCGAACGTGTCGTTTCACCAGCCGCACAGCTTTGCTGCTTCCTGTGTCTGTGTCGATAACCCCACCCCTGCTCTCCCCCTCTCTTCTGCCCCCTGGTGGTGGTTCTGCTGCAGTAACTTCATCCCGCAGCCCATTGGGAAGTGCAGGCGGGTGTTCCAGGCGCTGCTGCCCTACGCCGTGGAGGAGCTGTGTAACGTGGCCGAGTCGCTGGTCGTGCCCGTGCGCATGGGCATCGCGCGGCCCACGGCCCCCTTCACGCTGGCCAGCACCAGCATCGACGCCGTGCAGGGCAGCGAGGAGCTCTTCGCCGTGGAGCCGCTGCCCCCCCGCCCCTCCCCCGACCAGTCCAGCAAGTGAGTTGCCCCGCGGGGCCGGATGCTGTTCTGGGTGGGGGGGGGGGCAGATTTAATAGGCAGGACTGTTCAGTGTGCAGCTCGTAGGTTGAGGCGTGGGTCAGGAACAGTTGTCGCTGCGCATGGGACCTGGTCATGACGTGTGTGTAACTCCTGGGCTGTTTGTGTCCACCAGTTCTGGTCAGTCCGCCTCCTCCTATATCATCCGGAACCCCCAGCCGCGGCGTAGCAGCCAATCACAGGCAGCCCGCGGCCGCGACGAGGAGCAGGACGACATCGTGTCCGCCGACGTTGAGGAGGTTAGGAAACCCGCTGCTACATTCATAAGTCATGGTTTTCCTAAGCCCAGTTTAACTGTAAGCTGCAGTTTACTATGAAGTTGTATTTAACACCACCACAGACAAATCTGCATTTGACACGGAGTGTTTAGTTTTTGAGTGAGCGTGAACACTCCTGGTCCTGGTGGGTCTACAGGTGGAGGTGGTGGAGGGAGTCGCTGGCGAGGAAGATCACCATGACGACCAGGAGGAGCAGGGGGAGGAGACTGCAGAAGCAGAGGGTCAGCACGACGAACACGACGAGGACGGTAAAGACTCCGGAGTCCTAAACCTGAGCAGGAACACTTTACCCAGCCCTGCTAGCACCTGCAGCCGAGACACCTGCTTAGCAGGCTGGCGTTAGCATGATGCTAACTCACCACCTAGTGGATTTGGTTGGAGTTGGCTTGTATTGTCCACAGCTGTCACAGTGTCCAGTGTGTACACACACACACACACACACGTGGTTGGAGGAAGTTTACGCCTGTGTCTCACAACTCAGGAAGCGACATGGAACTTGACCTGCTGGCTGCCGCAGAGACGGAGAGTGACAGTGAAAGTAACCACAGCAACCAGGACAATGCAAGCGGGCGCCGAAGCGTCGTCACGGCAGCGACGGCAGGATCCGAAGCAGGTGCCGGAGTTTCCCTTTGTGTCTGCGACAATGCGGCCGTGTTTCAACACTTAGCAGTCGCTATAAGTGTCCAATCTGTACACACCTCTAGCCTCACGCTCACCTCTAGCCTCACGCTCACCTCTAGCCTCACGCTCACCTCTAGCCTCACCTCTAGCCTCACGCTCACCTCTAGCCTCACCCTCACCTCTAGCCTCACCTCTAGCCTCACGCTCACCTCTAGCCTCACCTCTAGCCTCACGCTCACCTCTAGCCTCACCTCTAGCCTCACCTCTAGCCTCACCTCTAGCCTCACCTCTAGCCTCACCTCTAGCCTCACGCTCACCTCTAGCCTCACCTCTAGCCTCACGCTCACCTCTAGCCTCACGCCTAGCCTCACGCACACCTCTAGCCTCACGCACACCTCTAGCCTCACCTCTAGCCTCACCTCTAGCCTCACGCTCACCTCTAGCCTCACGCTCACCTCTAGCCTCACCTCTAGCCTCACCTCTAGCCTCACCTCTAGCCTCACGCTCACCTCTAGCCTCACCTCTAGCCTCACCTCTAGCCTCACCTCTAGCCTCACGCTCACCTCTAGCCTCACGCTCACCTCTAGCCTCACCTCTAGCCTCACGCTCACCTCTAGCCTCACGCTCACCTCACCTCTAGCCTCACGCTCACCTCTAGCCTCAGCCTCACGCTCACCTCTAGCCTCACATCTAGCCTCACCTCTAGCCTCACCTCTAGCCTCACGCTCACCTCTAGCCTCACCTCTAGCCTCACCTCTAGCCTCACCTCTAGCCTCACCTCTAGCCTCACGCTCACCTCTAGCCTCACGCTCACCTCTAGCCTCACGCTCACCTCTAGCCTCACCTCCTCACCTCTAGCCTCACGCTCACCTCTAGCCTCACGCTCACCTCTAGCCTCACGCTCACCTCTAGCCTCACGCTCACCTCTAGCCTCACCTCTAGCCTCACGCTCACCTCTAGCCTCACGCTCACCTCTAGCCTCACCTCTAGCCTCACGCTCACCTCTAGCCTCACCTCTAGCCTCACGCTCACCTCTAGCCTCACGCAAGGTTTTCATGTTTGGTATTGATCCAGATTATATATTATTCTCTGCATTTCTAAACGTGTCCAGCATGCGGGTCGGTTCTGCTGCGAGGGTGGTGGTTCCGGTCCATGACCCCGCCCTTCCTCCACCCACAGGTGCCAGCAGTGTGCCCGCCTTCTTCTCTGAGGACGACTCCCAGTCCAACGACTCCAGCGACTCCGATAGCAGCAGCAGTCAGAGCGACGACGCCGACCAGGAGACGTACCTGCTGGACGAGCCCCTGGAGAGGACCACAGGCTCCGCCCATGCCAACAGCGCCGCCCAGGCCCCCCGCTCCATGCAGTGGGCGGTGCGCACCACGCCCAACCAGCGCTCGTCCGGCGGAGCCCCCACCAGCTCCTCCACCCCCGCGGGTACGCACCTCACACCCGACTCTGGGTCGCTCGCTTCTGGACTCGATTGGCGTGTGACCCAATGGGACGTACAAGCCCCCCCCCCCCCCTTCCCATGATGCATGTTGATGTATGTTTAATTCTTACCCGGGTGGATTCACATATGAGGATGATGCGTTTGCAACCTGCTTTTATTGTGATACTAGCGTTTTTAAAATGCGCTGGTGAGCCACAATCATTTTGGAAAAGCCGAATCCAAAATGAACGTTGAATCCACATTGACATTACACACAGTTTCCCATGTTTAAGGATTATTGCAAAAACAAATGCAGCCTAACAGTGAATAATAAGTTTATCTGCAGGTTAATTAGCTGTTTACGTGGTTCAACTGAAACATAACCGTGGCATTAGTTGTCTTCAGAGGCCCCTTGTCGGGTCAGTAACGTGTCTCCGCACCCCCAGCGAGCTCCACGGGCCTGATCTACATCGACCCGTCCAACCTGCGCAGGAGCAGCGCCATCAGCACGAGCGCGGCGGCGGCGGCGGCGGCCCTGGAGGCCAGCAGCTCCAGCAGCTACCTGACCTCGGCCAGCAGCCTGGCGCGCGCCTACAGCATCGTCATCCGCCAGATCTCCGACCTCATGGGCCTCATCCCCAAGTACAACCACCTGGTGTACTCGCAGTACCCCGCCGCCGTCAAGCTCACCTACCAGGACGCCGTCAACCTGCAGGTGGGGCTCTGCTCGGCCGCCGGGTCGGGACCGGGACCGGGACCGAGACCCTCCAGACCGCCTGCGCGTGGGCCGTTATTATAGGATACCCAGGCTCGGCTCTGAGCGCTGTAGAGGCCAATAACAACCTGGGGAAAAGCGTGAACCTAAACCGTCACTATGACTAATGTTGTAAAGTTTGGGGGGGTCAATTGTAGCGTCATGCTAACGTGTAATAACTTGTTTATATTAACAAGGAGTAATACTAATATAACTAATATACTATTTGTAATCACGCATCATAAACTGTGCACTCTCGTGGTTTTTCTCCCCTCGTAGAACTTTGTGGAGGAGAAACTGGTACCGACCTGGAACTGGATGGTGTCCATCATGGACTCCACGGAGGCCCAGCTGCGCTACGGCTCGGCTCTGTCCTCAGCGGGCGACCCGGGCCACCCCAGCCACCCGCTGCACGCATCCCAGCATGCCGGGCGGCGGGAGCGCATGACCGCACGGGAAGAGGCCAGCCTTCGCACCCTGGAGGGCCGCAGGTCAGACACTTGCGAGTGGGTGCAGTACAGGATTTATCCAGCATGGGGCGGTAAAGTGCCTCTGTGCACATCTGCTCACAAATGACAGCAAGATAATACTTGAGTATTTATAGGCCGGAAAATGGATTATTCTCGCTCATCGTGCAGGGCTTTTGAGCGTTGTACCATCTGCTGTACATAAACGAGCCCTTTTCTAATATCTGTTCATCACTCATTTGGAGGTGTAAAATAGTTCATTGCTACTGTGAGACTGATGCCTTTTCTGTGCAGGAGCTTAACCGTTTCATGCGTCCGCAGGCGCGCGGCTACACTGCTCACCGCTCGCCACGGCATGATGTCAGCACGCGGGGACTTCCTGAACTACGCCCTGTCGCTGATGCGTTCCCATAACGACGAGCACTCCGACGTGCTGCCCGTGCTGGACGTGTGCTCCCTCAAGCACGTGGCCTACGTCTTCCAGGCCCTGATCTACTGGATCAAAGCCATGAACCTGCAGACCACGCTGGACACGGCGCAGATGGACAGGAAGAGGTCAGCTGACCTGACTGGGGTCTCCGCCCCTGAGGGGACTGTGTTTTGTGATTAGTGGAATGGGACACGTTTCATGACTCTGTGAGCAGTTTGTTGTTTTAACTCTTGATTTGTTTTTGTAGAAACCGCGAGCTGCTGGAACTTGGCCTGGATAATGAAGACTCTGAGCATGAGAATGACGAGGACACCAATCAGAGTGCGTACATCAGTGCTGGATGTTCCCCCACATAATTCACACGCCCCTGATCCACGTGATGGGCGGGGTTGTCCTGCTGTGCATCACTGATTCGGACAGTCTGGGTCTATTCATTAGGCCAGGTGATAGTGCAGCCGAGTCCTTAGAGCCATTCTGATAACATGCCCACCCTTTTAGGCTCCACCCTTCAGGATAAGGAGGAGGAGCCTGTCCCCGCGGAAACAGGCCAGCACCACCCATTCTTCCGACGCTCCGACTCCATGACCTTCCTTGGCTGCATTCCTCCCAACCCCTTTGAAGTCCCAGTGGCGGAGGCCATCCCATTGGCCGACCAGCCGCACCTGCTGCAGGTGAGGCCACGCCCACTCCGCCCACCACCTGTGTCTCTTGAACACACGGCTTCAGCCCGTTATTTGAAAGTGCAGAACGGTTTTGCATGTGCTGGTTTTGTCGTGGCAGCCCAACGCAAGGAAGGAGGACTTGTTCGGCCGGCCCAGCCAGGGTCTCTACTCCTCCTCCTACATGGCAAGCAAAGGCCTGTCGGACCTCACGGTGGACATGAACTGTTTACAGGTGAAAACACTCACGCACGCGGTGAGAGATCTGCCCATACGCACACTTCAACTTTCCCCCATGATTAACAGCTGTTGACCGTTTGACTGTACGAAAACACGATTAGCCTATGAACCCAGTTTATACCGTTTTGTAATTTTGTGGTTGGCTAGCTGTATTTATTGCAAAAAGTGTAATTTAATTTCATATATATATATATATATATATATATATATATATATAGCATGATGATTTATATTTTGTTATATTTAATGATAAAATTGGAGGAGAGGTTGTTTCACTTGCAAAAATGTATATAGCCTTTCAGTCTTGGTGTAAGCAATGAGCACATGTCGACGGACCACAGGATTAGGGATTAGCTGGAGTTGAGTTGGGTGTTCTAACATGAGGTGACCTAGTCAGAGACCCCGTGTATGTACAATAATGCAGTATGTTTAATGTTTCTGTTGTTTAGAATTGTTTCCTTCTTTGTGAAGAGCCGGTGGCTTAAATAACTAATGGGTGTTGACTCAAAAACAACCCTAATGATGCTGTATAATCCCCACCCCAGATTCTGCCCACGAAGATGTCGTATTCTGCCAACATGAAGAATGTAATGAGCATGGAGTCCCGCCAGAGAGGCGTGGAAGATCAGCCAACGGCAGCGCAGGACATGGACACCTCCAAGCCCGGCCCCTCCCCCCACGACCTCGCCGCCCAATTAAAGAGCAGCCTCCTCGCAGAGATCGGGCTGACGGAGAGCGACGGCCCACCCCTCCCCACCTTCATGTAAGCACGAGCATGGCGGATGACTCGTTAGACGTCAGGGCTGCAACAGTGGGGAACGGTGAAGGTCGAATCGCGCGTGAGCAGTAAAACGACGTCCTTCTCGTTCCTCACTCTGGTCCTTTTGGTGGCTGACCAGTTTGACTGGGCCGCTCTGTCCTGCTGAGGCTGGTTGTGAAGCTGAAGCGTCCTGTTTGTGTCCCGCAGCCCCCATTGCAGCTTCATGGGGATGGTGATCTCCCACGACATGCTGCTGGGTCGCTGGCGCCTCTCGCTCGAGCTCTTCGGCCGCGTCTTCATGGAGGACGTGGGGGCGGAGCCTGGCTCGGTGAGTGGCTCCTCCCACTGAAGTAAATAAACACAGTAGCGTGCTTGTGCTGTTTTGGGAGGGCCCGTCCTGTATAAACGCCTCGCGCTCCCGCGTCCGTTCCCGCAGATCCTGACGGAGCTGGGCGGCTTCGAGGTGAAGGAGTCCAAGTTCCGGCGCGAGATGGAGAAGCTGCGCAACCTGCAGTCGCGCGACCTGGCACTGGAGGTGGAGCGCGAGCGCGAGCAGCTCATCCAGCAGACCATGCGGCAGCTGAACACGCACTTCGGCCGGCGCTGCACCGCTACGCCCATGGCTGTGCACCGCGTCAAGGTGACCTTCAAGGACGAGCCGGGCGAGGGCAGCGGGGTGGCCCGCAGCTTCTACACGGCCATCGCACAGGCCTTCCTCTCCAACGACAAGCTGCCCAACCTCGACTGCGTACAGAGCGTCAGCAAGGGCATGCAGGCCAGCAGTGAGTCGCCGTCCCAATCCTCTGACCCCTGGGCTTTAAGATGTGGCCGTAGGGTCTGAAGGCTGTATGGACTTGACTGTGTGTGTGTGTGTGTGTGTGTGTGTGTGTGTGTGTGCAGACCTGATGCAGCGTCTGAGGAACAGAGACCGGGAGCGGGAGAGGAGGAGCGGGGGGCTCAGGGCAGGATCTCGACGGGACCGGGACAGGTGAGTCTGAATGGGACCAGGTGTTCAGGGCAGGTCCTAGTGCCTACCAGCTTTCAGCTCACACACTAGTGTAAAGGTTCTAGTGTCCGGATGATGGTGATGGGGTGGACAGTATTTCTCCATCTGTCATGTAGCGGCCTGTAGCACAGATAACTACATCAGCGTCCCTGTTCCCTCTGTGTCCCCGTCCCGTCCTCTCTGCATGGCTGCTTCCTGCCACAGGGACTCCAGGAGGCAGCTGTCCATCGACACCAGGCCGTTCAGACCCGCCTCCGAGGGGAACCCCAGCGACGAGCCCGAGCCGCTACCTGCTCACAGGCAGGCGCTGGGCGAGCGCCTCTACCCCCGCGTTCACGCCATGCAGCCGGTAAGAGCGCGTGAACGGAGAGCCGGGTGGATGCGGCGTGGGGAGGGGCGTGGGGAGGGGCGTGTGGGCGTGTGGCGTGACTGATGCGGGCTGTTGTGCGCTCCGCCCTGCAGGCCTTTGCCAGTAAGATCACGGGGATGCTGCTGGAACTCTCCCCCGCCCAGCTGCTCCTGCTCCTGGCCAGCGAGGACTCCCTCAGGGCCCGCGTAGAGGAGGCCATGGAGCTCCTCATCACGCACGGAAGGTACGGCACACGCACACGCAGGCACACGCATAGGCACACGCATGCAGAGAGACGCCCACACGTCTGTGTGTGTACACACTGAATTTGGTTCTCTCTCTCTTAGGGAAAATGGTGCTGACAGCATTCTGGACCTCGGTCTCCTGGACACCTCTGAGAAAACACAGGTACAATAGCCAGGCAGCCTCTGAGACGCATGCAGAAGGCACAATCTGCTCGCATGTTAACTGTTGGTGTCATTACAGCTAATGAAGCACAGCTGAGTGATGTCCACTCCCTTTCATTCAGCCTTCGACACTGTCACATGTTGCGAAACTGCTATAAATGTTATTTTATGGGGTGAAATTGTGACAAGTCTTTCCATTATCCTGTAAGAAGTGATGCTGTGTGTGATGGTAATGAGCCGAGGTGGCTTATTAGAAGGTGGTTCTCCAGCAGACCCATGTGCTTCATACTAGTGGAGCATTACTGTCAGCCTTGCCTTGGGTTTGTATTTGTGTGGTCAAGACTGTAAAGGCTAGGATTCTGCACTGGTGTTGTGTGTGTGTGTGTGTGTGTGTGTGTGTGTGTGTGTGTGTGTGTGTGTGTGTGAGGTGTTTAACAGCATGTCCCATGTGTCCCTGTAGCAGGAGAATCGGAAGAGACACGGCTCCACCCGCAGTGTGGTGGACATGGAGCTGGATGACACTGATGACGGTGATGATAATGCCCCCCTGTTCTACCAGCCCGGTAAGAGGGGCTTCTACTCCCCACGGCCCGGCAAGAACACAGAGGCTCGACTCAACTGCTTCCGCGTGGGCAGGTACGCACCTCCTCCTGCGGGCCGGCCCCTACGCACCTCCTCCGTGCTGGCCGCTACATCCGCTGGATGATTTGTACTGTATTCCTGTACAGCCACCGTATTTGACAGTTTGATGCCTCCAAAATTAGGTTGTTTGCAGCCTTCAGAATGAAGCACATTTACTGAGCTGCTACTCCTCCTTTCTAGGATACTTGGACTTTGTCTTCTGCAGAATGAACTTTGCCCCATCACCCTGAACAGGCACGTCATCAAGGTGTTGCTAGGTAGAAAAGTAGGTATCTTGCATAATCTTGTAGTGAGGTGCGTGCGTGTGCGTGTGCGTGCGTGCGTGTGCGCCCAGCCATCCTGACGTGTTTGTTTATTGCAGGTAAACTGGCATGACTTTGCCTTCTTCGACCCGGTGATGTACGAGAGCTTGCGACAGCTGATTCGCCACTCGCAGACGAGCGAGGCAGAAGCTGTGTTTGCCGCCATGGATCTGGCCTTTGCCATCGACCTCTGCAAAGAGGAAGGGTCCGGCCAGGTAACGCTCCCGGGACCTGCGGGCCTGAATGCGATCGCCAGCACCTGGCGCAGCTTTTAAATGTCATCCGATTGGCATGTGGAGTGATGTTGAATGTTGTTGCCAGGTGGAGCTCCTGGCTGGCGGGGTCAACATGCCCGTGACGCCTCAGAACGTGTACGAGTACGTGCGCAAGTACGCCGAGCACAGGATGCTGGTGGTGGCAGAGCAACCGCTGCATGTAGGTTCCCCGTGGGTCATCGCTTCACGCACGTTTGGTCCCTTCGTCCAGGTTTAACCCCGTAGCGTGTCTGTAAACGTGTAAGCTCACCGGTCCGGCAGCTGCTCCAGCCGTCTGGTGCGTCGTGCTTCGGCCTGCGAGCCCTGCTGACGCGTTCTGCTCCACAGGCCATGAGGAAGGGTCTCCTGGACGTGCTCCCCAAGAACGCGCTGGAGGACCTGACTGCAGAGGACTTCAGGTTGCTGGTCAATGGCTGTGGAGAGGTCAACGTGCACATGCTCATCAGCTTCACCTCCTTCAACGACGAGTCTGGTACGTCTGGAGACCCTTTTATCAGAGACTAGGGACAAATCGCTCCGGTTCTTGCTGGTTGTTTGGTCGTCCGTCTGTCTTGGGGGGGGGTGTTGACGCTTCCGTTTGTCCCAAACGCAGGGGAGAATGCGGAGAAGCTGCTGCAGTTCAAGCGCTGGTTCTGGTCCATCGTGGAGAAGATGAGCATGACGGAGAGACAGGACCTGGTAGGAGCCTCCGCCCGTCTCCACCGTCCCCGTCTCCCTCTTGTTACGACTCATTCGGAGAGTCTTAGAACCTTTCTGGGTGCATATGTAAACGGATTTTGTGATCACAGAGTCTTGCTCCAGCCCCGCTGTAAGGCCCGTCTCCTGTGGTGTTCCTGCAGGTGTACTTCTGGACCTCCAGCCCGTCCCTCCCCGCCAGTGAGGAAGGCTTCCAGCCCATGCCCTCCATCACCATCCGCCCTCCCGACGACCAGCACCTGCCCACGGCCAACACCTGCATCTCGCGCCTCTACGTGCCCCTCTACTCCTCCAAACAGATCCTCAAACAAAAACTTTTACTAGCCATCAAGACCAAGAATTTCGGTTTTGTGTAGAGGGTGATGGAAAAAAAAACAAAAAACCCGTTTACTCGTTGTGTAATATTACTAGTTCCATTTTTTTTGTAGATTCTTTTTTTTTTGTCTACAATTTTATGAAATTTAAAAGAGAAGTGCTGTCACACGATTGGCGCTGGTTTCGTTTTCTTTTCCCCTCCTTTTTCTTTTTTGTTTTTGCACACAACCCTCCCACCCACCCCGTCTGTTTTTTTTTTTTTGTTTGTTTTGTTCCCGGGGGTCTGTGTTGTGAACGCAGACGTGGTTTCTTCCTCTTTGGGTTTTAGTTGCGTGTGAGTACGTGTACATTCCTGCATTGGCTTTGTGAAGCACCGTTGCCCTCGACACCGTCGGCTTGAACCGGAACTTCCCAGGAAACTGGTCTGACAGCAAACTGTCCGCCAAACCCCAGCCAAAGATGACAGCAGATGTATTTAAAGAAAATGAAAGGTTTCACTGTGATTATGAATTTTGTTCCCCCCCCCCCGACCCCACCCCCCCCATTTGCCCTGAACATAAAGGTTATGACTGAGAGTTCACTGCTGCCTTTGTGGAAAGTCATTTTTTCTTGTATAGGGGGAGTTAGGGAATTTCAAAATAAACTTGGATGCAAACCATTAAGTTTGTTTTTCCATTTGCTGATCTAATTGATTGTTTTGGGTCAGATTTGTTTTTTACATCCATGTTAAAGTCTGAAATATTCAACCATTTGATATTCGACCGAGTATTTATTCAAGTCTCTCCATCCAGCAGTGTGGTTCGTCTTCAGTAACCACTTAACGTTGCTGAGCAGCACAGACTCATTTCTCTTCCCGGCCTCCCGGGGCTTTAGCTAACGTGTTGATGAACGTCATGTTGTCAGCCTGGATGATTCTTAATCATTCACTGCGATACAAAATGTATCAGATTTGTTAGCATGGTTGGCACAGGCTGTCCATGCAGGTTAGCATTTTACAATAATAGCACTGATCTGCCCTTCATGTGTGAAAGCTGCTAATCTTAAACTTCATTCTCAGCCAGCCCAGAGCCCTGTAGTCAACCAACTCCATAACCTGGCCCTCATGCCGTGACTCAGAATAGAGCAACCAGGCAGAGAGGACTGCTCCGTGATTGGTTAGCACATGCTGATGGTGTAATATTCCTTCTAGAACAGCCACATAAATGCAGCATGTCGTAGTGACGGCTACTAGGATGTTAAGGCTCAGGTTTTGTCTTTAAATAAAACAAATGTTTCTTCAGCTGTACAACATGAGCCTGGAATGTTGCATTTAACATGATATTGAAATACCTCATCTTTGTACATTTAAATTAAATTTAAATGAGGGTACTAAATGTGAGCTAAGCCCATTATGGACCTGAATGGTTAAAGCACACCTCCAGCAATTCAATCACCCCAATCCCAGTTCTGCAGTGTTAGCGTGCTGTTATGACGGCCTACACACTGTTAATAGGGTTACAACTGACAGATGGAACAGCTTGCGATAATGCTTTTAGTAAAATGGCCCAGAACACTCAAGATTCAGATGCCCGACTACCCCATTTTACCACCCCATAAGCAGACCACAGCATTAATGTAAGAGGCTGGTAAGAAGCAGTCAGAAAATACACTCTTTACTAACCAAGGAAAAAGCCCCCCGCCTCCTCCTCCCATTTCTCTGCAGTCACTCTGAAAGTCAACACTGCTTAAATGTATATAAAAAGTTTAAGGAACTCAATCTTGTGGGAAACACAACCTAGCAACATTTTTGCAATCACGTTTTGATGGCATACCTAAATCCCAGATAGAAGAAATTCTACCACGCACAAAATGGCTCAGACCAGACAAATTCTGTACAATCAAAACGGTTTGTTTTTAGTACAGCAAATGACAAAATAGTAATACAAAATACTGCTCTCACCCACTGCTAACAATACAAAATATAAATAAACAGCCTAATTTAACAAAAATTCTTTAAAAAAAAACTTTTATTTGTTCAAAAAGAAAAACTTAAGAAAACACATTTTGCTTTAATCATTTAGTTACCCAAGAGTTCTAAACCAAGACCACAGATAGAAGAGAAAAACACTAAACTCGGATTAATAACAGCCTTGCAGGTCAGCCTTCAACTACATCTGGCATCTACTGCCCACCCTGAATAGGAGAGAGGACCAATCACAACAGACCCAACGTTTTACAACAGAACGAGCAAAAAAAACAAAAAAACATCTATGAACTAAGTGGCCAGAGAGCTGAATAAGACAAAGAGTCGAAGAGCCTGAGGGTGAAGCGTCTTCTTAATTCTCCCAGTAACGGGCTGCCGACGGGGGGCGTGGCCTCTTCTAGTGGCCGCCAGATTTGCGCCCGGCCCAGGACCGTGAGCGGGACCGGGACCGTGAGCGGGACAGCGAGTGCGAGCCCGAGCGAGAGGGCGACCTGGCGCGCACAACCTCCTCTTCATCCTCCTCCTCCTCCTCCCCCCGTGCGCTGGTGGAGGGGGGCAGATCCTCCGCGGGGGGGCGGGGCGAGCGAGACTGCGAGCGCCTGCCGCTTTTCACCTTGAACCTGGAGTCGGGGGAGGGGGAGCGGGAAGCGGAGCGGCTGCGGGACGCTCCTGCCCGGTGCGCACGGCCGTGTTCGCGGGGGTTCCTGTACCTGCATAGAACAAAAGCAGGACACGCCAAGTGGCTTCTGGTCTACAGCCTAGTTGGTCAATGCAGGACTGAAACACTCAAGTTACTCCAGCCAAAAGTCAAGCATAGACTGTCCTGTCATGCAATGGACAGCAGCTCCACATCACATCTGCATGCAAAAGTGTCCTGAAGTGTTCGGGAACCAAGCTCGGGCGCACAGTTTCATCTCACCTGTCATTCTCACGGCTTCTGCTGCGTCTGTGTCTGCCGTAAGAGCGGGAGCTGGTCACACGAAAACGACCAAAGAAACAAAACTGTTATACATGATAACACTACAGTACACGATCTGAGGCCTGCAGGACAGTAAATGCTCGTGCAAATACGATTTAGCACGTGTCCTACATGCGGCTGCATTACAGACTGTAGTTAGAAAGCACTGAACCACGAGTGTGAGAGGAGGGGAAAGCAAATATGGTTTTTGTAACGGGCAATCTGAGCGGTCAGCACTACGCCTGGTCATCTGGAGCCCGTGGTTCTGCTGGGGGGGGGGGGTTCACTCACTCTCTGGGGCTGTCGGAGCGGCGGGTCCTGCGCTCGTAGGATGGGCTACGCGAGCGGCGCCGGTCGTAGCTGCGGCTGCGTGATCGTCGGTAGCGGCCGTCGCGCTCGCACTCGTCGTACCTGGAGAAACTGCGAGGGGAGCGTCTCTCTTTGGACCTCATCTGACTGGGGGCTGGAGGGGAGGAGAGAGGAGGGGAGGGGTGGAGAGGGGTGAGACTCGGACACCAGCTGCTCTGTGCCAGACAATACTACCAACCCCAGCAAACCTGACAACCGTGTGGCGTGCGTGTTGTACTTTTACCAAGCACCCCAAAGATAACCGCCAACATCATATTAAGTTTCGTTGTTTTTTAGTGCCGTAAAAATGTACCTGGCGCTTATAACTGAACCAGCTCGCCAAGGATGGCAAAGCCATGTGCAGGAAGTGTTTGGGGATAAAAGGGGCCTTACTCTTCCGGTCTCCTTGCGCGAACTGGATCTCGATCTGCCGCCCACAGACCCATTTGCGGTCCAGGTTGTGGAGGGCGTCCTCAGCATCCCGGACGTCCTCGAACATGCTACCGCTGTTAAGGTTTTGCATTTGAAAACACACGGAGAAACAACAAGGAACGCTCATCTCCTACAGGACATGCTCAGCAAGAACCCAGTGGTCCTCAAAAGATCTGCTTTAGTCTGAGTAATGAAAGGTGCTACAGAGAAGGCGAAGGGAAGGAATTAAGATAAGGGGAAGTGTAATTGTTGGATCAAACTGCACTTGTCTTCATTGCTTAATTGATGGCATTTATGCAAGGGAAATGCTTGATGGATTAAAAATAAAATTAATTACGTCAAACGAATTGCGTATTTACAGAACTAAGAATTTAATAACTACGGTGCTTCATTGACATACAAGAAAACTGAATTTCTAACATAAAAACAGCGAGAACGCAAACTTCCAGCACAGATAGGATACGAAAATTAATAATCGTTACCTTTAACATGCTTGACCTTTGACCTTGAGCTTGACCTTTATTCTCTTTAACCGCTTCCCAGAAGGACTTGGGGGGGGAGGGGGGATTTCCTGCTTGTCTTTGCCCCATTATCTCTTTTCTCTTTTCCTTTCTCTGTCTGGAACATACCACGGCCTGGACTCCCAACTCTTTTTCTCCTCTTTGAATCTTCAAGCTTTAACTTTCTCTTTATTGCCATCTCTGCCCCTCTACTTCCCGACGCCTGAATCCTTACGGGCTCTTTGGCTTCAACCTACTCTACTTCGGCCTTTACTCTTAAATATTCTCTGTAGGGAAGGTCTCCAGAACTGTATGTCTTTACATTTTCTGAGACAACAGAAGAAATAGCAGTTAGGAGACAATGCCCAAAATACAATCAAATTATATTTCACAATGTCATGTTCTGCCCCTTTGCTGAAGTTGTGCACAACCTTTCCTTAAAAAACAAACAAACAAACAACAAAAAACAAACAAAAACCTTACATCATGACGGTCATCTTAACTTTCAACAATTGCGTACAAAGGATATTGAATGTATGCAAATCCTCTTGGCCGACGAGAATAGAAGTCAACTGGAACGTAGACATCTACAATAGGCCCATAACGACCAAACTCACGACGCAAATCCTCTGGCCTAAAGCACCATGAAATGATAGTTTACTCATTTGTCTGATGGAAAGTCTCCTCACTGTGTGCTTCTGTACGACTTCACCTTGGCTTAAGGTGAACAGACGACACTCCCAATACCGTCTGAATTCGACTGAGTGCTTTTCATCGTTTACAAAATAAGTCCTTGTTTTGCACACATAGTCAGGCAAGAAAAGTACATCTAATTTAGCGCCATGCATTTTTATTAAGTTATTGTAAATTCAATTCAGAGGTTCTTGTTAACATTCATTGGCTAAAGGGAAAAGTATTTGTAACTAACCAGAATGCAGTGTTTCGACAAAGCACTGCGTGTACCCTTAAATTCCACCTTCAGCGTAAGTAACGTTAGTTTATCAAATTGTCTAAACATTTAAAAACCAGTTGCCCTGCTGCAATAAAACTCCTTCCGTGACCATGCCATTCACGTACACTGTAGTCTAAATTTTAGCTAGATTTCTGGGACTGTAGTAAACAATTACATTACGAAAAATAATCAAAGGTCAGTGTTAACATCAAAAACATGCATAACAGCTAGCAAGCACGGTCCATTCCAAAAATAACCAGCTAGCTAGTTACAGAAATATCGGCTAGCTGGGCCACGCGCTGAATATGAAACTAAAAGTAGCTATCCTAGCTAGCTAAACTATAGCCACGTTGTTATTACAGCTCGTTTTGGTGCCATGCGGCCTTAATCCATTCCGGCGATTCCTCCTGGCTAAATTAGCTAAACATAGAAACAGTATGGTTAATATTTCGCACCCCTGCTATGTATTTTGTAACGCGATTTATTTTCTCAGCTAAGTAAATCAAATGTTGTAGATAGCTAACCATCGTTAGCTAAACTAGCTAGCTAGCAAACATGGCGGCCTAACCAAAGCGCCGTCTTTACCTTATTTGGTCAAACCGCCTGGGCCGACGTGTCGAATATGCGCAATATTCGCCGCATAAAAAGCTAGTATAGCTAATGTAGTAGCGGAGGTAGGTAGTTAAGTTTATTAGTTGCAGAAGATCTGCAAGAGCTGATCATGCTTCATGTGTAGCCAGGTAGGTAAAGACCTTTTATATCGCGATGCTAGAAATGCCGCCAGTGCTGGCTAGGGTAACGTGCTAGCGTTAGCTAAACTGTAACCTGGTAAAGAAACAAAAAAGGTAAGAATGTAGAATATATATCGGATAAACTAACGAGATTCACTAGTGCAAACATACCTGCTTTCATCGGATATATTCCTGATGAAGAGAGAGGTGTTTGGAGGCCTCAGATACCGTGCCATGTCACATTAAATGCACGCGTAACGTTACGCTACTGTTTGAAAACTGATCCTTCGCAGGCCAGTGTCGTAATTTGGAGTCTGCGCCACCTCATGGAAGACCAAAAGGGCCAAAACGTCTATGTGCAAAAATTGGTTTTACCCAGCTGAAAGTTAGTTTGTATAGCAATTTGTTCCTTTTTTGTACCTTTACAACCTTTAACTTTATATTTGTTACATATATTTTGTTAATATATTTAAAGGCACCCAATGTTTAGGATCTGAACTACCATACTTTTACCTTGCATACTTTGATTTGTTGTGATAGTTTATGTATGTCCGAATTTAATTTGGAATAAATATCTAATGATGCACATTATTCATGATTTCATGATTTAAATGCAAATAAACTAAATTTTCAGCGTGTTGATGGGTGTTATGTATTAATTTGTTTACATAATGTATTTTGGGTTTAAACAGATTTTTAATAGGCATGGACCTTGTTAAAATATTTTGGCCTCATCAGTCTTCCATACCAGCCCATGTTTTCACTGTTTGTTCTCCTAACCAAGATCTGAAAAACCTCAATCAGTAAGTGACATGATAATCAAAATAGCATTTTAGGATGTAGTAAAGAAGAGGAAGCTGTCCAGCAGGAATATTATCATTTAATTAGCATATAGTACTATTATTTTAAATTAAACCATTGATAACATTTGCATGTTGAACAAGGACCTGTGATTTTGAAGGTAAAGGACTACAATAATGCAAACATATTTGATAAACAACATGTTTATTTAAATAGTTTCAAACTACAATACATTTTCTCCTGGACATATTTCATCACACCTTTTTACTCTTCCTGATCATGCTAGTCCCTCCTACAGTAAGAGTCTGAAATAAAAAGCAGTAATATTAGAAATACAGAAAGCAAGACTGTGTCTGGGTGTTTTGTCTTGTAAAATATGTTAAATATTTCAAAAAATTTTTTATTATTTGGCTAATAAATAAATAGATTTTGAGAGAATATTATAGTTCTAAGTTTGTTTTTCCTATTTGAATTGTGAAATGATTTTGTAGTCAAAGATGAAAGATGATGGCAATTATCTTGTAAAAAAATAGTTAAATTTGTGTGTTAGATATATGGATTATATCGATAATTTTTTTCTGTCAAGATTTGTGTCACATTAAATCACAGAAACAATTGAATAATCACTAAATAACAGTTGCCCTTCCCATAGAATAATATCATACTGCAGCAAACTAAAATAAAAATAACCTTAGATTCTAGTCATGCAAAATCAGTACACACCTCAATCATCTCTCCTCCCTTGATCTCCTGTGTGTGTGAGAACTTTTCAGTCTGGCAGAGAAGCTTTCCCCCCTCCATCTTCACAGTGCACTGGAGGACAGAGACAGCAGTCCCGCTCAACATTGCAGAGATATATGAGCAGGGGTTCTTCCCCTCACGGATTAAGGGATGGATTATCCCTCTCAATCCCCAGTCCTGCACACTCTTTTCCCCATGTCACATAACACCTATGTCCACCCGCTTGCTACTTGTCAAGATCCTTATGAACTGAATCAAGGAGATTAGAGAGTTGTAAAAAAAAAATATCTAAGCTTTCCACTGTTTTGGCCTAGCAAGCACAAAACAAGAATAACAATTGTTATTCTGCTGCACATGCTTGCAGAGCGTATAAAGAAAACTGTCAGCTTTGTAACAAACGAAGTATAAAACAAATAAACAAACACTTGTCGTGGTATACAGAACAATATACCAGGTTTTCTGAAACAGAAACAGTTTTTAAATAGTGTTTTATCAAACCTCTACTAGCCATCAACCAGATGGTGGGTAAAAATGATAAACAGACACCTTGAGCTTCCTGCCGTCCATGGTGTTGATTTCTGCTTCCTTGCCAATGGTGAATGAGTTAGTGACTGATTTTCCAGGGGTCTTGGAGGTGATGACAAAGTCATTGCCCTTCTGCTGAATCTCTGTCACTGGTTTGATGTCTTTGGCCATCTTAATCACGTCCTCTGGTAATGCTACAGAAATACAAAATAAAACCAAGAGATAAGTACACAGCTCAGAAAAAGCCCCAGTGCTAAGGCCATGTGCCTTGCGTTAAACCGCTCTCAAATGGGCCCCGTAGTTATTCTAGTCTCTGCTATACACTAAGCAATTCTGGTATCTCGATTCGTTCTTTAAAAAAAATGATAAAAAGGAAAACAATTAAAATAGACAGTGCTACCTCAAACTCATATCCTCACCCTTTGACCCACAGCCTACAGAAGTCTGTTGTGGAGTACTCACGGATAGCTTTGAGGAACTCCTCATAGTTCTCCTGCTCATAAACCTGCCATGTTCCATTGAAGGCCATGTTTCCTGGGGTCTCCTTCACCACGAGAGGCCAGAGCTCGACACAGCTGTGTGAAGCTTGTCACAGCGGAGTGGAGAGGCCACACACACTCTCTCAGGTACTTATATTGGAGAAGAAAGGGCCCTTTTGCTTTTGTAATCATTAATGTGTTTGCCGTTTGTATAACCCAAAGTTCACTTACATCTACAGTTCTAAAACCCCACTGAATATCAGTCAAAAAAAGGACACACTTGATCCACATGGGCATCCAGTGCATGGGCTAGCCCCTGTTGCTAGGGTTGCCCTGGAGTCAAGAATATACATTCAGGTTACCTAAAAAAGATAATATGATATAATATATATTACATATATATGATATATGACAATCTCATCATTTAATATAATTAAGTCATACATCCCAAGTGCAAATAAGCAAAGCTTGTGAAATATTGAACACATACAGGTTTATGCACTTCTAATAATTTTATCCACAGTACTGTGGAAGAGTAATTCTAATGTAGGAAAAAGCTCTCTTTCTGCCACCTTATATGAACTATCTAAGGTATCGGGGATGAATGTTTCATATCTCCATTTATTTTCTCCCTAACAGGATACTGGTTTATTTATGTCTGAGACATAGTTTGCTTAATATGATTTCCAATTAATGTTTTTTCTTTTTGCATCTTTCATTCTTGATCAATCTTACTGTGAGAATCCTTCAGATTTGGTGCTCACATTAAAATTGTACCCAAGTGCTCACGACTTTGATCTAGTACTGTTCCATCCCCGTTCAGAACACAAGACCGCGCTCACAAACGAGTCCACATTTCAACAGAAGTGCATTTAACCTTCACTATAACCACCAGAAGCAGTTAGTGATGTATGATGCCAAAGCTGAGGATCGATGTGGAAATGCTGCACTGTTCAGATGAACAGCAGGTTAACGACACTGTGATCTATTTGCTTTTTTTTTTTGCTTACCTGCACAAGAAAAATGATGGCCTCTGATTTTCTCTGTCTCTCTCTCACACACACTCACACACTGAACAGACCACATGTCTTATGCGTTGGAACATGTATCCTACATCCATTCTTTATTATTATTCTTGCACAGTACAAATGAAGACAGGCATCACCGCGCTATGAACCAGGGAAGCACAACACAGGCAAAATGAATATGATCAAAATCCTCTGAGCTTCATTGCACTCCACAGTAACACAAACACACACCTGTCAATCAGACTCGCAGGCCTTTTGCTTGATTAACAGTGAACTTGATTGCTCCATGAACCTTGATCTTTTTTGCTTGCTTAACCATTTGACTAATATGTTTTTAACACCCCACTGGGAATCTGGCTGCAACTGCTGGGCTGGTTTCTAGGCTCTCATACCCACTAGACTATTAAGTACACATGCTGACTATACTCTTTGGTACTGAACTGTGAGCTAATAATGTGGCCAAGTAACAACTCTTTATTGGGGAATCTGAGTGGGGACATTAAATGGGTCCTTATTGGGCTTGAATATGCCCAAGACCGTGTAGACGCACCCTCACGCCTGCTGTGCGCTACATCTCGATGGCGTCTGCCCGTGGCTTCTCTCCGTGCTTGTACACGCTGACCGTCACGTTTACCGTCTCCACGCCGTACTTGTTGCGCACAAACACGCTGTAGTTTCCCGAGTCCTCCATGTTCACAGAGTGGATGGTGAGGGTGGAGCACTTGTTGTCGGTGGCTACGTGGAAACGTCCTGCGGAGGGGATCTCCCGGTCGTTCTTCAGCCAGAACATCTCCGGGACCGGGTCGCCGTCGGCAAAGCAGGTCAGACACAGAGACTGCGGGACATTGGGAGGGAGGGGAGAGGGAGAATGACACAGGCTGAGCTTTATTTACTGAGGACAGAAACCCTTTCAGGCTGGCTGGTGGAGGATACCTTGTCTTCCATTATCGCCACCACGTCTGGTAATCCCTTCGTGACTCTGGCACGGTCTAGCAAGACAAAGCAGACATAATCCTCCAGAACTGAACTGCTTTTTACTCTCCTACTGTAATGCATGACAAAGAACACGCTGCCCAAGAATGCATACAGGATGAAATGAAACTTGTTAGTGTGACTGCATATGCATTGCAAATCTTTTCCTGCTACCTAGGAATAATAATGTCATCTGCATTTCCAAGAGATCCTTCAAACATACTTACTTTTCTCAGCAATTTCAACTTGCCTGATGAAAACAGAATAAAACAGCTGTTAAATATACATCAAGTTATAAATACTATGAGAGGCGTGTAACAGGTAAACGCCACTTACTTAAGCCTCTGGTACTCGAGTAGAGCATCTGCAAACGCTTCAGAGGAGAGAGAGCGGAGAAGGTTTGAAGAACAACAAAGAAGCAGAAGATCTTTGACTGAATACGCAACTGCCTGACCTCTGTCATCACACTCGACACCAAGGTAAAAGGATACTCTGAACGGAGGAGTAGTATATTGGATTTTAACTTGAATAGAACAGCCTAATATTCTCACTGGCCACTAGATGGAGGTGTTGAGCCAGTGAGTCCTTCTTACGAGCCCTGCTAAAGGTCAGACGAGAAGCTGTTTTCTGCTCACTGAATGTACAAGTGCCTGTTTGTGATTCTGTTTGATTCACAGTGATGCATTTGTACTGTGGTGTCTAGAATATTTTTTTATTCATTTGTCATCTGGTGTGAACAAAAACTCCACTAGAAGGACTTTGAGTGCCTTCAAAGTGACTAGGACATTCAGATGACCATGGCTTTACCTTGTCCAGACAGATCCAGAGAGCGCTTGTGTGTCTCCTGTCCGTCGAACATCTCCAGGGTGTATTTCCCTTTGTCATTTTCAGTGGGATTGAAAATCTCGACCCAAACCTTCTGCATACTGCTGCCAGGTTTGGTTCTCTCCTCCTGATCAATCCTCTTCTCCCTACCAAGCACATAAAACATGCACGCAGGAACATAGAGGAATAGAGGAACATTTTTTAACAAATCAATAGCATCTCCTTTTAAAACAGAAACCCAAGACCAGCTAGAGAAAACATCCCCCCGCCCAAAAAATCCCAAAACACATTTTACTGTTCATTTGGATGCAACACTTCTTGGCACCACGAGGGAAATGAAACAAGCACAGTCCAAAGCATTCTGAAGTGTTCTGAAGTGGCGATGCGCCGGGCCCCAGAACTGAGCCACGGCTCCAAAGCCCGGTGAGGCAGCAGCGCTCCGAGAGCCCGGGGACACGTCTCTGGACAAAAGGGACTCACTTGAAGTACCAGCTGGTCTTCATGTAGCTCAGATAGTACTTCAGAGAGCAGTAGAGTTTGAAGCCGGCTGCTGTGCACTGGATCCTCACGGGGCCGGCGGAGAGAGCTGCGATCAGACAGAGGGCCGGGAGATGCTCTCACTGCCAGCGCTTTGTACAAAGACATCAAGGTTTGTGTTTCAGTTGGATGTCAGTGGCTCTCTAGCTGCTCGTGAACCTACCACACTGTTTGCCCAAGTGCTGTACGAGCTTGTCAAACTCTGTGAAGAGAGCAAGAAAAGGATGGGCTGGTTGTACAGGTGCTAAAACAGTCAGTCAAAGCCACTGCAAGTTCTGGGATATGGCACACGGTTTAATGTTTATTTTTAATGTTTTACATTAGAATACTGGGAACTTGTATTTCTACAAAAAAACAACCAAACAAAAACAAACAAACAAACAAAACACAATAAAGTGGAAATGCCCTCATGATGACGGCACCGATGAAGTTCGAAATAAACTGCTCGGCTGCAATATGCAGCCTCTGTACTGTTTGCAAGTACGTTAAAAGCAAATATTTCTGCAAAACTGACATACTGATTTAGAGAAGAACTAACATAACAGAACTAACAGTCATAATTAATGTAGCTGTAGGAGCCATGTATTCTTGTTTCCCCCTTACCCTTGTCCACTAACTCCAGGACACTCTCGTCTTTCCCTCTGCTGTCTGACACAATGGCCTGATACACGCCCGCTTCCTTCTTCGTCACCTGAGAGGCCACACAAACATGGTTTACATTTTAATAAAGAACGCACGCTCCTCTCTGACACCTTCTTTATGCCAACAACGTTGATCCTACGGATAATGCTAATCGACGCCTACATCTTTCTCTCAGTATTAGCTGTGCTCAGCAAAGCTAAGCACATAGCCAAGCTAAGCTGACCGTGTGTGGAAAGTTAGCAACGCTACCTGGGCGACTGTATATGTGCTCACTCCAGACTGGTCGTATTTGGCCTGCGTGATTTCCACACCGTCCTTAAACCATTTCAGTGTCGTATCCTTGCTCACGTTTGTCACCTGCATTCATAAGAAAGCCCGTCGCAGTTGGTACACAGAGGAGATTCAGACTCCGTTTTGCACCATAATTGTAATCCAAAAGAAATCTGATGCCAAATCAGCAATATTATTCTTTAAACAGTTCTCTCAGTTCAGCTTATCTGAAATAAAATATGTTTTTATATTCATTTACGCTTTTGAATTAGTGTTAATAAATTACAGTTATGGATTAAATGTCTATTACTTGAACGAAACAGCTAAGTAGAAATGGAAGTTACGCTAATAAGTAAGTCCGCTAATGCGCTGTAAACACTGACCCAGCAGTCCATGTAATAGATTCATGTCAGGAGTAAATTTGTGTTCAAACACGCATGCAGTAAGTCGGCTGGTGACCTTGCATTTCATAATCATCTCACAGTCGTTTGTCACACTCCAGGACAAAAACTCCTCAAAGTGGGGACCTTCAAAAACACAAGCCTTGTTGATCATTTAGCATTTTATATTGGCATCCGCTATACCATTCAATATAAATGCTGGCCATACTCTTGCGTAAAGAAGGTTGGTTATTGCTAAGTGGGGATTTGAGTAAAACAAAATCAACAACAACAACAACAACAGAAACTGGCTGGTGACACGACCCATAGCAGAAAGACTATGATGCAATACACATGTAATGGGTCGTGATCAGATTACACTACTAAGGCTGATGAGACATCCTACACTTCATTGTAATACACATTTTGAATCAGTTAATCTCTCTCCTGCTGGTGTGTGCACATTGACAGCTGTGTGTGTATGAGATGTTCCCTGTGATCAAAATTCCTCTTCCACACTCACACAGCCTCCTGAATGTGAGTGTGTGTGTGTGTGTGTGTGTGTGTGTGTGTGTGTGTTTACTGGCCCGTCGGACACTCACCTGCACGCCTCTTCCAGTCCTGTCTGTTGGCCTCAGATCTGGCCATGGTTTGCTTGAACTCTGCCAAGTGACCCGAACACAAAATGAGAAGATCAGCGAGATTGTTTATGGGGGGAAAAGTGCAAAAGTCAACGGGGTTTGTGACAGTGACTTTTGACCACTGAACCTATGAGACCTTACAAGACCATGGGCAATCAGAGCCTCATGCTGCAGGCCTTTTCTAGAGGCGCACGAGCAGAAGTGTGTAGCATTCAGCGCTAGCCGAGTACGTCAGCACCACATTTAAAACTATTTACGGAGGCGGAATAAAGACTCATCTGACGCACTCTCATCCACCAGGACCAGCGTGAACTGGTTCTTAGCTCTGCCGTCCTTCAGCTGAGCGGTATAGGAGCCCTCGTCCTCCTTTGACAGCTGATCAAACAGAATCTCCACCAGCCCATTCTCCCTGTCAAAGCCGATCTTGCGCGTCTGTGGAGGGCATAAACCAGACGCAGTTTCAGATCGGTCTCACAGGTCTGGGGGGGGGGGGTTTAACGAGAGTGTTGAACCTCATCAAGCTTAATCTTAATGAAAGAACAGAGAACTTAAAGGAAATGTTCCTGAATCACACACACACACACACACACATGCACTAACACACACAGGTACAGGAGGCTGTGTGACTGGGAAGCGGAAGCACGTACAGGTGTGCTGGAGATCTCTCTGTCGTTGAGGATCATGCGCAGTTCAGCACTCTTGCTCAGAGGCTCGGTCTGCAGCCACAGACGTACACCACCCTGCTCCGACACCTCCACCTGCCAGCCCTCCGACCGCAGACCAATCACTGCTCCAAAATAAAAACAAAAATAGAATGCTTGTGTGTGTGTGTGTGTGTGTCGGTGGGTGTGTGTGTGTGTGTGTTCATCTTATGGTGGGCTCCATAATTAGGTAGTGGATTGGTGGACAGGGGAATCAGTGAATCACGGGGGTTCTGAGGTCCACGTCTGAGGAACTTAAGACTTGGTGCAGTGCACCAGCTCTCCCTGAGCAAATCAGCAAGCCCCTAGGGTGGGACCTCCAAGCCCGTGAGGAGCCCATTGGTGGAGTCTAGCTGTCAGCAAAGCTGCAGCCGTGGCCCTTAACACGAGCCCTGGTTTCAGCGCAGGCCGGGGCAGGCGTGGAGCTCCTTGGGAACGCTCCGTCAGCTGTTCCTCCTGCCACTTACGTGGGTGGCGGATCTGCCAGCTCTGCTCCATCAGCCTCTCCAGATCTGCAAGACGACAGACAAGCGCAGCGTCAACGTTGAGGCCAGACACAGGAACGACTCCTTTCCACTCAATATATCTGCGGCTTACCGTTAAAACTACAGCAAATGGAAAACCTGACCTCATACACTCAACTCAATCTTCTTGCCCCTGAAGTCGTATGCTACGGTAAGACAACAGAAGAGGCAGAACGTACCCGCAGCGGTGAAATCGAAGCTGGAGGAGACGCCAGGACTGTCCATCCTCTCAGCAGCGTAGAGGCCCAGGTCCTCCTCCGAGGCAGCGGTGAAGGTAAGGACAGACCTGCTCCACAGACACTCGTCTCAGCACCGTGATGTGCTTACACCACTCCACCACCGCACTTACACATCCACTCTGACGTTACTGCTGTAATTCCCACTATTTCCACCCACGCCCGTGTGAACCATGGTGAGCTGTTAGGGGACAGGCAGGGAGCTTTAGGGGGGCTGCATCTTCATCATGACCGTACATGTTCTCTTCACAACTGCTTACTGGGCATATTTCACAGCAGGAGCTTATTGTTATTTACTGGAATTCATGCACTTTCTAACTTCTGGACTATTTTTGGTAATGCTAGACAGGTTGCATAATGTGCATTATATGTGTGTAAGATGCTCTGAAATGCATCTCGGACCACAGAAACTCAAACACACTTGTTCTGCTTGCTCTCCAAGTGGGCTCGTCCTGCGTCGATGGGCTCTCTGTAGTTCTTACTCCACTTAACCTCGCCTTTGGCTTCAGGCTCAGGGCTCTCGAAACTCAGGAAGATGAAGCCGTCATTATCGACCCCGATCTCGATGTCTCTGGTTTCTGTCAGTTATAGCAGTGAGAACCGGTGATCAAGTCATTTAAGCCAAATGGGCATCAAAAGCGCTGACCAAAAGTACCTATGAACGTGTAACGCAGACCCCAACAACTGACAGCTGGCTCAGAGGTACAGCGCCATCTGCTGGGTGGTATAAAGGAACTGACCTGGGCTGGTCTGGGCTGTGATTGGCTGCGTGGGGAGAGAGGGTCTTCCTACTCCAGCAGTGTTGATGGCGGACACACGCAGGCAGTACTTCTGACCACCTTGCAACCCTGACACCTGCCAGCAGGGCAAGCCAGTGTAAAGCTCACAGTTCCCTACAAACACTCCTTTAAAGTCCAACAATGTCAACGTTATTGATGGTCAGTGACAGCTAGAATGAGATGACACTATGGTCAAGTGTCCGCTGGTATTTATTCACTCTTAGCAACATCAACATTAGCATTTATTTCACCATTCCTTTAAAAATGTTTAGGAACTGACCTTCAGCTGGGTGTCTGTGACTGGCTTCTTTGTCACAATGGTCCAGTCCTCTGACTCCTCCCCCTGACTAATCTCCACTACATAACCAGTCACTTGTGATTGTCCTTGGTACAGAGGCTCCGCCCACAACAGGACCAGGGAATCTTGCCTTACCTCTCTAAACTCCAGGTCATACGGGCAGCCTATGGACGGCAAAGGAACAGCGGAGTGAAAAACCCATCAATTTATTCATGCCTTGACGGATTCATCAACCACCCCACCAGCCCGGCCAGCTATCCATCAATATGTCAGTTCATCCATCTAACCATGAATCCATCTTTCTGTCCAGGTTCTTTTGCGCTTTCCCTTGCTTCTCACATCACTTCGTGTGAACAATCTTTTTTCTCTTGTAGGGGAAAAACAACTTTTTTTCAGATGGCAATAAAATGTTGTAATTCAAGGCACAACTTGACAATCATAAGACAGAATGTGTTTGTCACATTCATATCTTTGCAATAGATGGTTATATATTGTACGCGAGCCCACTGGGCACAGACAAACAAACATCTGAATTATCTGCATTGATTCTTCATCCTATATGGGCGTCTCACAATAATATCCATACAGTACAAGACGACTCTTGCAGAATAAATAATAAGAATAAAAAATACTAATGAATTCCTAAGTTTGAGCTTTATAGAATAAGAATGTGCTGCATTCATCTATTTAAATGTACAGCAGCAAATCCTTGTAACCATCTTCATTCACATTTAAACCATTAATGGTGCTGGATGAGCTTATTCCATGGAATTAACAGCCACTGCTGAACAAAGTCTCTGTCAGCTTATTTAGAAACCTAGCATGGATGTCCCAATATATATGAGCAATGTTCAAGATGCTTCTGTCTGTGATGGTGGAATCAGAACTCTTACGTTCCAGGTTCGCCTGAGCCTTCTGTCTTCTGTGGGAGTGGGAGAGTATTTTGGACTTCTGAAGAAAGAGCAGCGAGGGTGTGTGGTGTTCTCACCAGGCACGGGCATGGACCACTGCTCGCACAGGAAGGCCTCGCTGGGCTGGGAGGGTTTACCCACTCCGATGATGTTTTCTGCAAACACACGGAACTGGTAGTAGTGATCCTCCAGGAGACCCGACACCTTTAACAAGGAACGAAAGAGCTTGCTTAGCTGATTGTGTGAAGACACGGCACGTAGTCACAGGATGTGCTTAAGACACAAGAGGAAAGCGCTTCCTGTATATGGTGGAGAAAGATCCCCAGAGGTGAACAATTTAATGTTGACTTCCCCATCTTCAAAAGCGTTGCACTGAGACGTTCGCAGTTTAAACTTCCCATAACTACAAGTTTATGGAGGCTGTGTAGTAATCATTCTTCTTAATTAGTCTCCCCACCGCTGCAGGGACTGTGGGTTCTAAACGTATGGTAAGCTGTGTTTAATGACATTATGCTAAAGAGCTCCTCCGCTCAGAGATACTAATGTTTGAAAGGTGGTTGGGAGCATCGATCTCTACACTTTATCTCCGCACCGATGGTCACTTGTCCTGAGAAGGGCTAGTTACATCTGCAGATACCAGATACCAAATCACTTACAAAAGCTTGCTTACACAAAACCATTTACTCTTGATGAACATTCTTAGATTGTGGTTACCCTGTGTGACCAAGATTGCTTTTAATATATATAGTCCTATTAATACTAGACAGGTGATAAAATTTATCAAGGTACCAATTTCAAACAGTTTTTTCCACACTCAAGTCTTCAGCGTGTAGGAGTAACTACTCACAACAAACTACTCAGATTATTGCCACTAGGTGGCAGTAGTCCACTTGAGGACACTTGGGCACAGGCCATTGGGTTGGTAAGAACACTGCAGTAAAGAGCCTAGCTAGAGATGTACAGACAGCTTCTAATGAAACTGCATAGGCAGGATGCTTCCATGACTGCCTGATGAGGTGGGAATGGTTAACATTACATTCTCCGTGACAAAAATACCCAGGGTACTGGATCACAGCACTGTATCCTAATCAACATAGCTGACACGGCGCCATCCCATGAATGGACTCGGCAAATTAAAGCCAGAAAACTTTTCTTTTGTGGGATACATTAATAAAAATGAATAGTGATATATTCGTGTTCACCAGATGGCCAGCAGAGGGTGCTGTGAACTCATGACATCATGATAACAAATGAGTGCCACATTTCTAGTATACTAATTAAAGGGTGAGAGTGATGGGAATTAAAAAAAAAATTTGACTTTAAATTGAGGTTGTAATGTAGTTGCCATGGACACAGCACGGTGCCAGGTGACACTTAAAGGAAAGAAAGGGAGAAAGCTTAGTGACTGGATAAACACATTAGTAGATAAATGTGTTTATAAACAGATAAGCAGTATATACAGTGTAAACCATGTAAATCCATTTTAAGGATGGACTGATCCATCTAGCTCATGACTGTTCATAGCAAAAGACACATTTAGCACTGTGGGTTCAGCCCCAAATATGGATTTCTAAAGCTGTAAAACTTGTTTATATGTGAGAAAACCCAATTCCAGCTCTGGGGAGTCCGATGGAGCTTGGCGGTTTCTCTGCTCATATCATTCATATCATCAGCTACTGTCCAGTTTTTAGCATAATGGAGGTACATTCAGATCCCCGTTATCCTTCCTCGTGAGAACTTCTAACCTTCTCTTGGGCAGAGGGCAGGCCTGGACTCACCGTGTACACCCTCTCGTTGACAGGCCTGACATTGACCTCTGACCACGCGCTCTGGGACTTCTCCCGCCGGTCCAGGTAGTATCCACGCACGGGCTCTCCGCCGCTGCAGTCAGGGGCACGCCAGGCGACGACCATCTCACTGCCCGTGCAGTGGAGAAGGGCGATGGCCGACGGGGCCGACGGGACCACTGCAGCGGGAGGGGGAGGTGGAGGGGCTCTCCGTCAGCTCCAGCATTTATACATATTTATTATATTTTTTAAAAAACTCAATGAAGACATTTGACCAAACGAGGATGCTGGAGGACAAAGGCCAGCTCAGACCAGCGTCTCCGTGGTGACCCAGCATCCCTACACAGCACCACGCTGGCCTGCTCGGTTTCGACACTACAGAATGGCAGCTGTGGCCCACAGCAGTGGCTCCACCTACTGGGCTGGATGATTAGCAGTTTGGGTCTTAGAACTGGTGGAGGTGATGGTGTGGGTGGTGCGTGAGGCGTAGTACTGCTTAAGCTACCAGCAGTGAACGTCTGGATAACACCAATAAACGAAAATCATGCCCAGCAAATGCTAAAATAGACAGTGAATGAAATATGATGTCATGTGTCATATGATGTGACGTCATACAGTGGTGATGTCACATGGACAGCCGGGACGAAAGCTGGTGAGTCCTGCTGGGAATCACGAGGCTTAATGGTGCAACTCGTATCCCTGTACAATCCACTGAAGATGCTAGCATGGTTTCCGTCAAGGAAGGCTGGTTACTGTTATCTCATCCTGATGACCTATCATTTTCAATTTTAATGTCAGAGCCCAGGAATTACCTGACAGGGCATTGTAGGTATATATTAAAAACAAATGGTGTTATTAATCTATGACAGATGATGCTAATAACCGGCTGTAGCACAGATTGATCAGAATCCCAGTTTCCCTGCTCACTCGGTAGCTCCTAGTACCAGTCTACTCCACTTATTCTCTGCCTTCTACTGTCTGGATGGAAATCAAATTGGCAGAATGCAGTGTCCTAAATGGATAACAATGTTATAAAAAAAATGGCTAACAGCTGAACAGCACATCCATCCGCACGTTTATCCCTCCGTTCTCAGAGAGTCGCGCAAAGATTCTCCGGCTGGAACGGCAGAATGTCGAGTCTATCATTGTCTGATTGGGCATGGGTGTGTTTATAAATGGCCCGAGTGTGAGTGACAGTAGAAACGAGGAGGCGTTTAGCGCCCAGCGCGGCGGGGAAAGCGCATTATCCAGCAGCCTATTACAGGTCACAGCTGTGGCAGCCGCGGGGCGATTCCATTCCAAGATTTCACCAGCAATAAGGCTCGCGCACACTTTAGTTCTATTACGCAGGACTGCAGGAGGGGAAGTAAACACCTTGTATAAGTGTATGTCTGTTATATTCTTTAAAAAATGGACACATGTAGTTTAGGTATTAAAAAAAAAACTTTAAAAATGGTTATTCCACGTTAATCAACAACGGCTTTTAGAAGTCTGTTTCCGATCATTGGGTTTTGCATTCAGAAGCGTAGAAATGATTGTCTGTGGTATTCGATCATACGCTGGAATATTACTGTGCTGGCTCTGTGTGTGTGTGTGAGAGAGAGTGTGTGTGTGTGTGTGTGTGTGTGTGTAAACCCCAGACTGCTGGTTAGCAGGTTTGTCGCTGTGCTCTTACGCTTGGCTGCTCTCACTCGGAGCGGCTCGGATTCCTCGGAATACCGGCTGTTTCCAGCTCGGCCCACGGCCTTCACGCGGAACACGTACTCCTTGTTGGTTTTGAGCCCGTGCACTGTAAACCTGAGCCACAAAAGAAATGTGAATAAGAAAAGAAGTAGTGTGTTAAAAAAACAGCTTGGGGTACGTGTAGAAGTGCAACCGTTAAAAACTTCCTGTTAGAGTTCATGTAGCCATTACTCATGACATATTGGAAGGCATTATAGTCAACCAAAGACGAGATGGACCAAAATATCAGAGAATCACCTTCAACGAAATCCGGACTGACTAGCTCACAACAGTGAAGAGTAATATCACTCACTAACACCCCCCCCCCCTTTATTCAGCATTCCATGGTTAGATCGTTCCAGCGCTGATGGAGAAGCGGACCTAGTACAGGTGAGTGGCTTGTTGTTGATGGTTCTCCAGTCTGAGGTCCCTGTCTCGCAGCAGTACAGGTAGTATCCCAGAATGCCCTCTGGATTCTTGGGCTCCTTCCACTGCAGTAGGACCGAACTGTTCGTGTCCCTGATGGCCTGGACAGAGTGGGGTGCAGCAGGTACGCCTACAGAGGGGCGGAGTCTGTTTTAGTTAGCCAGCTTTACCTCACGAGACAGTGTGAAGTTCTCATAGAGGACTGAGCAAAGAGGTCATTTAAAATCCTCCCCATTTAAAATGTAGTATGAAGAACTATGAAGTACATGCTGCAACTTCTCTGCACAGCATTTTAAAATGTTTGTGTTTTATAGCCAAGTCAACTAGGGAAGAGCTGGATAGTTCTTCCTGATTAGCTGAAAAAGCTATTTGTGTCAGAGCAGGAAAATATCATAGTCTTTAAACTCGTGGGGACTCGAGCTTAATAAACATTATTGTGAGTAATTGTCAGTACTGTCTTATAAGCAAACACTGGTCTAAGCCTATGTGAGAGAGATGATGGTACAGATGAGGAAACAGCTGCGTGAGCCCCTCCACCCACCGAGAGCGTCCCGCAGGGAGACGGGCGGGCTGGCTTCCGATGGCTCGCTGACGCCGTACTTGTTGACGGAGCGCACTCGGAAACGATAGGCCTTCCCCTTCTGCAGGTCAAACACGGCGAACCGCGTCGAGCTGATCCTCATTTCAAAGCTGGCCAGGTGCCAGCTCGCCTTGTCGGATTCTGACTGTAAATTCAACGCACAGAACTCAGCAACACACCGCACGGAAACATAACTCTTTCTTTCGGAAACGTAACTCATTATTAACTGGTGGACGGACACATGCTCAAACAAAAAGCCAAATTCCTGTCCTGTGAAACAAAAGCAATCTTGGACCGGACCGTTTTTCACACAGGCGCTGGTTTTCAGTGCCCAAACTGTCCTTTTAAATCACTGACTTTATTTTTCAATAATGTTTTTTTTTTTTTTTTTTTTTTTTTTAGCTTTAGTAATATATATTTGCCTCTCCACATTTCTTCCTATTTTAATATAAATTACATTTAAATAAAACAGGAACATTTCCATGAAGATAATATTTTTCATTTTTTTCCAATGCAGAGGTAAATGAGTCTCAATTCTTGCTACTCCTGATGGAGCAGATAGATTTATTATGGAGCTACTTATATAAAATCCAATAAAGCAGCAGCGTCTCTGGCGGACCACAAGTTCTCTCAGTCATTATAACCCCAGCAGGCGGCAGCCGACCTCGGCAGTGATGGAGGGAAATGTGGGCGTCCCTGCACTATAGGATATGAAACCATCATCGCTGGCACTTTAAGAGTGAATTAAACCTTAGTCGACGGTCTGAGCTTTAAAACAGCCTCCAAAATGTTTTTTTCCTTCACTGTTCAGGCAGCCCCGGCCGAAAAGCCACCCACGAGGCCGATCGGATGTCTCACCAAGTGTAAAACAAAAGACGAGGGTGGGGATGGGTGGGGGTGGGTGGGCACGGCCTGAGTTTAAGGCACAAAACGGACAAAGTTTGTCTTATTTCAGATGTTAGTAATGTCGGCTCAGTGGCTTTGAAGTGGGGGCAGAGATCGCAGGTCGTGTGGTGTTGTGCGAACAGCTTGAAGGCGGCTGTACTTTTTAATGAGTCCTCCCGCCCCCCGCACCCCCCCAGCAGATGCTGCTCCCTCTGCTGGGTCTCTAACTAGCGGGGAAGTCAAAGGGTGTTGTTAGCTAGACCCATTACCTTACTGTGGGAGGCCTCCATAGTGACCTGCTGAAGGCTGCTGGTTTGAAGACTCAACAAAGAAGCATGGTGTAATGAGCTGTGTGGGGAGGCATGGGAAGTGTGTGTGTGTGTGTGTGTGTGTGTCTACAAAAGCAGTAAAGCTTTGGTAACAGCGAGACTTTACAAACTACACGTGTGTTGAGGTTGAGAGTCGGCGTCTACCCGCTCCACGTAGTAGCTGAGCGGCTCCTTGCCGCGTGGATTTGGCTCGTTCCAGCACATCACAGCGTAGGTGTCGCTCAGCTCACACACACGCACGTCTGTCGGAGGAAACGGAACACGGATCTGACCTGCAGCAAGAGGAAGAGGAGGGGCAGGAGGGGCGAGAGGGCCAATCATGAACTAGCACAGATATCTCATGTTTGTGATATACACAGAAAGGCATAGAAAAGAAAGGCTTTGTGTGTTTGTGCGTGTGTTTTGTGTGTGTGTGTGTGTGTGTGTCTACTGGCGTGGTGAAATTCAGGGTATATGGAGAAAACCAGTTGGAGAGCAGCTTCACATCTACATACTCAGATCACATTCACTCATGCGCATACACATTGATTCAGCCAGCGCTGCACCTAGAAAGGTGTAAACACATTAGTGGAGTGGCTCTCATATCCTCCAGGATGATCAGGGTGCGCTACGTGTGCTGTGTCTCAGGCGCACGACTCTCTTAGACTCTGTACTTACAAGACTCCGACTTACAAAACTCAAGACTTATAATAGGGGCCTCTTACAGAAACATATTTTGTAACCTTGATCCTTCAAGTAATATTATTTCCCGGATGTGACAGCTCGTGTCAGTCAGATCCCTTTCACAACTGAGCGCAAATGTTAAACCTCAAACGTGATTAACCAGATATTTTTCAGGAGGTGTATTTCCAGGAATACTACAAAAAGGTTTAAACATTTTTCCTGACAGATCTGATAAATGAAAGAGATGAGATGACAAAGCGATGACAGCTGATTCCAGAGATGTCGGAGGAATGATTTCTTGATTATATTTGCCTGATTATAGTAGGTGCACAGAGGCCGTGAAAATCCCCCTGTACCTTTCTAGGGTGATGCGTAACACTATTAAACCAAGTGAAGTGGTATTTCATCATCTCTAACTGCAGCCTCAGTATTATTATGCCGTACCCATTGGAAGCTTGGGAAGCCTTTGCAAAGTTTAACCAAGTTATTTTCACTCAATAGAAGCACGAGGAGCAGGACTAGTGCGATAAGTCTAGCAGGAAGTGCCCTGCGTTACCCTCTTCACCAACTGCAGGGTTTGTTATCACACCGGTGAGGAGACTCATCATGTGGTCCTTACTTTCCAGCTGGTCCTTGGTGATCACAATCTCTCTCCCTCGGTCTACCCTGACCACTGGAAGACAAGAAGAACAACAGAAACGGTGTTTGATAAAGGTGCCTGTAGGGGCAGCACCACTGAACGGAGTGAGCAAAAAATGTTTATTAGGAGAGGCTGGGGGGCTGAGGGGGGCTGAACAATCGTATCACATCATCGTATCATATCATACCTATCATATCATACCTATCTTATCATACCCATCATATCATACCTATCTTATCATACCTATCATATCATACCTATCATATCATACCTATCTTATCATACCCATCATATCATACCTATCTTATCATACCTATCATATCATACCTATCTTATCATACCTATCATATCATACCTATCTTATCATACCTATCATATCATACCTATCATATCATACCTATCATATCATACCTATCATATCATACCTATCTTATCATACCCATCATATCATACCTATCTTATCATACCTATCATATCATACCTATCATATCATACGTATCATATCATACCTATCATATCATACCTATCTTATCATACCCATCATATCATACCTATCTTATCCTGCTCTAGGTTAACACAGTTCAGTCTGTAAAATAATGTTCCCAAATCAGGTCTCATCACAAGTGGGATGTCAGTGATAACAAAAAGTTTCATGATTCTCCAGTAAAATGTATTTTTTATTTGAGGGCGTTAAGGTGTTGCTGGTGGTAAGACTACAGCTCAGAGCACAGGGACACTATGAGAGCTAGTGAGATGAGAATGAGATGAAAGATTCAGTGAGACTCGTTTCTCTAACTGTGTATGCGTTATGGTTTTCTGTGTTGCCTGTTATGAGTTATGACGAGTTATGGTCATTGTAATTTAAGGGAATCATGCTTTTGCCATAGCATTCGTCAGTTAAACATTATATTTACCATAGTCATTTAATGAACTTGCAGAACATTATCTAAGTAATTTAGATGGAAATCAGATTTGCCTTTGTGAGTGTGTGTGTGTGTGTAATAATGATTCTGTAACTAACTAAATTACCCATAGTCCTGCTGGGTTCCATGGGGTCAGAGGTGAGGACGGGGTTGGTGGGTTTAGATGAGCGCCCCACGCCAGCCGGGTTGACTGCACACACTCTGAATTGGTACAAAGTGTTTTCCTTCAAACCCATGACTGGGTAGTGACACAGCGTCTGTACTTCCTCATTACAGCGTATCCACTTCCTGGTGCCTACCTCACACCTGTAGCAGCAGGAAATGATTACAGGAAGACACAGGGAGAGAGACGGAGATGTATGGAGACACAAAGAGAGAGAGAGAAAGAAATAGAGAGAAAGTAGAAAGAGAAGTATGTGGCGTGAGCAGTTTAAAGAATAATGGTCCTGAAAACACTGCACTAATAAAAATGAAAACAGCAATTTAAAAACAAGGCAATTTATTTTGCTGGCCCAAAACTGGTTAAATCAAAGAAGAAAATTTCCTTGTTTACATATTTGGCTATTTAGGTTATTCTGGCTCTGTCTTGTAGCAGAATGCTAAAAAGCTATTTTAAAGGCCCTTCTGCAGCAAGGCCCACAGCATGTGACTTCTAAAATAACCAGCATACTGTAGATGAAAAGAAAGTAATAATAACAAAAATCAAGGATAATTTTCCAGGAAGTGCATGACTGACCAGCATAATACACCATTACCTGCCCACCAAAGAGGAAACGAACTCTGCAAAACTTTAAGAGCCTGAAGGTGTTGCTAGGAAACAGGAGGCTAAGAAGCTCAGAGTCGTGCTTTGACATTTCATCCAGCTGGGTACAGATGAAGCCCCCTCTGTGTTTCTCTCTGCGTTTCTCTTCCTCTCTCTCTCTGTTTCTCTCCCTCTCTCTGTGTTTCTCTGTTTCTCCCCCCTCTCTCTGAGCTTCTGTTTTTCTCCCCCCCTCTCTCTCTGTTTCTCTGTGTTTCTCTGTTCTCCCCCTCTGTTTCTCCCATATCTCTGAGTTTCTCTCCCTCTCTCTGTTTCTGTGTTTCTGTTCCTGTTTCTTTCTATTTCTCTCCCTCTCTCTGTTTCTCTCCATTTCTGTTTCTCTCTGTTTCTCCCCTATCTCTGTGTTTGTTTCTCCCCTACCTCTGTGATTCTCTTCCCCTCTCTGTTTCTGTTACTCTTGCTCTTTCTGTTTCTCTCCCTTTCTCTGTGTCTCTCTCTGTTTCTCTCCCTCTCTGTTTCCTGTGTTTTGCATACTCTTTCATTCTCTCTCTATTTCTCTCTTATTCTCTCATCATACACACACATTCACACAGGTACCAGTTTTTCACTTAAATCTATAGTGGGTGTGAGTAGTTGTGCAGTAGTGTTTTATTACAACCACAGTCTTGCTGTTAACTAGTGGAGTGAGAGAGAGAGAGGGAACTTTTGACAGGAGCTACGTATCGAGCTACAGTGGCACAATATCTGTCCGTGGCGGTTCAGGAGAGCCTCGATTCGGTTGGGCAAGAGTTGAGCACCATTGCACTGACCTCTCGATGAAATAGCCTCGCACCTGGCCTGCTCCATCAGCACTGGGAGGCTTCCAGGAGAGGAAGACATAGTCCCTGTTCACGTCAGAGTACTCCACCTGCAGAGGAGATCCAGCTGCCCCAGGAATAGCAGCAGACCCATCTGAGGGGGTTGGGGGGTGGAGGTGGGGTTCAGGGAATAGAGAGAAAGAGTGAGAGAAAGGTAGAGTGAAAGAGAAAAAGAAGGACATATAGATAGAGAGAGAGAGGAGGAGTTAAAGAGATAAGGAAGTGATGTTGCAAGGAAAAATAGAAAGAAGGACAAGAAAGGAGTGAGGGAAAGACAGGAGTGTGTGAGGATGAGAAAGAGAGACATAGCAAGGGAGAGAGAGACAAATAGCAAGAGAGAGTCAGAGAAAAAGAGAAAGGAGAAGAAGAGAAAGAGAAAAAAGAGAGAGTCATAAAGCAAGAGAGAGAGTGTGAGAGACAGATTAATTACAGGCTCTCTTAGAAGCGCACGTCTCAAAATAACGACTGCCATCAGTCACAGATCCCCCAGCAGGAGAAGCAGCCGAGTTGTGAGAAGCCCAGTGCAAATTCCCAATGGCCCCTGTGGCTCCTCCCTGATCCCGCCCACATTTGTAATGCACATTTGCTCAGTAAGATTAAGGATGGAAGGTGTAGAAAAAGCACTCTGAGCCCTAATTACTCTGGACCCGAGCTGCTCACTGCCTTCACGCAGACAGAAATGATGATGGCTAGTATGCTGTCAGAGCTCCACAAGGCGGGGTCAGAGAAGATGGGTTGAACAGGAGCTCTCGGACGAGATACAGGCCACAGTGCTGTCACCACTCAAGCTGTGTGAGGGACCTTGCAAAGCAGAGATTAAAAAAATGTGTTCAGTGTTTGCAGGGGTTCAGGTTTGTGCAATGTTAGCTAGGAGCAGCCTCGGCTCACAGAGGAGCCACGGATCTTTAAACCCCAGAACGCATACTTATGGAGGATAATTGTATTCTTTCTTGGAGCTATTTTCTGCCACATTATAGATTTGGAATCTTTTTAAGTTTCACATACACATAATAATTAGCGGAGCTGTCAAAACAGAATTTGCTGAGTGTAGGGCAAAGAATTTTAATTGAAAATGAAACACTATTTACATTCTTAACGCATTTGAAAGAAAATCTGCACCATTAAACATCAAACAGACATTCATAACTAGTGATCTGTCCGCGCGCCAGGCTGCTGGCGATAAACCTATTTTTAATTTTAATGATCTTACTTTATTTGGACCTAAATACACTCTGTGCCAATGAGGTAAAAGAAAAAAAAAAGATCGACTTGTCTAAATAACCTCATTCAACTTTTTAACAGAAGTGTATTTCAAGGTACACATCTATACACCAATCAGCCACGACATAAAAACCACCGACGTGAAGTGAATAACGTTACTTCATTACAACAGCATCTGTCAATGGCTGGCATATATCTGTCAGCAAGTAAACAGTATTTCAGGATGATGTGTTGGAAGCAGGAAAAAATAGGCAAGCGTAAGCAGTTCAGAGAAGTGCTGTGTTGGGATGCCTGCAGGAGGGTCAGAGCTTCTCCAAGACAGCAGGGCTTGTGTGGGGTCCCCGCTATGCGGAGGTCAGTACCCACCAAAAGAGGACCAAGGAAGGACAAACGGAGAACTGGTGACTGGGTCACGGGCTTCCAAGGCTCGCGGATGTGCGTGGGGAGAGACGGCTAACCTGTCTGGTCCAGTCCCACAGAGGAGCTGCTGTAGACCCTGTGGCTGGTAAAGCTAGTGCTGGCTGTCACAGGAAGAGGTCAGAACATGCAGGGGTCAGAGTGCATACGACAAACTGCCTCTGACCTTTGACGTACACAAAGGCGCTGTGTTCTCTGGTGCCGGCCCAGGTGCGCAGACGGACCGAGTACAGCCCCTCGTCCTCCTTATGCGCCCCCTTCAGGGTGAGAGTGGTAGAGCACCTGTCTGTTTGCACATCCACATGCACGGATGGACGGAGAGGCAACCCTACAAATGCAAACGCATCGCAGATGATGAAACACAGCCTGCACATTACGGCATAAACAGCAAGTAGCACATGACCCAACTGAGTCAGAGTTTCATGTACCCATCAGCGTGGAAACATCCAAAATCTTTGCAACGTGATTATTTTCAGTTAGAAATGCTTAAAATGCTCTACATTACAGTAAGAAATGAAGGCAGCACCCCCAGTTCTCACCATCTCTGCACCAGGAGACATCCTGCTGGAAGGAGAGCAGAGGTGAGGAGAAGCTGCAGACCAGGACCAAGTTCTCCCCCTCTTTCACAAACGTGGGAGGGAAAGTGGAGGCAAACGATGCCTCCTGCTCCAGCACTGGGACTGAGGAAGGAAGAGGAGAAAGAAAAGAGGAGAGAAGAAGAAGAGGAAGAGGCAAGAGAGAGTATACATATATATATATATATATATATATATATATATATATATATATATATATATATATATTATACTTCTACTATACAGTATACATACAGTATACAGTATATATATTATACAGTATATATATATACTTCTACAATACAGTATACATACAGTATACAGTATATATATTATACAGTATATATATATACTTCTACTATACAGTATACATACAGTATACAGTATATATATATACTTCTACTATACAGTATACATACAGTATACAGTATATATATTATACAGTATATATATATACTTCTACAATACAGTATACATACAATATACAGTATATATATATACTTCTACAATACAGTATACATATATATATACTTCTACTATACAGTATACATACAGTATACAGTATATATATATACTTCTACTATACAGTATACATACAGTATACAGTATATATATACTTCTACAATACAGTATACATATATATATATAGTATACATACAGTATACTATACAGTATACATACAGTATACAGTATACAGTATATATATATACTTCTACAATACAGTATACATACAGTATACAGTATATATATATACTTCTACAATACAGTATACACATATATATATACTTCTACTATACAGTATACATACAGTATACAGTATATATATATACTTCTACAATACAGTATACATACAGTATACAGTATATATATATACTTCTACAATACAGTATACATATATATATACTTCTACTATACAGTATACATACAGTATACAGTATATATATATACTTCTACAATACAGTATACATACAGTATACAGTATATATATATACTTCTACAATACAGTATACACATATATATATACTTCTACTCTACCCGATATTATATTTCTGTTGATATTGGTACTATGATGGAATCACATTATTCATCTCCCTGTCCCCTCTTCCTTTACTCCCCACTGACTGCACAATCGAGCCATCCAAAAATGAAAGCTTAATTAAAGTGTGGTGGTGTGTTTGTGTGGGTGGTGTGTATGTATGTGTGGGTGGGGGGTGTGTATGTTTGGGTGGTGGTGTGTATGTGTGTGTGGGTGGTGGTGGGTATGTGTGGGTGGAGGTGTGTATGTGTGGGTAGGGGTGTGTATGTGTGGGTGGTGGTGTGTATGTGTGGGTGGAGGTGTGTATGTGTGGGTAGGGGTGTGTATGTGTGGGTGGAGGTGTGTATGTGTGGGTGGTGGTGTGTATGTGTGGGTGGGGGTGTGTATGTGTGGGTGGGGGAAAGGTAGCCACATAAAAATTATTCAAGTGGTAAAAATAAGTAGGTTACTCTTCATTTTCCAGGAACTGCATGAGCTTCTGAACAGCCATGGTAAGATATGTCTAGGAGAGCCAGGGCCAGATATTAGCATAATGAGGTTAGCACCCCAGAAGTGATGCCTACTGGGAGCAGGGTGTGACAGCTTTTGAAAAGGTATGATTCCTCACAGACTAAGCTGTTTGTTAGCGACTGGAGGCCAGACAGAACTGGAAATGGCTTTGTGACATGAAGCAATAACTCGTACCTAGAATTCCATCATCGTGGCTTTGAGAGTAAACCTGGAGAGTCTTCGTCTTGAGGTTCACTCACGTCCGAGAGACCACAACACACCACGCTAAGTGAAATTAGCTCAGGAGCAAACACGAACCGCACACGGCGCTTCTGCTGACGCAGTGTAGCGTGCACTGCATGCGACCGCCCCGGGTTTCAAAACACCGGTTAAAAAAACATACAGTACATTTCACACGCACTGCTCAGAGGTAATGAAGCAGTGTCCTCCATGCAAATAGAGCCGTTACCAATCGCAAAACCACGGCTGCTTAAGCTCGACAAGTACATTCGTGAGCCCACTCAGATGTGCCAGATGCACGACAGCTGTGAGGACCGAGATTGTGCTATTACACAAGCCATATCCACAGCACAAAGATAGCCACTAATACAGGATACAGTACAGCAGAGTGCATAGCACTGCAACTATGCAGAACGTCTGAGGAAGACTTATTAAAACGACACACCCCACAGAAAGGGCGACCCGGGGGCTATTGACGGAAGTCAATGGCAGAAACTGCTTAATCAAAGTACAGTGAGAGCTGCGAGCTGATGGAAGTTGTTGCGCTGTTGGAGGGAAGAACTGGGCCTTCCACAGCATGGCTGGGTGTGAGACAGTGGCGCATAGGTGCCTGCAAAGCCCACAGCAGGACCCAATGAATCCCAACACCTATGATGAAATATACATGACTCTGCAGCTGAAATTGCTGTGATCCATTCTCTCACACAGACACACGCTCACAGGCGTGCTCGCACACACACACACACGCATACACACACGCACACACGCATACACACACATTACATCCTATACCTCCAGCCTGCAGTCATTTTGAGCGGATAAAAAATAAGCCGTATCTGAGTCTTCAAAGCGCGCCAGTGTCTCTGTCTCACCCGAGGAGAGGAAGACTTCAAAAGCCAGGGAAGAAGAGGAGTCATTTTTCATTAGAACTGCTGGTGCCTACTCACCCGTGGTCTGGACACACAGCAGACCTGCCTCCACGTCGCGATGTGCTGGTTTGGAAAGAGGAAAGGTTTGTAAAGAGGGAGAAACAGACAAAAAAGCCACACACACACACACACACACACACATCCTCCACCCACTCTCCTTAAATATATTCTTAAAAATCACAGAACCGTGGGAAACAGAACCTGTAAGGGGCAATTTCTGCTTGAAATGCTTCGTTATGTTTCCGTATCTAAGCGAGGACTGGAGATGGCGTGACAGGCTGATGGTGCTACAGGTTGTGAATCAGTGAGCTAAGCAAAGCATGCTGTGATGAACCACTTATGGCAGGATGAAACAGACATCTCCCATTCACTGCCTCCAAACCCAAATTACCCAGCATGCTGAAATAATTGGGACCTGTTGCAAACTGTTCAGAATAATTTGACGTGAGCCCAACGTAAATGCAGACTCAAGTGTGTCGCGACTCGAAACATCTTCCAGGGTAATTGGTTAAAAGACTGTAGTCTGTTCAGCGGTCGAACAACTGTTACACAGCCGTAACAAGCACGTGAAAGCCACTCACAGTTCACCACCAGGGTGGCGAAGGTGGTGGCTTCACCCAAGCAGCTTCTGGTCACCACTCTGTATTCTCCAGCATCGGCAGCGCTACACCTGGGGATGGAGGCGCAGGGAGAGTGAACCAGCACCTCAACGTTCTACACCCAAACCCCACATTCATCAGCAGCATTTCAGCTGAGCTGGCCCTGTGCAGGCTAGACCGGCGATAATGGTGAAATCTGGGGAATGCTTCAAACAAATAATGGAAAAGACAGTTGAGATAAATGAACAGGTTTAAAGTACAGATGGTGGTCTCCTTTATCTCCTGCTGCCTTTCTCTTAGTGAAGTACTGAGCTGAAGTACATGCCTGCAGCCATCTCTCCTGCAATAAAGATAAACGTCACATTTGTTATGTCTAAAGCTCAGAAACACGAGCAGAGAAGATGAGGCACCTGAAAGTAGCCAGCACCTAAAGGGCTTCATTCGCACCGACTTCATTTGAAAGTTTTAGATGCAATTATCTGAGAGCGATTTCTTTTACTGACTCTTTGTAAAACTTTTCTCTTTGTTTTTTGATTTACTCATTTTCGGAATGCAATTACCTTCTAATCTCCAAGGTGTTCAGGCCATAATTCTGCTGCAGCTTGTAGTTCCAGGGCAGTGATGTCGCTCTCAGAGGTACATCGTCTTTGTACCTGCCAAGCACAGCATTGTTTACGTTCACACCTGGCTGAGACATTACTGAAGGGTTGAAAGCCAACATTAAACATCATCTTCCGATCTTGAACATACAGGCAAGCCTTAATACCCAGTCTCTCCAAATACTGGGACAGACCTGGAGTGAAGGCTCTGGCCACTCTGGTGTAAAACACTGCATTATTTGGCATTCTGATACAGATGCCAAAGCCCACCCACTGACATGTCTTGGAGCAAGTAAATGCGTAGAATTTTATGAAAAATTAATTTGTTTTTGCGTGAAGCTCTTGATACTTTTATGCAAGGAAAACAAGTCCATCTGAGGAAGTCACTCACCACGTGATGCAGGGGGCTGGGTTGCCCTGGGCGGTGCAGGAGAGTTTGACGTTCATGCCCTCCCACACAGTGTGTGGGCGCAGGGGGGTAGCAAAGTCAGGAGCCTTCATACTCATGTCTTCCAGAAACCTCAGGTGCATGGAAGCCTTGCGCTGGGCCTGCAGGCAAAGATCTCCGCTTAGGGGAACCACACAGAGGTGGAAGGATGAAGAGGGGAACATCTTTAGAGGGAAATGGAGGGGCACACATACCCCAGAACCAAACCATACGCATACCAAATAACCATACCATACGCATACCTAATAACCATACCATACACATACCTAATAACCATACCATACGCATACCTAATAACCATACCATACACATACCTAATAACCATACCATACGCATACCTAATAACCATACCATACGCATACCTAATAACCATACCATACGCATACCTAATAACCATACCATACGCATACCAAATAACCATACCATACACATACCTAATAACCATACCATACGCATACCTAATAACCATACCATCCCTAATTACCATACCATACCCATACCTAATAACCATACCATACATACATACACATACCTAATTACCATACCATAACCATACCATACACATACCTAATAACCATACCATACGCATACCTACCTAATACATACCTAATAACCATACCATACACATACCTAATAACCATACCATACACATACCTAATAACCATACCATACACATACCTAATAACCATACCATACACATACCTAATAACCATACCATACACATACCTAATAACCATACCATACACATACCAAACCATACCTAATAACCATACCATACACATACCTAATAACCATACCATACGCATACCTAATTACCATACCTAATAACCATACCATACACATACCTAATAACCATACCATACACATACCTAATAACCATACCATACACATACCTAATAACCATACCATAATCATACCATACCAGACCTAAATACCATACCATACACATACCTAATAACCATACCATACGCATACCTAAATACCATACACATACCATAACCATACCACATACCTAATATACCATACCATACAAATACCACCAACTAACCATACCATACACATACCTAATAACCATACCATACGCATACCTAATTACCATACCATACGCATACCTAATTACCATACCATACACATACCTAATAACCATACCATACGCATACCAAATAACCATACCATACGCATACCTAATAACCATACCATACGCATACCTAATAACCATACCATACACATACCTAATAACCATACCATACGCATACCTAATAACCATACCATACACATGTGACGTGTACCTGCACATGTCACAGGTTAACCATGCTGATTCAGCTCATCACATGTGTAGCAGAAGGATCTCCACAGGAGAAATTACACTGTGTTAAGAATCACACGTGGTCACACACAGCAGTGGATCTGTGAGGAAGGATCTCCACAGGAGAAATTACACTGTGTTAAGAATCACACGTGGTCACACACAGCAGTGGATCTGTGAGGAAGGATCTCCACAGGAGAAATTACACTGTGTTAAGAATCACACGTGGTCACACACAGCAGTGGATCTGTGAGGAAGGATCTCCACAGGAGAAATTACACTGTGTTAAGAATCACACGTGGTCACACACAGCAGTGGATCTGTGAGGAAGGATCTCCACAGGAGAAATTACACTGTGTTAAGAATCACACGTGGTCACACACAGCAGTGGATCTGTGAGGAAGGATCTCCACAGGAGAAATTACACTGTGTTAAGAATCGTGGTCACACACAGCAGTGGATCTGTGAGGAAGGTCCACAGGAGAAATTACACTGTGTTAAGAATCACACGTGGTCACACACAGCAGTGGATCTGTGAGGAAGGATCTCCACAGGAGAAATTACACTGTGTTAAGAATCACACGTGGTCACACACACAGCAGGTGGATCTGTGTTAAGAATCACACGTGGTCACACACAGCAGTGGAGGAAGGATCTCCACAGGAGAAATTACACTGTGTTAAGAATCACACGTGGTCACACACAGCAGTGGATCTGTGAGGAAGGATCTCCACAGGAGAAATTACACTGTGTTAAGAATCACACGTGGTCACACACAGCAGTGGATCTGTGAGGAAGGATCTCCACAGGAGAAATTACACTGTGTTAAGAATCACACGTGGTCACACACAGCAGTGGATCTGTGAGGAAGGATCTCCACAGGAGAAATTACACTGTGTTAAGAATCACACGTGGTCACACACAGCAGTGGATCTGTGAGGAAGGATCTCCACAGGAGAAATTACACTGTGTTAAGAATCACGTGGTCACACACAGCAGTGGATCTGTGAGGAAGGATCTCCACAGGCGAAATTACACTGTGTTAAGAATCACACGGGTTCACACACATCAGTGTATCTTTGAGGAAGGATCTCCACAGGAGAAATTACTCTGTGTTAAGAATCACACGTGGTCACACACAGCAGTGGATCTGTGAGGAAGGATCTCCACAGGAGAAATTACACTGTGTTAAGAATCACACGTGGTCACACACAGCAGTGGATCTGTGAGGAAGGATCTCCACAGGAGAAATTACACTGTGTTAAGAATCACACGTGGTCACACACAGCAGTGGATCTGTGAGGAAGGATCTCCACAGGAGAAATTACACTGTGTTAAGAATCACACGTGGTCACACACAGCAGTGGATCTGTGAGGAAGGATCTCCACAGGAGAAATTACACTGTGTTAAGAATCACACGTGGTCACACACAGCAGTGGATCTGTGAGGAAGGATCTCCACAGGAGAAATTACACTGTGTTAAGAATCACACGTGGTCACACACAGCAGTGGATCTGTGAGGTCCGGATCCCTGGGAAATTTCCGGCAGCTTCGTTCGTTTACCTCTGTGCGCAGCGCCATGTGGTCCACCCGCCTACGGACCTCATGTTGGTTCCGGATCACCTCGATCTCCACCTTTTCTGCCTCGTTACCAAACAGAGTCCACTGGTCCCTCTGGCGGAGCTCATCATTAGCCATGGTTTCCCTCAGGACCTCCCTGAGGGCCACACAGGGACACACTCACAGTGGGATGGTGGAAGGTTATAGAGTGCTGATCTGAGGTCAGGCTTATGCTTTAGTTCTGTCAGAAACACCTGCAGTCCAAGAGTCCATATGGTTCACTAAACATTAAAGGGTTTATGGTTATTTGAATAGTTAATAGTTATTATTGAAGTTAAGTGATATTTGTTAACTTCAACACCAAAAACAGTCCTTTAATTTCAATTTACCCCACATGGGACTACACAGGCTTTGCAATGGAATTTTATTTTTAATTTTATCACCTATGACAGTAAGTCTATTTTTTTTTTTTAAATGTCGCTAATGCGCTATAAAACTTGGGACGTCTACGGAGAACTCTGAAGGTCGGCATTGGAAGTCCAGGACTTGGTGTTTTATGTCAAGCCAGAAGCCATTTCACACCATTTTTTTGGCATTCTTTCCAACTGCACTAAATCAACAGCATCTAAGGTCGATTTGAGCCACTTGAACGTTTCTCTCTGCAGGACTCCAGCTCGGCGTGGAGAGCTACCCCCCGTGACATTTCACTGCCGCTTGTCACTGAAGTGCTCGTGAGGCGGTCAGTAAGCGCGTGGGCTTCGGACGTGTTTGTGAATCTAGACGAGCCTAAAAAGGTCAAGGAGAGACGGAAAATCCCGGCTGAAGGATGGTCAGTGTGTGCGGAGCAGGCTGGGAGTTTAAACCGAAGAGCACCTGAGGAACACTTAAGAACGCTTTGTTCAAAATATTGTACTTGTGCTTCGGAAGATAATGCGCTAGTTATCCGTCTTTATAGGGCCGCCGGTGCGGTTCTGTTCTGTACTGTAAATCTTGCTTTTTTCTTTAGAGCAACACACCCAGCCCGCGCTCTCAAAAGTTAACGCACCTATCAGGGCTGTAATATTGAGCATATTTCAAATTTCAAAGCAACCTACATACAAACACATCAAAAACAATTTGCATGGTTCATTGTTTTTCACGAGAATACCATTATGTTAAAGCCACATGCTTTATTGTGCATTAGGACCTGCCGGTGAGGATTGGCAGCACACAGAGGAAGGGTTAGGGTTACACACAGCTCACACAGCACGCGAGCCATGAGTGTTCACGCTGGTGCAGGAACAGACAAATATGGCTACTGATCTCCAGGACAGGCCTCATGCTTCAACAGATCGAAGGCTGCTGTTTGAGTTTTTATGAAGGCATTGCCACAGTGCCCAGGTGTTTGTATAAGCCTCAGGGAAGCAGGAAGGCAGGAAGAGACGTTTCAGGTGATCACATGTTGGAGCTTTTGATCACTTGGCTTCTGATACGGAACCGCAGCTGTGATTGAATATGCACTTTGATTTAATCATAGTTCTTACCCATCTCTCAGAACCCTGCTGATCTCTCTCTCTCTCTCTCTCTCTCTCTCTCTCTCTCTGTCCTTCTCCCTCTTTCTCACTCTCTCTCTCTCACAAACATATGCTTTCTATAACTTCAATTCCTGTAGCAGACTACAAGAAGACAAATAAGTGTGAAATTGAAATATATGGCAGAAACCAACAAGCACAACAGTAAAATCAGAGAGAAAAGACTCCACATCCTAACACCCCTATCCCCCCACACACACCCAAACACCCCATCCACCCACACACACCCAAACACTCCCATCCACCCAAACCCCCCCAACCCCCCACCCCACACACACCCAAACACCCCAACTCCCCACCCCACCCTAAATGCCTCAGAACGCAGCTGATGTAAGGGTTAAAGCCGTGGATTAGAGATGGTGGTAAGGATGTGAAAGTGTAAAAGATGGCCAAAACAGGCTACACTGTCACAGCAGAGGGCAAGCGATTTAGCAAACATGCTCAGAAGTGCATCAGTGAATGAGATTAAGGAGAGCTACTGTGTCCCACTCACTGAACCGGCTAAAACTGAACTTCATGAACTTTAATGAAACTGAAATAGAAATGTGTGGCATGGACGGGAAGGCGTTGTGAGACTCGACGGTATCTGCCATTTCTTCTTCCTCCTTCCTCTTTCCTTTACTTTGATTGCTCTCTCACAAGCTCACGTTTTTTTTTCCAGTCTTGAAAATCTTGCAAAATTCTTCAGGCCCGATTTGGCCCAGTTGTGATAGCGGCAGGAGAATAATGACTCGTTGTTAAACGGTACAATGATCTCCTTTCTTCTTTTCTTACTGTGTAATGCTTTTAGGAAACTGGGCTCTGACAGACTTTCTTCTAAGACCATGGTTTCCAAACATCACACATCTCTGATATCTAACCTCTTGCGTCCTGTTCCGCCTGCTGCCTGCACGAACACAAATACACACAAATGTGTAAACCCCCTCACAGGAATATTGTGCGTGCGTAGTTTACATGTTAAAGGCATGTGCAAACAATGGTGTGAAATTCATCTCGATTGCTACTCCAGATTCAGTGCCATTCCACTACCGCTGTCTTCTTCGCCGTCTCATTTTGAATCTCCCTGTTTGATCAAAACTGAAGTCTGAAGTCTGAACCTGCGTCTGAACCTGAACATGGGGTGTTGGGTGCCATGTTGGAGAGCCAGACACACGCAAATGAGGTCATGGATCCAGGGCATGGTACTCGGGATATAAGCATGCTGGGACATAGGCTGCATTACAAGCTGCCGAGTTCTCTCAGCATGATATGATCATGAGACCTTAGCATTTCTCTTCAAGGGCATTTTGAAATGACTTTTTGTTTTTGTCCAGCTAAAAAGAGGTTTCAGCATGACAGTGTCATTGTGATCCTAGAAAGGAACATGGATGATGTTTGTGTCCTGTGTGACTAAGTTTATGAAGCTTCACTGCCTCACTTTTGCTTCATGGTCACTGAATATCACCACTGACCGATGTTCACCACACCAGCTACATGTGGAAAGGAGATTCTCATGGTACGGTGTGGTACATGTACATGTGCTGGAAAGATTCCAAACTCGAGTCCAGACTCATATCTCTTCAGCTTTGAGACACAAAAACGAAAGTATGATCGCTCAGTGACAACCTGAAGGCCCATTACGTCTTAATCATACGCTTCACCTATTGATTATATTTAAGACTTCAAAGTAGAGCTGAACTGAGCTAGCACTCAGCAGTATTGTGAATTCTGTTTTGTGGTAGGAGAGATCTGAGGATGACGTAAGGAGATGAGAAGGGTTCTCATTGTTGTCTTCCACCGCAGCGAGGCATGAGACATTTGCCCCAGACATTGGTGCAGGAGAAGAGGATTGAGGAGCAGAGAGTGCGGCATGGGGTCCAGCCTGCTCCCACGGGACAGGAGGTGCGATGGAAGATGCGCCTGTGGCCCTTTGAGAGAGGCGGGTGGTGCCCAGGAGGAGGGGGACCTCGTTAGGACACACGAGGCGGCAGGAGCTGCTGCGTGTGCCTCCAGGCCAGATCCCTGGTTGTCGTTGCATCCGCCGTGTGTTTATTGCGCTGCATTCCGGATTTGCTGTTTCTGGATTGCAGGACTCGCTCTGAAGAGCCCGGGAACTGGTGCCTGCTGCCACATCTGTCTGCAGAACACCAGCGGGGCGGCTGTGTTTGTGTGTGTGTGTGTGTGTGTGTGTGTGTATGGGTCTGAAGTGTAAAAGAAAATTATTCAAAGTACCATGTCCTGTGGCACGGGAATTTTGGATCCGTGAGAATCTCCTTTGCTGACATGATGTCACCAGGGATGATGGGACAGAACTCACAGAGGGGGACCTCCTCATCACTGGGGAAACAAAACAAAAACAACAGAACTCCATGAGCAACCTGCAGTCATGGCAACACTGCAAGGCACAAACGCTAAGGACCGTTCGGGCCATTGCAATGATGATTCTTTCCACGTCTGACTGTTGGATCGTTTGAACTGAATGGATGGTAATGAATGACACACTCTGAAACTTGCTATGACAACAAACGCTTTGGCATAAAGCACTATTATTAGTGAAATATCTGTGACATTGACTTTGATTTGTCTTCAACTTCCAGTCAGTGTTAAATTAGATCAGATTTGCTTTTGTAACATGACAGTGTATAATATCACTTCTATTTATACTATTGGTTTGTATAGACCTACCACTTCACCACTTCCTGTAGCCAGTAGAGGGCTCTGGAGTATTAAACAGAATTTTACCCAGTACAGGTTTTACTGGTCTGGAGCTTTTATGATTTTTTTTTCTTTAGAAGACTTAGATGGCTGACTTATTAATGGAATGTGAAGAATCTTGGACCTATTGTGCGGTCTGACAAAAACTGCACGTGATTTCTTTTTCTGTAATTCACTAAGCAATTCATTTTCATTGTCCCGTTGTTGTTGTAAAGGTTTATGACAGAGGTTAATTGTGTTTAATTAATGCAGACTGTAATTTATGCGTGTTTTCATAGACAGAGAGATAGTGAAAGCAAAGAGATGTGCAGCAGAAGTGATGTTCAGCATTTCTATTCTATTTTATTCTATTCTAACTAACATTTACCACCATGGCATTACATGTACTTGCTTCTCTCTGCTTCTGTTGAGTCTCAGGCTCAAGCCTTCCAAGACCCTTAACCCAGGAGGCAGGGATCACATGAACGTTATCACATAAATGTTATCAGCGCTAGCTGGCCAGCACACGAATGGGATCAGGGCCAGCTGGCTAGCACATGAACGGGATCAGCGCTAGCTGGCCAGCACATGAACACGATCAGCGCTAGCTGGCTAGCACATGAACTGGCTAGCACATGAACGGGATCAGCGCTAGCTGGCCAGCACATGAACACGATCAGCGCTAGCTGGCTAGCACATGAACGTGATCAGTGCTAGCTAGCTGGCTAGCACATGAACGTGATCAGTGCTAGCTGGCCAGCACATGAACGATATCAGCGCTAGCTGGCTAGCACATGAATGGGATCAGCGCTAGCTGGACTCCCCACTGCTCTTTCCAATTTCCAAAACAAATTCAGACATGTAGGTCAAAGAACAGTTATTTTATAGCTTTTCATGAAACCGGTTAAAGGTCAAGTCAGTATCTGGTACCACACCTTCAGATCCCAAACCACTGCACAATGCTGATGCCATGATGTCATGGCCAGGGAAGGTCCTGGAGTCTTACGTTTATGGGAGCACACGGCAAGAAAAACACACAGGCCAATTAGCGGCTTAAGGCTCACCCTGAATAGAGGGAATGCACCTTATCCAGGTAATCAGAGCCATTAGAAGTGTTTTACTGTAATGGCAGAACTGGTTGTGCTGGAGTAGATCAGGGATTGGACACATTTTTATGCTGGAACACCATTGAAAGCTTTTTCCTTCCAAACCATCATTAATGTATCCAAGACACTCAAGCTGTAAGCTTTTATCACTGCTGTTTTGTGAACAATTTAAGAGTCAAGAATTTTGTGTCATTCCATCCCTATATGAGTATTTAATAAGATAATTTAAGAATAACATACAACATTGTCTACATACAGCCCAGAGTTTACAGTGTTTACAGGACCACACCCTACATCTGAACCAGACGTTGAAGGAGGCGCGGCTGTTTCCTGCCCAGTGTTCTGAGATGAATCTCGTGTGCTCTGAGACTAATCATGTCTTCTCTGAGACTAATCATGTCTGCTCTATGATGAATGAAAACCCGTTTTGGTGCAGTGTGTGTTGCCCCTGGTCCTGGAGGGCCACAGAATGACATGCTTTGGTTCTATTGTTCAAGGATACACATCTTGCTGTCAACATGACCCAGTGTTAAAAAATCACCAAGCAAAGGGCCACCCTAAATCAGCCCCCCGTCCCACTGTCTCTGAAATGATCACATTTTCCCAAATGTGAGGGTTGCTAATTGCAGTTATGGAGATGCACAAGAATGAGGTTTTCCTGTATTTCATGAACCGGAGCTATTAAGCTAGAAGAACCACGAACACCTGTGCAGGGTGGCCTTGCAACACTGGAATATTTAATACACCCAAGCAAGCATAGAGGAAATATATTTTATTTATTACGTGGGGGATTGAATACCGCACATAATGCAGAAGATCAGATTTCTGTTTACAGTTATCAGAGCCTGGTGCTCAGACTCAAGTCCAACCCAACTCTAACACACTTCACACTTCAGCCATTTAAGATCTTTTCAAAACCTTAAGCAGTAGAGCTGCAAAATAAACCCCGTAGGAGGGCTTATGCACACGAAGGCGGCTGCAGCCCTGGAGGTTTGCGCGCGTAGCTGTTTGTGGTCACACACACACACACACACACACACACATCCCAGCTTACGTATTATTAGTGTAGGTGTGGCTTTTTGACAAGTGAAGCTCAACCGATAACGTGCTGAGAAGATGAGGAGAAACGGAGTGTATCCAAAGAAAAACAGAAGTGCACGTCCCATTTCAGGAACCCCCAGAAATTGCAGCAAACTAAACAATAGCAGAAAAGGGAAGTTAATGCCGTTTTGGTTGGTAATGTGAGCTGAGTAAAACAAACAGCAGAGGTGAAACCCACACGCACATTACACGCTCAGTTTGGTCTACGGCTGCTGCCAACATTCACCTCCACTGTGAAACCCGTTTGTGAAGGGGAACCTCGGCAGTCGGCATAATGGCCGGCATTATCTCGCCTTTTCAAAGCGTGCTGTGTGCATCTGAAGCGCAGCCACAACCACACACAGCGCTCTTCCTCACAGACCTCCAGGACGCCAGCAGCGCGGTGATGTGTGACGAGCGCTGCCTCACGTCCGTGTGAAAACTGCTAGCTGCGCATTGACCGCATCTGAACTGTTGCAGGTGGATCGCACTGTGCTCCTTGTGTTTCTGCGCACATGCATGTATGAGCCAGTGGTGCAAATCTTTAATGGGTATTGAGGTTTTGGTACTGGAAGGATGAAACATGTCACAGGACTAACGTGTCACAGGCCTAACGTGTCACAGGCCCAACGTGTCACAGGCCCAACGTGTCACAGGTCTAACGTGTCAAAGGCCCAATGTGTCACAGGCCCAACGTGTCACAGGCCTAATGTGTCACAGGTCTAACGTGTCACAGGCCCAACGTGTCACAGGCCCAATGTGTCACAGGCCCAACGTGTCATAGGACTAACGTGTCATAGGACTAACGTGTCACAGGACTAACGTGTCACAGGCCTAACGTGTCATAGGACTAACTGTTCTTGCAGGATTCATCCAAAAAACCCAGTTTTCCTTTCTATATGAAAACATGTGGTATAATTATATACTGTATGACTGTATGTGTGTGTATGTGTTGTTAGAAGTTGCTTTCCTGCACTCTTGCCACTGGGTGTACACGTCACCTCTGGGAATAACTCTGATGGCAGCGTGTTCTTGGTGGAGCTGTGGTGGGACTTGGGTGGAGCTCATGCTCACTGTCACTACGCCAACAATGCTCCGTCACTCTCTGTTATAGGCATGGTGTTCCTGCTGAGCTGATTAACTGAGACCATAGAACTGTCAGGATACAGGCCATAAATATAGTCTTCAGTTTTCTTTTACAAGCAATTACCTGAGTAGCGTGTTGCAAAAGGACAAAGTCTTATGTGTAAAGGAAAGTCAGCATAATTATGGTAATTCGCTTAAATGACTTACACTTGTTTCTTGTGTTTGGCTAATGTGACATTGAAACAACCAGTGATGCACGGAGTGTGTGTGTGTGTGTGTGTGTGTGTGTGTGTGATGAGTCAGGGTTGGTGGGGTGTTACGGCTGTACCTGGATGTAAACGTCTTCTTCCTGAGCTGAGAGGACAGATGCATGCTGTGAGACATCTGCTCCTCCTGGGCCTCCCGGCAATGAAATGTTACTATTTTGGTTGCCATGGCAAACTGATGACCAGCACCTGCATCAGAGCAGAAGAGCAGAGCTGTTAGGAGGATGGACGGAGGTGGGAGGGGGAGGGGCTATAATCTGAGTGGAACTGATTTGCTGGCTCACAAAGAGCATCCATTTTAATCTGGTAATGAATTAATCTGACCTTGGCGATAAAAAAGGTGTAATTGGTAAATTACACGAACAAATGCTTAAAAGTTAATATCAATCTGAATGAGCACAGACTACCTGGAGGACCAGAGAGAATATTGACCACATTACAGGAAAGTGCCTGTGTCAGCAAACTCAGGGTTCTTCCTCAGCAAACAGGCTCTGTGCTAATATAAGGTTGAGTAATGCGCATCAGAGGAGGGAAGAGAGAGAGTTATAAAAACAAGAGAGAACAGTGAAGGGAGAGAAAGAGAGAGAGAGAGAGAGAGAGAGAGAGTGGTGGAAGCAGAGCTGAAAAGATGAAAGTAGAATCTGCCTTAAATGTCGCTTTGTGGCCTATTGAGTGAATTATCATTCATTTGTTCGAGTCTACAGTGCTGCCCACTATGTCATACAATCATTAATCACATAGGGACACACACACACACACACACGCGCACACACACACACATACACACACACACACACACAGAGCTAGCCTAGCAGAACTGGGCCACTTGTGAAGGATGACTTCATTTACGGTGGAACCTGCCTCCACCACCTGTTACCATGACAAGCAGAGCCAATGTGTTCGCTCCTCTCCTTGTCTCTGTGGCTCACGTCTGTTGGGCAGGATGGGGAATAGCAGGCCGGACTCTCCGCTCCCCCTGCAGGGCGCGCACAGTGGTGCGGGTGGCAGGAGGGGCCGCGTTTGAACACGGGGAAGGAGAGAGCTGCTTGCAGCACATTAAAATCGATCTGTCATCAGCTGAGCAGCCTGCATGCTCCCCCAGACTGGTAGGGAGCAGGAGGAAGGGTTCAAGGTCCCCATGGAAATAGACTCTAGCAGTCAAATGCAGAGATCAGGAACAAAATACACTTTAGGAGGATGTGGGAGGGGGGGGTTCAGACAGATGACTGGAGCTGTGAAAAATAAGTCTATAAATGCACCGAGGATTCTTCATAAATATGAAGTATTCTTCATAATTTAGAAAATAGATACGCTGTAACACCTGAGTCCGGCAGTGATACGGACGTTTAGCAATCTACATATATCACACTGCTGCTGAGTTTTGCTGCAATACATATTGCTTGCATTCCATGTACAAATGATTTTCAATTTACTTTTGGGTTGAACCTTTAGTCTAAGACAAAATCTACGGTACAAACGTAGATCTTTCTTATCTACGGTACGAACGTCATTTCAAGCAGTTGCATAAATGGATCTTTCTGAGTTTGGAGATGATGTCAGATCAGGGACGTGAGAGACTGAGTGAAGATCACACTCTCTAGGACAAGTCTTGCGTGTTCCTATATTCACTGTAACCAGGCATCACTCACTTCCCTGGTCCCAATCACACTTCACCCGTTCCTTGTTATCTTCTCCTCATTCAACCCCCATAGGTGGTGCTTTGCATTCATGTCACCCAGCCTGCCGGTACAGACTCTGCCAAGCGTACTCCATCCCAGCATACTAAGCAAAATTTGCTTGCTGAATCAATTTATTTTTGTTTATTTTCAAGCTGCATAGTTCCTCTTTGTGTGTGTGTGTGTGTGTGTGTGTGTGTGCTTTGTTAACACATCACCCTAGTTACCATCATTCGAGCCTCGTTCCTGACTGAGAGGTGTCATGTCCATAAATTATTACTGATGCGTTGTGCCATGCAACATGACTGCTCACGTTTGGAAGGTTGAAAAGGCCAGAGCCTGATTTAGGTGCTAAACCAGCAGCCATAAGACCTGCACGTGTTACTGTACATGCATTATGAGTATCATAAGTCCATCATTTGAATAAGTCCTATTCCTAAAGAAGAAGAATGGAGAGAAGACAGCTGATAGAGAGCCACTCACGTTTGTCTGCAGGGTCGAGCTGGGTTACCACTTCATGAAATCCTCAAAGGGTTTGTCTTTCTTGTTCTCTCTCTCTCTCTCTGTCTGTCACCCAGTTCTCCTCTCTCTCTCTTTCAAACTCTGTCACCATATCCTCCCCCACTCCCTCTCTCTGTCAATCACTCTATTCTCCTCCACTCTCTCTCTCTCTCTCTCTCTCTCTTACTTCCTCGCCTTCTCTGTCTCTCCTAAGATGTCTCAGCCTGCGTCTCTTCCTCCCTCTGTCCTCGTCCCCCCCGTGAGCCTGTGTATGTGTGTTTGGTGGGGGGGAGCGGGGAGTGTGGGTGTGTGGGGTGACCTCTGGACACAGACTGTCCTTCACCAGGGGAATATGCAGCCTGAACAAAACACACCCACCTCCTCAAGGTGATAAATATAGATCGGTAAGATCAGCGGCGATGCCTGTGAAAAACCAGGAACAAGTGGCCTGTTAGACCCACTGCCCAGCTGGACTGCATCATGCAACACAGAGGGGTTGTACAATATTTCATAAAATATGTTTATTATATTATATTTCACAAAATGTGTCTCTGTCTAATGTGTTTTCACGGTGCATTCACATCTGGAGTACCAGAGGCCATATGCGTTTCGCCAAGCACCTCTCAGAGCTGGATGTCCCTCTCACAGGTCCATATGCTGAGGACCTGATTCATCTCTCAAACGGACTCTGTCCCCATCCTCCTTCCCCGGGTCCCATTCTCCGCTCCATCTCCATTTATAGGGGCTCTTAATCATTCGCTGGGTTCTTAATGGAGCTGGGTTTCTACACACTCTCGTATCAACACTCATTTGGGTACAGAAACAGCAGCGGACTTGTCAAGGCCATATCTACAGGCTCAGGGGTGTGTGTGTGTGGGTGCGGGTGTGGGTGTGTGCATGGGGCCTTTTATTTATATGTGTTTATTGTCCACACCTGCTCCTGAAACATCAAAGTAAACAATGCAGGGGGGAGGTGCCAGGTCATTCTTTGACTCATATATCATTTGCCACATTCAGTCTGAGAATAACTCAGCTGCTGTTTTAGGGACAAAGCAGACTGCCTTTATAGGGACCTGCTGTTGTGAGTGGACAGATACGCTCTACAGAATGGCTTCCCACAGCAGACACGTAATGGCAAAACGGAGAAAGAGCTCACGGGAGAACGCGGAAGTGCCTCGGCAGATGTCCCACACTAATGGACGTGTAACCCAAGGCCGCTTCCTGGGTGCATGATTAAGTCTAAGTCTAAGTGAAAAAGAGAGTGTGGTGGCTGACGATTCACCATCAGCACTGCAGTGTTGTCTGTGCTCACAGATGAGGCGTAATATCTGACCAGAACACCTGCCTTATGTGTCTATAAGTCTTTACATGAGGGGATTTGCTTGGCTGTAATTAAATGAAAACGAAAGCGTTGAAGAATAATTTTCATGGTCTCAGTTTGTGTCTGTTGAGCTGTAATCAGCAACCCATTAAGATTACATTAATATGCAACAGAAGTGCTGCAAACCTTTGTGTGTGAGTCCAAGGTCGAGATGTTTTGTGGTGAACTCAACACTCTTCAGGTCGAGAGACTCAGGGAGGAAGGAAGAGTAGTGTGCAGTCATACCCCCCCCCCCCCGTGTGCAGGCACCCAGTGCTCGTGTGTGAAGGACCAGTCTGGACCTCTCTGTTCCAGCTCCTAACACTGGACAGGATGTGTGTGCCAAGGGAGCTTACATGTCTGGGAATCAAGGAACCATTGTCCGAAATACTCAGGTAGGCCGTTCGAGTATGTAAAACAAGGGACCAGACACTTCCTCCTTTTATCTTGATCTTAGGCATAAAGATCAGTAGTGAGATCAGTAGCTCTGGGTTGAGAAGCTTTGCAAAGCCACAGGTGAAACATGAGCTGTGCTTGGCTGGGCTGAGCCAGATCTGATGTGGCGCGGAGTGGAGGAACCGGTGTGTAGTGTCTTAGGACAGACACACCTAGACTGACACAGCCGATTTACCTCAACACAAAAGAACTCAAACATACGGATGGTCTTTTCATATTACATTGTCTGTTTTAATCAAGGGGACACTGGAAAATAATGTAAAATAAGGAAAGAATATAAAGCGTTTTGTGTTGCACTGAATGACAAACACAGATTAAGGATATTATTAATATTGTTAATAATGTTAATAAAGTTAGTTCCACATAAACATAACTAAAGGAAAGGTATCAGAAAGGTTGGTAAAACAGACCGATTTCATTATAATGTGGCTTTTTTCTTATACCATGAAATGAAAATAAAGTTTTATCTGGTTTACATCACTAATAAAAATCATATTTTTTTTAACTTTGCATTATAGCAACGATAATGCCATATTTATCAGTCCATATTATTCATTAGCACGCATTCATATAGTGTAGAAATGCATATGCCTAGTGGCCATTGGAAATAAAAAACAAAACAAACATCGTTAGCAAAAAGCTGACTGTTCATCTCAAATTGCTTCAGAGGTCTTTCTGCTTATCTCAGGCTCTGCCTTAGAAGGTGCCTGGACATGCAAGATATTTCCACCAGCTGAAGAATTCTCACCATCACAGACTGTAGGTGATCCTGCGTTCAGCTGTCACGACTTCCACGCAGGCATCTGGATCTGCTAGACGTCCTCCAATAGGAGGTGGGAGGGTCATTTGTTCTGTCTTCCGTGTGAAATTGAATAAGGCTTCAGTCAGAGCATTAAATCTTTCTTCACTGTGTCCGCGTATTATGTGTCCCTGTCTACAACTGTGTCATGGCAGAATCAGCTGGGACCCTTCTAACACAGAACGTTACACACACACACACACACACACACACACACACACACACACACACACACACACACAGCCAGCCCTAACCCGCCCCTCTGTCCCAGTGGTGTTTTGGGGCTTCTTAGAAATTCTGCATAGGTTTCCTTTTCGCTGAGCATTTCATAAAGTATTACTGATGCGAGTGTAATTGGAATCTGAGCAGGTCATGCTACCCCTCTCCAAACGTATCGGGTTTTCCAGCAGTTCGGGTCCAGTCCAGACACGCCATCAAGGCAAGAAGACAGCAATGCAAATCCAAAGGGATCAAAGTTAAATGTTTATTCAAAGTATAGTAGCCACTATGGAGAGAGAGAGAGAGAGAGACAGAAACAAAACCTGTCTGCATTGAGTGTCAGTCAGACAGGTATACCATCTAAAGTTATTAGACTTCAGAAAAGGTATCTTAATGTAGCCTATTATTATTCATAGCTTAATATTGTTATTCATAGCTTAATATAACACTGAAGTAACACCTTGTATTTGTGTTCCATGTTGCATATATCATATTCAGTGATAAACCATTTACTATTTCTTTTTAATGTTTTATTTCTTTTATCTTTTTGTACATAAATAGCATGTCATATTATGACCACTCTGACCATGATTTCTGCATCTTCTTACCAGCAGAACATTCCTTTGACATAGCAGTACTTAGCTGTATGACGAACACCCATCCATTGTCTTTACTGCTTAATCCCACCAGTCAGGGATTAAGGGGGGGCTGGAGCCAATCCCAGCATCATCAGGCAAAGTACACCATGGGCAGGCCACCAGTCCATCACACGGCCAACACACACTCACTCCTACAGGCAATTTAGAGTAACCAATCAACACAAAACCAGAGCAGACCAGCCTGAGAATCGAACCCAGACCACCTTGCTGTGAGGTGAAAGTGCTAACCACCACACCACCACGTACAAATAACAACTTTATACAAATCCCATAACTTTACACAGTCACAGGAGATCATAAGAGTGACCCAGAATGACTCCTGTATGTTTGATGCAGTCTCCTGTGAATGGAATGACAGTCAAAGTCTGTTTTGAATGGAGAGACTGTCTCAGGAAGTATCAGGTGTTGAGGTGAAGACCACACACTCGGGGTCAATCCCAGCATAATGCACCCACACCCCATAATCCAAACGCATCCACACACGAATGACAACTTCCACTCAGTCATCCTTTAAACTACACTGTGCCGTTGATGTTGAAAATGGTTTGAATGACACATATTGCCGGCCTTTGCATACTGTGATCCGAAGATTACTAACTTATTTAAATTTCCACACAATGCGAGGGGTAAAAGGTGTTATGAGTCACAGAAAAGTATTAAACGGTAGTGTGTACTGCCTGTAATTCTCCAGGTCATCTTCTTCCGTCCATCTGCTGTTTTATCAGTGGCTGTAACCTAGCAACCAGCTGCCACATAGACACTTTGGCATTGTTACACAATCATTTGCTTGTTACAGTCATAACCGGCTTATGACTGGGGAGAATACAAGCGTCAGTCCTTTCTCTTGTTTACGTAGTGCTCTGTGTTCAACTGAGTGGGTTAAGTAGCTGAAAGAAATTTTGGATCATATAAAAACATTGCCTCCTTATTTTTTTTTACAAACCCAAATCCTAGACGCTTTAAAACAACTTTATGTGGGCCAGTCACCTTCAGACGACTGATCCACTGTCATGCTGTGTTGCATTTCAGTGGAGACTATCAAGATCTTGTCACTCTTAAGTCATTCAACTGCTGTTTTCTAAAAGCACTCGACTTCCTCATACCTACGGAACTGAGACTCCCACAAGATCATCCCCACCAAGCCAAAGAAACTCTACACGTCTTTGTCTGAGAGACAACACAGTAATGTGGTGACAGAAAATGCGATACCTTCCTTCATACCGCAGTGTAATAATAGCAGCATTCTCAAAAAATACATACAAACTGATTTATTCTATTACATTGTGCAACAGAGGCTGATGGTAACTATATACAGCACAATAGAAAACCACAGTCTTTTTGTTTTTACTTCACACTGTAGACAATGTCCATGGATCACCTGACACTACCACACTGAAATGATGACCAACTAAACAATCTTCTTCAATTTGTCATGTTAAGAACCTTGTTAGTTATCACTTTCAGGTACCTTAGAGCACGTCTTCCCCTAATAAGTTTGAGCATACGCTTTAGGAAAGATTTCAACACTGTTTACACCATGGCAGAAGCCTTAACAAAGGATCGAACTCCCTGTTAAGTCAAGTGAATATTAGATAAATAAAAATTGGATTAAAATCATGTAAAAATAATAAAAGAAAGCAATAATCAGTCTTAGGAAGATTTCACTGGCAATGGTAAAAAAAAACATCTGACATTCATATAAATATTACAGTCAAGATTCAAGTCCTCATGTCCTTCATGCCCCCAACCGAAGCAGCCCGAGAGCTTTTTCAAGTCTATTTTACTTGAAAAATAAACAAACATACATACAAACAACAAACTGCAGTGTTCCAGCCCCACGGGGTCAGTCCTGATTAGTGCATGAACAGCCCCAAACACAACACAGTTCCCGCAGGACGGCGTACACTGCTTCCCGCATCTGGATAAACAGATCGGTGCTACCTGCGGCCGGAGCCGTGACCAGTTGAATCTAATCGTAGTTCACCTCAGCCACCTTTACCTTCCCTTCCTCTGTAAGCTGGTGATTCCCGGTCAGTTATCTTCCTCTTAAAGATACACCTTTCTCAAATCAGTCTGGACTTCAAATCGGAACGGTCTGAGCACAGAATGAGAGCTAGTTAGGACCATTTAGCATCATGCTAACTCACCTCTCTGAAAGCATTTGCTTGTCTTTCATATATATATATATTCTGTGAGTCCCCCTGAAGCTAAAAGCCACAGTTATCTCAGAAGCTAGGCTCCGGAAAAACACGACTACCCTTGGATCTGCACCATCCACCTTCCCAAAGTGATTCTCCCAAGATGTGACTGTGTTTCATCTTCCTCCACATCCTCTTCCTCTTCCACTAGTTCAGTTAAAGCATGTAGCTGCGCAGCCCTCGCGGTGCAGCCCCTATTACTCCGCTGGGTTTCCGGAGAGATCCCTGGGACCCAGTTTTGCCTGTAGTTCGATATTGAGTCAGAGAGTGAGGCCAGGGGAACAGTTTCAGCAGACGCTGTGCAGCTCTGAGGAGCTCCGTTCGGAAGGTAAGCCCTCCTGTAGTTCAGAGCTAACTCTCTGCTCTGAGGAGCTTCATTTGGGAAGTAGACCCGCCTGAAGTTCAAGCCTAACTCACTGCTCGGCCATTCTGACCCGTCTGTGGGGACAAGACTGGTCAGCAAAGGGCACTTTTCGTCAGCTGGTGTGAAACCTGTTATGGGAGGTATGTTCTCTGTACTGTGGGCCAGGTCAGAACCAAGCCCAGGTTGAAAGGAAATGCTGGAGAACTTCAGGGTCCCGTTGGTGTCACGTAACACAGGCAGCACCAGGAGATCACAGCCGGGTTCTGGTGTTCCTATCTCACGGTCTGGTTGAGGGTCACATAAGACCTGAGACGAATCACCGTCCTCTCTGCCACTCCGTGGTCCTGATGTCTCAGACATAATAGTGTCTTCCTCATGTCCACCCTTCTCAAGCTGGGACGGTTCCTCTGGACCTGAGACTGGGACGGACACCAATATGCTGTAGCTGATGGAGGATTCAGTGTTCTGGTCACAAGTTCTGACTGGTGGCACCTGGCGGTTGGAGTAAGATCGACAGTGCCAAGGCTGGTCCTGGAGGTCGTGGGCTGCATAGACCCTGTCATTCCTTACAGTTTTATGCAAAACAGTAGGTGAGTGTGGTTCACATTTGTCAGCATTCCTTATGAACTCTGAGCATATCTTCACATCAGCGATCTCCACCTCTGGGTCTGGATAGTAAGCCCCAGTGATGCTTTTTGACATGATCTGATTCAGAGAGGAGGAGAAGACAGGAATAACAAATCAGACCATGAGTGATTCAGAGCTACTGTGAAGGAACTTCAAGTGCACGTGTTTGGGTTTTGAAATTAATTAATTACTAGTAAAAAATGGCAGTTTTATATTTGAAATCTGTCACGCTTAGTAAGTAAACAAAAAAGAAAACAAATAGAGGTAAATTGACAAGACAAAAAAGAAATCAGTCTCAATTCAATCAATTCAAAATAAAATTAATATAATCCAAGGCTTAAAATTCATTCATTACTGAAACCTGCTGGTGAGAAACTTCTGACCCACTCACAGCCACACACAGCCGCACACAACCACACGCAGCCGCACACAGCCACACACAGCCGCACACAACCACACGCAGCCGCACACAGCCGCAGGCAGCCACACACAGCCACACACAGCCGCACACAACCACACGCAGCCGCACACAGCCGCAGGCAGCCACACACAGCACACAGCCGCACAGCCGCAGGCAGCCACACACAGCCACACACAGCCGCAGGCAGCCACACACAGCCGCACACAGCCGCACACAGCCACACTCAACCACACACAGCCACACACAGCCACACTCAACCACACACAGCCTCACACGTCCACACACAGCCTCACACAGCCGCACACAGCCACACACAGCCGCACACAGCCACACACAGCCACACACAGCCACACACAGCCACACTCAACCCCCTCCATCTCCAACTTTACAGTCTGCCAGTTCCAGGAAACTGAGCTGGGTGTTTCCACCTGTACCCTCAAGGAGAATTTTTGCTAATAGTTTGTGTACATTGCAGCATTTACCAGCACTTTAGGCACTTGACTCTTCCTTGTGACGTAGATCTGGCACAGGACCAAGGCCGTTGTGATGAGGAGAAAGAGGGACACCAGTCCGGACACCAAGAGCACCTGCATCCAGGTCTTACCTACAGCTAGGGCTGGTGGGCGGGGCAAAGCAGTCGAGCCAATAGACAGTCAGCAACACAATAGCCTGATGCTATGATAACACAACAAAGGCTGGTGAGAACAATTTTTCTTTGCAAAAAGGCTTCATATTTCAGGAGAGTGCACTGATGTGATCAGGGAACTTGCACAAAACCTGAGCTGGATTACGTCTGAGTATTACGTAATAGAGCCTAGAGCCCTTCTTGGAGACTGTGAGCTGTTTACACAGCAAAGGAGGATGTCATAAAAATAAAAATGAACTCCTGCACTTGAATCTCATAGCCATTGTTTTATTTTGAGATCCAACGTAAAACTATCATGTAAAAAGTAGAGCCAGCCAAGCAGGGGAGAGCGGTGTACCCCGGGTCTCTGCGCGAGGTCTTCTCACCTGGCACCGTCACACAGAAGGTGGCCTTCTCACTCTGGCGCTCCGTGGCCGGGTGGGTGAGCCGGTACAGCACCGTGCCACAGTACTCCGTGTCCGGCTTCAAGTGCTGCAGGGTGATCGTGCCGGACTTGTTCTCGAACGGCCGCTGCGTGTTGGAATGGAGAGCAGGAGAGCGAGAAGCCCACATGTTCACTGTATCATTACGTAACAACTAGCGCTGCCAGTGACAGGTGTGTGATAAGGACGCTCCCAGGTATATCCTCTTTCTCCAACAATGGGCTGCTTAAGAGGGCATCTAGGGCTTAAAGCGCTAATATGGGTTATAGGGGAACTGAAACTAGAAATCCTGCAGTTCACACAGTGCTGGTGGTTGCAGTGATGGTGGTGCCTACTGTACGGAGGGAAGAGTAGAAGTGGCAATAGGAAGTGAAAGCATGAAGTGTGGATGAATGAGGCTTTGTTTAATGTTAAGATAGATCTGTGTTTCCTGGAGATGATTGACTTTGCAGCTACAAGGGGTTTTGAACTGGCAAAGTCATTCCCCTCCAAAACAGAAATGTGAAAAACGTGTACTTAAAGGCTGTTGTGAGTTACATCAACAGAAGGATGACCTGTTGTTTTTGAATCGTATTGTGTGAAGTGTTCGCATCATAGTGAAGGCGATAGTTTAACTCCGCGCATAACATCTACGTGCATGTCAATGTTTAGGGAGAAGCAGCATGACTTACCCTTAGAGCTTCGGACTCTGGGTGCGTAAGATGGACAACGTAGTTAACAGAGGCTTCAGCAGAACCCTGACATTTCTCCCAGCAGCTGATCTTGTCAACGGAGCGGTTGTGCGGCCCCATGGGAGCCGTGGCCGTCACAGTGAGAGAGGAGCCAGACACTCTTTTGGACACCTCTGGAGCTCCAAGGATTGCTGGTGTGAGTGAGGAAGAGTGGAAGATTGAAAACAGCGAAAGACAGAGAGAGAGCAATTTTTCTTCTGACATAATGGAGAAGCCAAATGGTCTTACTTTGCTTAAAAGGAATGAACTCCACATAATGGACGCATATCTCGTTGGCCATAATCTTGGTGTAATATCTAGAGCGAACGTCGGTCATCACAGAGGTGAGGTCACAGAAAGGGTCAGAGATATTCTGGCATCCTGTCACTGGCATCAATAATTTTCCATATCTACAAAAGCCAGAATCATTACATTAGGGAGGACAATAACATTTTCCTTTTCAAAGAATAAAAAGCCTAGAATGAATTGCTGTAAATTATGTAATTATATATTTTGCTAAACTGACTCATTCCCCTTCCCCAAATATGAATCGCACACAGATTCATGAATAGCGCACAGATTAATTTCACAGCACCAATTAACCAATTTTATCATTTCTGAATGTCGTCCACAAAGATGTAAGAGCACAGAGTGCAGGAAACTACTCCAGTACAGTGATATGGAGAGAAAAAATGCTCCACAGATTTATGTCCACAGGTGACAGAGCTCAAACTTCACCTATGATAGGGGGAAAGTTTAAATGGAGTCTGATATTTCAAGAATCCAAACTGTACTACTCTATTACTAGGCAGCCTATCAGCCTGAGGAGAGCAAGACCCTGTTGGGAAGTGATTTTTATATCTTTCATTTATTTTGTGATGTGATGTGACCACATAAGATAAATCAATAAAGCTTATAAATACAATAAAGACAATAAAGCAATAAAGACTTTGTAGATACAGGTGAATTCTGTAGTTCACCTTCCCTCAGACAGACAGCTGACTGACCGGTGATCTTACGCTTCCTTGTGACTCACCAATTGATCACCTGATGAGTTTAATCATGTGTGTTCAGTGTTAGAGCACAAAAATGAACAAAAAATCTGAAGGGCACCATGGCCTCAGGAACAAAAATGAAAATCTGAAAAACATAATCAGAGTGTGGGGTCCAGAGAGATGAGATCAGAGTGTGGGGTCCAGAGAGATGAGATCAGAGTGTGGGGTCCAGAGAGATGAGATCAGAGTGTGGGGTCCAGAGATGAGATCAGAGTGTGGGGTCCAGAGAGATGAGATCAGAGTGTGGGGTCCAGAGAGATGAGATCAGAGTGTGGGGTCCAGAGAGATGAGATCAGAGTGTGGGGTCCAGATGAGATGAGATCAGAGTGTGGGGTCCAGAGAGATGAGATCAGAGTGTGGGGTCCAGAGAGATGAGATCAGAGTGTGGGGTCCAGAGAGATGAGATCAGAGTGTGGGGTCCAGAGAGATGAGATCAGAGTGTGGGGTCCAGAGAGATGAGATCAGAGTGTGGGGTCCAGAGAGATGAGATCAGAGTGTGGGGTCCAGAGAGATGAGATCAGAGTGTGGGGTCCAGAGAGATGAGATCAGAGTGTGGGGTCCAGAGAGATGAGATCAGAGTGTGGGGTCCAGAGAGATGAGATCAGAGTGTGGGGTCCAGAGAGATGAGATCAGAGTGTGGGGTCCAGAGAGATGAGATCAGAGTGTGGGGTCCAGAGAGATGAGATCAGAGTGTGGGATCAGAGATGAGATCAGAGTGTGGGGTCCAGAGAGATGAGATCAGAGTGTGGGGTCCAGAGAGATGAGATCAGAGTGTGGGGTCCAGAGAGATGAGATCAGAGTGTGGGGTCCAGAGAGAGGTAAGGTGTGTACTAAGAAAGCACTGATCCGCATTGAAACCTTGAATCTGACATATCCTTGGCCCCCTCTTCTCCTGCTGTCTCTGTCTGTTTCTCTTTTGTATTCTGGTCAGGCCGACTTATTCCCCCATCTGGCTCGGGAGGCCAGGACCGTGACCAACGCCCCAGAGCGGGGAGACGCGGGGCTGGGTGACAATCTGCAGTCTAAGCTCCTCATGGTTCTGATGGAAAACTGCCCCTTTCATCTGAATGTTAGCACACTGGGCAATGTAACTGCTGTCCAGGAAGTGATTTCAACTGTAAACTGACAAGTGCAGCAGACGAAGTTGTAAAGCTTAAAGTTATAAAGCTTAAAGTTGTAAAGCTTTTAAAAAAATAAGAATGAAAAGGTGTCCTGTAAATCACGGAGGCCGCAGATGTTATTAGTGTGCTGTGTTTGAGCTGGAGTCATACAGGACGAACAGAAACACAGGGAGGGTCCTGCAAAGCCTCTCAGTAAAAGGTATTCAGCTCAATATGTTCAAAATGTATCCCATCTGAAAACTTTTAGGCAATCTTAAAGTAGCAATATTCACAGACCTCTATCTAACCTCTATCTAACCTCTACCTAACCTCTACCCAACCTCTGTCTAACCTCTATCTAACCTCTACCTAACCTCTACCCAACCTCTGTCTAACCTCTATCTAACCTCTACCTAACCTCTACCCAACCTCTGTCTAACCTCTATCTAACCTCTACCTAACCTCAACCCAACCTCTGTCTAACCTCTGTCTAACCTCTATCTAATGTCTGTCTAACCTCTATCTAACCTCTACATAACCTCTACCTAACCTCTGTCTAACCTCTATCTAACTTCTATCTAACCTCTACATAACCTCTACCTAACCTCTGTCTAACCTCTATCTAACCTCTACCTAACCTCTACCCAACCTCTGTCTAACCTCTACCTAACCTCTACCTAACCTCTGTCTAACCTCTACCTAACCTCTGTCTAACCTCTATCTAACCTCTATCTAACCTCTACCTAACCTCTGTCTAACCTCTACATAACCTCTATCTTCTATTTTCATTTTTTCACTTCACACTGAAGAAATATTTTTGGTTGATCCAAACATTTCATTTGTTTGTTCTGCCCACAGCTAATGGGGCCCATAGCTAATACAGTTTTACACATCAGTTAATTACAATTAATTAATAAAACAATTATCTGTGCATCCATTCAGTATTAATTAAAACTCATTGATCCTTTCATGTATTTATGTCATTTAACTGTGAATGTGGATGCTTCTCCAGCCCTTGACGAGCAGACCAGGAGATGAAGACACAGTGACATTGTCCCCTGCTACTGCGGCTGGACAGGTAGTTCAGCCAGAAGGTCAAAGGTCTCATACACTCACTTTATATACAGGACACGATACTGGACCTCTTGATCTGGGATATGTACTGCGTCCCATCGGAGCACAGTGTAAAAATTGCGAGACTCAAAGTAAGCCTTGGTCATGTTGCACTCGAAGCTCCAGTAACCTACAAACAAAGTGGTGAAAAGAAAGAGACGTGGCGTTAGGCTTCATAAAAATCACGACTGTTCAGATCCTAATACACGTTTCACACACCAGAGAACATCCGGGTTAAAATTGGGTATTAAATGCTATAAAAATTACTATAGATATTTTCTATAGTTATAGAGTTTGCACAGACTCACAAACGAAGATATGTGTAGGAGCGCACAAACGCCCCCCCCCCCCCCACACACACACACCAAGCCTTGATCTTAGATTTAGCCCTGTCATTCAGTACTACAACAGCTGATGTAGCTGTGGCCGGCCCTGCTGTAGAAACATCTGAGGAATTCTCCACCTCAGGCTGATGTCTGTCCATCCTCAGCTGCTGAACTGTGTTCCAAAGGCCTCACTACTGTCTGTGTTCAAAGCGAGTTGGTGGGTGACTTATACAATATCAGCTTCTGCTGACACAGTCGCAGAACAGACACAGTCGCAGAACAGACACAGTCGCAGAACAGCCTCTTCATACTTTCACCTATTTGGTGAGTGTGGGACTTTTGAAAATGCCATTTAGAAATGCCAAATGTCGCATTAAATACTTTAGTGGGGAAAAAAGGCTTCAATAAGTCACATTAAAAGGTTACAAAAATGTACTATATGTTTTACCTTAACCCCACTGGGGTCTATAGTTTCTTTCTTTGTTGTTGTTAATACATAATAATCTACATATTGTATTGCAGATTTCACTTTATTACATCTAGTAACACCATGTGCTTTATCTCATCATCATCAACCTCAGTACGGTGGCCATGAAAAGCCCCCCAAAAAGCTGTTGCACATTCAGTACAAGTGTATTCGTCAAAATGACAAGTCATGAGCTACATTTCCAAAACACAGCACAACTCGAGAAATGCTGCAAATCCAGTCCCAACACGACGGGACTGTTTCTGGAGGACAGGAACTTGGGCCGGACGATTCTGAGACCAGCTGTAGTGCAGTGGAAGTTGTAACCAAGCAGCCTGTGAAAAGTAATTACACTTGCAATTGCCATGGTTTCATAGTTGGTACGGCCGATGCGGAATGATCAACTGATCTATTCCTGCTCTGCATTCCTGCATACTTCCTATGGCTGGGTTGTAAAGAACACAGCCTTAAAGAACACTGATTTAAACGATCCCAACACAACTCTAATTAAATCTAGGTTTAAATACCTAGCTACATGCACCGTGTGTCGTTAATTTACTACGTAGGCTACATTTTTGTTCAGGGTTGATGGTTTAGCTGGTCTATTACAGTGGCCACTTTGGTTATTTTGGTCAACTATCTTATTCTTTGCAAAATCTAATTTTAAGTTTTAATGACACTCTACATATAGGGATTTAGTCAGAAGCTGAGTCATACAATATCTCCTTGTGTTTATTGGGATTATTAGCTAGCTGGGGTCAGGTTGGTGTTTGTGTTAAATGGGACTTTTTTTTCTTTACAGCAGTATCTAAATACCTCGATTGCACTAAATAAGTCAATTGTTCATTCTATACCATATGCCAATGATAAAACTGTGGTAACGTCAAATATAAATTACTTTTTACTAGCTGCTCAGTTGTTGCTGGGCTGATAGGAGTTTATCATCCCCATCCACGTACCCCGGAAACACCTCCAGGAACAACACACATTCCCTCTTCCGCTGTGTTATGGTGGGATTTGCAGCATTTCTGAAGATGCATGTTTTATCAGAAACTGCACAATGTTTGCATCACATTTATAAATTGTAGCATGTGTTGTCAGTTTGATGAGTATTTGAGTTCTGAGTATGAGCTTTGAGTATTTGAGTATTTGTAAAATTTGTATTTTTCATGTGAATCGGGATTTCTTGAACACTGTACCTTAGAGGGTTGACATGGAACTTCCTCTCCATGTTAAAGCTAATCCTTGATTCCGAGGAAGTAATGGCATACATTACTGTGCCTGCTAGTACCACCACTGTGTCCACTAGTACCATCACTGTGCTCATTAGAACAATCACTGTGCCCACTGGTATAATCACTGTGTCAATTAGTACCTAATTGTGTCTGCTAGTACCACCACTGTGTCCACTAGTACCATCACTGTGCTCATTAGAACAATCACTGTGCCCACTGGTACAATCACTGTGTCCATTAGTACCTAATTGTGTCCACTAGTACCATCACTGTGCTCATTAGAACAATCACTGTGCCCACTGGTACAATCACTGTGTCCATTAGTACCTAATTGTGTCTGCTAGTACCATCACTGTGCCAGAAGTATCCATCATTTTGTTTGCTACCATCACTGTGCAGAGTGGTCCACACCGCTGTGTTCCACAGACTTGTATTTGTACACTTTGAGTCATGCGCGTGAGGGGAGTCGAAGCTCTCGTGTACACACACGCAGTGCTCTCGAGACTTTGCACTCGAGATGATGTGCAAACAGTCTCTCGGATAGTCAGTCAGTATGACACTGTACCCTCAATACAAGGATACAGGATACACGTATGGAACGTTCAGCGTGCTTGGCGCCTACACTTCACTTACTGCTAATGATAAACATTACCTGATAAAGTTTTATAAGATAAACCTTATTTGTTTTCCCATCAGGATCTACATCTTAGCCCTCCAGACACGTTATTTTTTTGTGTTTGTATTTGCCAACATTTGTTGAGGGTGTCAGAGAGGCTCTGGGAGATTCCTGTCATCCGTGAGTCAACACCAGATCTTCTCTGAAGTTGCCCCACCTGCTAACACCGTTTCCAGTGCCGCACACACTCACCTGAGCAGCAGACGAGCAGCAGTGCTGTTCTTAGAGGCCACATGTCTGGACAGAGGAGCTTGTAGGCGAGAGGAAACGTCCACCGTTTTATGTTCCGATCCTCGATGTGAATTTATACACAAGGCCCCAGTGGCCGTAATCCAGAGACATGTGGAAACAAAGTGATCCTGAGAGAAAATCACAATCTTTGGGGTAAAAAAAAAAAAATTTAAAAATCACATCTCATCTGTTCCGTTTGCTGTCCTATGTAAGAGAGGGCATAAATCCATCCAACGCCTTCATGTTCTGTTTAGTTTCTGAAGACCCCAGGGCGAAGGAGTAGCCGGTCATAGGTGTGGAAGTGTGTTTGTGTGTGTGTGCATGTGTGCAGGTGAACTTTGGAGTTACCTGATCGGTGTGTTCCGTTTTCACCCGCCTGCCTAACCCCCTCCCACTATCGTGGCCGGGCCCTGTTCTTGTATTTCAGGTTCTCACTAATGATAAATGTAATGGGAACGTGGCCGTTTCTAGGAAGTGTAAAAGGAAAGTAAAAGAGTCCTTGCAGAAATGAAGACCTGCTATACCACAAGCCTTTGGGTTGAAATGTGAGATGATGTCAGAGTTACGCACAGCACTATGGGAGTAGCTGTCAAACACGACAGCACACGCTACTCTCCGGTTGCTAAACACAGCGGTTCCTTTACCTTTACACCCCGACCAGATTACCAGACTGAGCTGTTATCAGTGTGCAAATCCACTAAATGAGGGTTCATTGGCTCTCCCCAAGCGGAGCACCAGGTAGCTGGAAGCTGTACGCAGCACAAGGAAGTGTTCTCGTAGTCGGCCTTTAAAATTCCCCGGGAGTGATCGGACTGTTTACACAGACACTGGGCAAACCCACAGTACAGTGGATCAAGATGATCCACATTTGTCTGAGACAAAAACCACCCAGCTACCATGTGACATTCCCGCGGGGTGAACGTGTGGTGTGTGGTGTCGCCCAGAGGAACACGGAGCTGCACCTTGGAGTCTTGGTTCCTGTTGAAGGTTCTTCCTCATGCTCTTTAGCTTACTCATGGGGACTGGACCTGGACATCTGCAAAGATGCTCTGTGACAATGTCTTTTGTAAAAAGCACTAAAATTAATTTTTTTTTAACTTAATGCATGTGAGGATGCATGTTATAGGGAATTGATTCAGTTTGGGAGTTTAGGAGTAGAAGGTCTTTAGCTTCTGTGATCAGAGCCTGTGATATAATAGAGCCTCTTGATTAAGTATATGAGGTTACACATGTGAACTTAATGCATGTGAGGATGCATGTTATAACTTCCAGCCTGTTCATGTTTTGTAACAGTAATCTCATTATGGATTTTTTTTAGCAATTATAAATTAGGTTTTTATGTAAATAAAAATCAACTTGCTATGCACCCACTCGCAACAGCTGCATCTTAGTGTGGCAATGTCCAATCACACCGAGCGTCTCAGTGAAAGCCTCATGGGGACCTTGTGTAGGTTTGTCCAGTAGGGGGTGCTACTTAGCACCGCTTGCTATTCTCACATTTTTCAAACATTCTGCTAAAAGCCAAGTAACATAATGCTTATTGCAAACAAATACCATTTACAGCTAAAGACCTCTACACATGTATACTACATACTATTGTGTATATGTATATACTGAGTATATTGCACACTTTATCTATTTTTTATTGTATCATACGCACACTCTTTTTAAATAATTTTTCTTTGATAGACTAACTACATTTTATTGTAGTGTTGGCAGGGAGTTCCACACCAAATTTTGTCGTTTTATACAATGGCAATAAAGTGTCTATCACAGAGAACAATGTTCTGGGATGGTATCCACCATTTGCCTCCATGTCTATTCATTCTCTCTCTCTCTCTCTCTCTCTCTCTCTTTCTCTCCCTCTCTCCCTCGCTCCCTCTCTCCCTCTCATTCTTACTCAAGGCAGGCTTCAGCTCTCATCACTTCCACTGGCACCTCACACTGTGAGCAGACCTCAGCTAATTATGTGACAAATTAATTAGTCTCATTGCAATTAACTGTTTTCTACCCTCTCCCTCCACTCGGCGACATGCAAATGAGAAAAGCCAAAGGTAGCAAAGTTTATGAGGAAAAATGACACTCAACTAAATAAATAAATAGTCTGAGCAGATGTCATATTTCCTCCCTAACCTCATCTCCAGCTAAACAGTGTTTGTGGAATGGAACAGATTGGGGAAAGTGACCATATGATAATAATGCATTGTGGGAAGAATGTCACTTCGTAGGTACTGTGCTGTGTCATGGGGCTGCTCCAGATGCCATGAAACTCCAAACAGATGCCAGTACACTTCCATAACTGGGGTGACCCTGCTGGCATTATGACCAATAGGAGACCAGTAAACTCTTCAACTGGGAACCTGGGTTTTACTGCACTCGGTTACCATACACTGTCAAACATTTGCTCACAAGTTTAGCTTTCTTTGTCTGTCTGTCTGTCTGTCTGTCTGTCTGTCTATCTATCTATCTATCTACACACACGCATGCAATCACAACTGAATAGTCATATCACAAACCTATTTTACATGGCATCTACGTTTAAAACATTATAAATAAAGAATAAAGAGGAAGGCCGAAGCTCTTAACCTGATCCACTTCCATCTTCCATCCAAGTATTTTCTTTCTTCGTGTGCTCCTTGGGAACAGGGATCCATCATCCTGTGTTGGGACTAGCACCTTCCATCAGTTCTGCCAGGTGAGCTACAGAACATCTTATGGGATTCACAAAATCAATGTAAAAATATATCAAATACTATTTTATGTTTATATATATTATTTTAAGGGCCCTTTCATCTTCTTCACAGACGTGAGGAGCCCTTGCGCACTGGCTCCAATCAGCAGACCTCACGCTTCACGTCGGCAACCCATGAGCCCGGCAACAAGGTGGCGTCCGAGAGGGCGGTCCCAGCTGGCTGGCGACGTGGTCTACGCCAAAGGCAGGTTTACAGCAAGCCATGCTGCAGAATAGCAGGTGGCACCTGCGCCCAGGTGGAGCTGATCAGTGAGTAATGCTGCAGGGATCGTGGTAGCTGTGGACGCCAGCGCTGCTGAACCTGGACACTATGGATCATGGTCACTAATGCTGAAAGGAGAACGCATCCTATATAGGGTCACCATCAGGCCAGGGAACGATCCTGGATCCCTGTAAATAATAGGATTTTATGGAGGTACTAGTGATGTATCTTTCTCAGCAAAGATTTATTATTCCTGACTCTTAGAGTCAACTCTTTCCGGTTGAGAAAACAACTTATATATATATATATATATATATATATATATATATATATACACACACAGTTTTTTTCCTAGACCGTAGGATGCTCCCACTGAGAAGTCAGTGTACTGTAGGCCTAATGTCATTCATCACAGACAGTGCCACTTGGATTAGAACCCAGCCTGGGAAAGTTTCCCCCACTGTCTGACTTGTTTGGTACAGAACAACGATTTAGAGCCAAATCTAGTGAGAATTGGGGGGGGTGGGGGGGGGGGGCGTTTGACTGTGCTGTAGACGAGGCAGCAGGAGGAGAAGACTGCAGTGCCGTTTGCTATGGTGATGGAAGTGGAGGTGAATTAACATATTATCATTTATCCTGAGCTGCGCTAGAGACACAGAGACAGGGTTTCTTTTATTTTTGGCTCGGTTGTTTCTTTCATGAATGCAGAAAGCACAAGAATAAAGAGGAAATGGAGTTCTGTGTACATTCATCACCTCCACATTGTCATAAGAAATGACATTTTATACCATAAACATTCCAGGTAATAGGCTGTCAATAAAAACCCTGCAATGTTGCTTCAGGGACAGAAACAGAAGTAACTACAGTTGTGTGTGGTCCATGAACAGCGGCTGGCTGCACAACGGCGGCTATCTCAGAGAATTCTGACATAAGCTTTTCTATAACTACGTTGTAAATGCTTGTGAGCAAACTATGAGCTATAGAGGATGACAATGACATATATTTAAAAGACCTTGACAGCTGATGGTGACATTCATAACGCTCAATGAATGAAATGTCACCCGGCAATCATACTGATAGTCTCAGTATAATGCTGAAGAATTCTAGTTCTCTATAGAAATAAACATCTCCCATAAAATTGCAAATATAGTCAAAAACGCTTTAGTGCGCCATGTTTTCAAAGTACAATTTGCAGTCGCAAATTGACTCAGGAGCGCCGTGTCTGTTTCCAGTTGCTATGTTCTGGAATTGGTGAATGTCATGGAGCTAAAGTCCGTTTGGACTTAAAATCCAGTTGTTAGCTGCAGTCAGCCCTGTTTGTATAGGACCAGACCTACTAAAGACACACAGCAGGCTGACTGACTGGGACCTGAAGAAGAGCAGAGACCGTCAGCCCTGTTTGTATAGGACCAGACCTACTAAAGACACACAGCAGGCTGACTGACTGGGACCTGAAGAAGAGCAGAGACCGTCAGCCCTGTTTGTATAGGACCAGACCTACTAAAGACACACAGCAGGCTGACTGACTGGGACCTGAAGAAGAGCAGAGACCTGCACGCTGGGGCTGCAGGCAGGAAGGTCATGGTCTGCCTGTTGCCATAGGAATATCACAGTGTCAGTGCACCAGAGTCTGGGCTGAAATAACCAGCATGGCACATGAGCTCATGCAGAGCGAAATGAAACTGGGTGCAAAAGGGCAGCAAAGTCAAAAGCAGAAGCCAAAATCCTAAAGGCTCAGAAGGAATTACAATACTGTAAAAATCCCCCCCCCAAAAAAAAAAAAAGAACAAGACTAAAATGACCAGAAGAGGATCGGACAGAAACACTCCAAAAACACAACTCCCCCCCCAAAACACAGCCCCCCCCCAAAACACAGCCCCCCGCCCAAAACACAGCTCCCCCCCAAAACACAGCCCCCCGCCCAAAACACAGCCCCCCCCCAAAACACAGCCCCCCGCCCAAAACACAGCCCCCCCCCAAAACACAGCCCCCCGCCCAAAACACAGCCCCCCCCAAAAACACAGCCCCACCCCCCCAAAACACAGCCCCCGCCCAAAACACAGCCCCCCCCCAAGAAAAAAACACAGGAAGGAAGAAACCAGGATGTTGATGAGCTAAAGACACAGACAGGCGTAACACAGAGCATGAGCCGTACACTAAATGCACAAAAGTATTTGGACACCCCTCTGAATCAGTGAATCCAGGCGTTTCATTCAGTACCATGGGTGTGTAAAATCAAACTCCCAGCCATGCAGTCTGCCTTTACAAAGCATTGGTGAGAGAACGCTTCATTCTGAAGAGTTCACTGAATTCGAGCATGGCAGTATAATCGAATGCCAACTGTTGCAACAAGTCATTTTTTGAAATGTCTTCCCTCCTAGATACATCACGATCAACTGTGGGTGGCATTACTGAAAAGTGGAAGCGTTTAGGAACCACAGCAACTCACTCATGAAGTGTCAGACCACTTAAAGTTTCACAGCAGGACTGTCGAGTGCTGAGGAGCACGGTGTACAAAGGTCGCCAACACGCTCTTCTCCTAGTAACCTCCTCCGGCATTAACATCAGCACAAAAACTGCGCTGAGTGCTTCGTGGCTTCATGGCTCTCCGTGGCTGAGTAGCCGCATGCAAGCCTTACATCACCAAGCACAATGCCAAGTGTTGGATGGAGTGGTGTAACGCACACCGCCACTGGACTCTGGAGCAGTGGAAACAAGTTCTGTGGAGTGAGGAATCAGGCTTCTAGTTCTGCCCGTCTGAAGGATGAGTCTGGATTTGACGAATTCCATGAGAACGTTGTCTGCCTGACTGCACTGTACCAGCTGTAAGGTTTGGTAGGGGTTTGGTAGGGGTTTGGTAGGGGTTTGGTAGGGTTGCCCTAAGCCCCCCTTTTTGAGAAGGAGCTTCAGCATGTTTCGGCATATCAAGACATTCTGGACAGCTGTATGCTTCCAACTTTGTTGACCCTACCATGGGACCAGCAATGTTCAGGCCAAGAATACTGCCCCCTGCTGGTCCCAGATAATGACTGCCAGAGCTTTGTCAGTGAGCAGAGTTATATATGCGATTCAAGATCAAGCCTGAAGTGTGAAGTGCAGAAAACCTCTGTATCTATCTGGGTGGCTATGATACCTTTGGGGTGCAGGAAGGCTGGAGCTCTGGAACAGCAAGAGGAGCAGGAACAGGATCAGAGCTGGGAGTTGTAGGAGGGAACCGGATCAGAGCTGGGAGTTGTAGGAGGGAACCGGATCAGAGCTGGGAGTTGTAGGAGAAGCTGAGAGAAACTACAATATGAAAGATCAACATCTGATCATGTCTGCCAGTATGTTCCTTTGTGGGTTTGAGCTTCCTCTTGTCTGTCTGTGGCAGCTTTAGAGTTGTTCAGGGTTAGACCAAAGCAAAATTAAACTGTTTAATATCTGAAAGATAAAATAGTTCAAAAGATCAGAAGGAATCGCACGCACACACACACACACACACACACACACACACACATGCAAAAGGGTTAAAAAGAACAGAAAAGGATCAGGCAAGACCAACACTATCATGGAGACAGCAAAGCGGTTCACTCTGAACAGTTTTAATGGCTTTAAATTTATTGTGTGGTTTTCTTGTTCTGTAACCTTATATAGATTTTATAAATTTTTTTTTAGGCTTTCTCATGTTAGCTTTCCAATATTCATTTACACATCAGTGCAGAAATGATTGCTTTATTAGGTGCTATTGAATATACCTCTGCAGTAGTGTTATAAAACTATTCCAGGGTTTAAAAAAGCAAGACACTCAAGAGCTATAGAGAGCTTAATGAGGTGAACAAATCAAGAGAATATCTGCTGGAGATGCCCCTTCCTTTGTAAAGACTGGTCATGAAGAAGGTGAGCTTTGTCACCTTGTCTTTAATTAACTCTTCCTTAGAACTGAAATAAACGCAGTTCATCTCCGTGGCCGTCTTCCGCTCCATAGGAGCACATTTAACATGGACGGTTTAGCTATATCTGTGCGACATGGCATGCCACCGCTGCGATCAAAGCACGAGAGTTGTTTATGCCCCAGGAGGCCGTTCAGCAGGCTAAATGTGGCCAGGTCTGATGAAGCACTAGAAGAGAGAGAGGGAGGGAGGTCTCCAAGGATGACGATATCTCGGGTACGGTGTTACCAGTGCAGCCGCACTTCAAAGGCAACTGTTCTCTCCACCAGGCTGGTAAGATGGAAGTGCAGATGTGAGGGATTCTAGTCAGCACAGCGTCTATAAATCAAGTACGTTTTACTTGAGTAAAATGATGACACAAAAGTTTTGCCAGCAATGATGAGAACTGTGTTTAACTTAGTGTGACCAGCAGACCTCTACAGTGACACAAATCAGAGTGTAAAACATGAAACAATCTGAAAATAAGGGCGCATTTATCAGTGAGTATTATGGCAACAGGGCTTATTTAGGGACTTCAAAATAAAACAATGTTGGTAGCAGGGCCAGGTGAGCAGAAACCGCAGTGTCCAGACACTCCTGAACGTGGGAGGTTGTAGTGCCCTTTGTCTTGGTGGGAGAAGAGAGGCTAATTACGTGCTGCTGACAGCCGCGGTCGATAAAGCTGCACTGCTTGGACGACCGTATCCCCCTAGAATGTGACACTCTGCTACCTGGAGATGGGGCCGCTCACAATCGCCCCAGGAGAACGTTCTTCTCCTGCTCTCACACTCCTTCTCCCTCTGCTTCCCTGTTGCTCTCGGTTAACATAACCACTTTAACCTAATGGCTAGCTCTCACACACCTGCAGATGCATTTCTTGGCTCACACCAAATGAATGCAGACAGGTCGGCCCGTAACTTTGAGAGGTTTGACGAATAAGGTCCCTGAGTTAGTGAGACAGGACAGTGTCCAGCCCCGAGATTCGCGAGGAAACAGCACGTGAACCTGCTGGGAGACTTGATTGCACTTCAATCGACAAATCAAATTATTGAATGTTAGAAGAAGTGGCAAATCAAAAGACTGAAGACTATATATCATATCAGGATTGCTGAACGATTTTTCAATTATAATTAAACTGACGAGGTTTGGGATTTCTAATTAGGAATCTGATGCTTTACCTATTGATGCTGAATCAAAGTATTTTTAAATATTAACATTAGCATATTCAGTATATTTATTAGCATATACATTAGCATCCTCGGTGTGTTAGCAAATACATTAGCATACTCAGTTGTACAATGATTTTGGCTGCACTGGTCACTTTTCATTAGTAATACTGCAGCTGCATTATTTATTAAGGATTTGTGCACTGATGCTACATCTATTCATACTGATTCAAAATGTTTTTTATAAAGATAATGCATCAGCAAGCTTATTAGAATATATAACAACTCATAAATTGTAAATATTATTGGATAATATGAAAGTACTCACAACATTTTTTTTGATGATTCCACAAATATAGCAAATGTCAGTGACAGATATGCAGACATAAAATAATCTTTGACACATCATACCATACACAAAACATTTAGGGGAAAACAGGCCAGAGCAACAAAACCATTGACATACACAGTGCGGGTTGTGCTGGGCAGGACGCCTGTACAGCAGGTGACATTTACGTTGTCATTAGGCCTGTGGTACTGCACAGCTGTGGTGGAGACTTTTGCTTCCAGAGCTGGACTATAGATTGTGGTCAAAGTACAATAATGCAATATTGTTGGCCAGTGGAGGATCAAAATATGATCTGAGGAGGAAATAGTGGCTGCTGTCACTATGAGTATGACACACACACACACACACACCTTGGAAATACAAGAAATGATCTGTTTTCAAGCCATCGTGGTCATTAAATATTCACACTCTTCTCGTTCTGCTTGTGAGTCACAGAAGGGCTGTGGGCCTGTGTGCAGACACACTGCATCTCTCACACTGCACTACTTGATCTTATTTCAAGAGGCAGTGAAGTGACATGAGTGCACAGAGCCTGGAGGAAGCGCATCAACGGGACATGGGTTAAGGTGCTTGACTAGTAACCAGAACACTGCCAACTTGCCACTGTTGGGCACCTGATCTAAGCCCTTAACTTTCAACTGCCTGAATTGTATTCACTCATAATTGTGAGTCAGCTTGAACATAAATGCACCCACCTCACACATAATCCATGGGCCTGTCCTTCATCCTGTAGCCCAGGGAGAGGTGGGTGGTTGAATCTAAATGCAGCTTTCTGGAATTTGACCTGGACAAGCTACATTGTCAAATGTATATTCAACCTTGTTTGTTCAGTGTCTTTTATTTCAATTTAAACTCCACCATTCTTAAAGCAAGTACTTCCCTTCTAACAGATATGAAAAGAAAGTTGCATTAAAAAACTCTTGTTTACAGTTTAAGAGAGAAAGTTACAGGACATTGAAAATGTATATATATATATATATATATATATACACGCTAAACTGAAATTTCCCTGTGGAAATATGTCCTGAGTCCTAACTCTGAGACAAGAACTGGGAGTAAATTGTATGCAAGGCTTCACAATAATCACACTTGCCTTTGTGAAGCAACCTAAACTAATAAGAAAGGAAAAAACTTTTCCCACTCAGCTCAGACTTGCTGTGGCTGAACTTGGCTATGATGTTTTCAGACCCTCCTTATTTCCAGGAGAAGCGCAGATTTGACGAGCAAACACAACTAACCTAATGTTTGGGTCAACCAAGACCAGAAGCCCATCGTGCGGTTAAAGCAGTGTTCTCCACTGCTGGGCAGAGAAGGTCACCGCGCAGTAGCTGTAGAGGCTCCGTAGCAGCTGTAGAGCCTCCACAGTCAGCCTTGCTTCAGCTCACGCGGGGCAAGCAAGCATGTCCTACAAAAATCAGTAATCACAGTGTTGCAGCCTGATTCACATGGGTCCAAAACCAAAATGCTCTACTCACTGGTCAGTAGGGTTAACCAGCAAGCTACCAACCACAAATTACACACACACAGTCAAGCTTTCTTCTGTTGTTGTGCCATATATAAGAGAAGCAGTCAAAAGCCGATTTACGTTCTTGCATTTAATAGCTGCAGCCAATTTGTTATGGTATTTTAACTCTCATGGCATTAGCACAGAACAGCTCATTCATGCCTTTCATGGAGTGATCAGATGAGCTGACATTTGGTGTCTTCGGCGTGGTGCAGAACCGCGTGACCCTGCTTACCGACCTTCCACGTGAGTGATCTCTGGATGGAGTTCAGACGTCGCGTGTTGCAAAGACAAACGCATTAGCTGCACGCGTGTGACAGGTCCTCCAATGCTGAGGCTTTTACTGTGCCTCCATGCCTCCGTTGATAAGTCCTTTAAAAGGAAAAGAAGTGATATGGATGAATATCACATAGTGACACCACTTAGCCATCTGTCTGCTCAGCTTACATAGCTGGCATTTAGCAAATGCCAGGAGCGCATACAGTAGGGCTGAGCCATATATTGCCTGCATTACATTACTGCAATACTGTGGTCAGTTATTTGATACTGTGATATTTTTGAGGATTCCTGGTGGAATGCAGTGAATTTATAACAGAATTGTAGGAAATTGTGTCATGTGTCAAGCCCATTGGTCAGTGTTAAACAGCTGCTATTCTGATAAATCTGATAGTATATACTGTATGATAAATGCACAATTTATTTGTATCTTTATTAATCAGTCATATCTACAATCATATCCGCATATATAACAATGCCGTTGCAAAATGACATTTTGGTCATCTTATGCAGATCTGTGTGTGACAGTGTTTATCTCCGGATAAACCACCTTTGGGTGAGAGTGCACGAGTAGGGAGAGTGCACGAGCATGGAGAGTGCACGAGCAGGAAGAGTGCACAAGCAGGGTGAGTGCACGAGCATGGAGAGTGCACGAGCAGGAAGAGTGCACAAGCAGGGAGAGTGCATGAGCATGGAGAGTGCACGAGCAGGAAGAGTGCACAAGCAGGGTGAGTGCACGAGCATGGAGAGTGCACGAGCAGGAAGAGTGCACAAGCAGGGAGAGTGCGCGAGAAGGGAGAGTGCACGAGCATGGAGAGTGCACGAGCAGGAAGAGTGCACAAGCAGGGAGAGTGCATGAGCAGGGAGAGTGCACGAGCAGGGAGAGTGCACGAGCAGGCAGAGTTCCCTGACGCTCCAGGACGGACCTTCACAGTCCTCAGAGAAAACTCACTCTACTGGTTTCCTATGCCTCAAAGATGCCCCAAAGGCAAAAGGAAGTTAACCAAGGTAGTTTAAGGATAATTAAGATAATGTAATTTATCCATAAACCTGCCATTATCTTTACTTGTTTATTTAACACCCTTTCATTATTCTCCATCTTTAAATGACTGCCATAACCTAATCACTGCATACCCTTGAGTAAATAATGAATACAAAATTAGCTGAGAATCGAATACACAATAACACAATGAAACACTGCAATATCTCTCCCCCGTGTTAATCTGAGGCTTCCGTAGACCAAGTGGAAATGTCTGAATAATTGAAGACTCCGGATCTGTTTGTACTTATGTTGCTGTTACAAACACACACACACACACACATGTACACACACACACACACACACACATATACACACACACACACACACACACACACCCTTCAGATGTTTTAGTTTGAGTTTGATCAAAGAGCACATTGCAAAGAATGATAACACTGATAACACTCTGGGCTGTTGTGGGGGGGGGTTGTAAAAGAAGATAGCGTGAAACAGTCAGAAGGAGAGGGAGATAAAGGCAGGCATGCTTGGGTTTATTAGCTCGGTCGGTTAAATAGAGGTGAAACTACAATGTGACATGGATGTGGAGTATCGATAACCTCCACTCCCACGCGGATACGCCACTGGACAGCCATGCGCTGCCATTCAGAGGAGAACACTGCAGACAGAACGTCTGAAGTCAGTCATTAGAGGCTCCTCGGCAGACCAATCATATGCCACGGATGTGAGTGCAGAGACACGACTGACTTCCTGCTTCTCTCTTGTAAGGTGCACGCAACCAGATGGACTCCAGCTCCTCCGTCTCACAAGGAAACTCGCTAAGCGCCGTAAAACATTTCACATGTCATTGCACTCTATGCTCACTTGTTTTTTCTCCTTGATTCTTTTTCTCAAAGCCTCAGGGTGAGGTCTAAATCAGTCACGGTATCTGCGGCCAAGTTCGTGTCAAGACTGTCACTCATTTGTTGTCTGTTTGGAGCAGAATCTATCAGCCATCTTATTTTTTTATCTTTCTAAACTTTTAAAGATAACATTCTGATGACCTGAGGGTGTTTACATGCAGGCTTGAAGTGAGCAGTGATTTTTTTGGCAGCCGCATGAATTATGCATCCTGTCCAATCCTGTGGCTCCTTTGCGAACAGAGAATTGGCAGCATACAATACAAATATTGTCTTGACAAATCTCTCTCTTGTGGTTGATGAGAGCAAAACAGATAGCACAGTTATAGAACACTGTAGCTGATTTAGAGTTAAGGTCTGAAGTCACAGTCAGAGATCTGTTATTACATTTTTAGTAACAGGTATTGTTTCTCAAATAATTCAACTTTCTTTCCTTTACACAACTATTTCAACTCAGTGCTGACCAAACTAGAGGTTTGAATCATGCTGTCTTCCTCTAATAGTGGGGCTGGATGGATGAGAGTGAGAAAGTAACCAGTATTGACAACCTCCCAGCCAGTGGAACTGAACTGACCATCTCTGTATCCAACCAGTAATCCAACATCAGTGGGTTTTAACTTCAGGATATACAACTGTGCAATGTGAACTCAGAGGAAAGACTGTAGGGCAAAGATGTCAAAAAATGTAGTCTGTTGTAACTTTAGTAAACTTATATAAATATATAGTTTGAACTTGCACTTCTAAAACATATTTACACCATCCATTTAAGCATGTTATCAGCTTCATAGAGTAAAATGGATTAAATTCTATTTAGTTATGACTTCATGTGACCTCAGAACTACTGCAGGTGACATCACAGCTGCTTTGCTAAAGCATTCTGGCTTTGTTAAAATAAAAAGGTGACGCCATGTTAAAAAAAACAAACTCATCCATCACTATCAGATCACAGGATCAGACTGACGCACCAACAACTCACTCATATCCCCTCAAATGTGTTGTGTTGTTTCAAGATGAGATGTATTCAGAAGTCTGAAACAATTCCCCGGACGCTTCTAACAAAAGATGGAGATGCTCGTCTGATGGGTAAAGTAAGGACAGTTTTTGTCATATGATGAAACACGGGGGCCCCTGAGATCAGACACCAGAGAAACACAGCCCAGATTCTGATGAAGATGTTGTAATTACATGTTTATACTCTACAGCACGGACAAACGCTGATGACTCTGCCAATCTCCAGCAAACTGCATTCTTGAACAAGAGCCCTTCGATTTCTAAGTATATGCCTAGAAGTGAAGACCAAGCGAATCGTTACAGCATAGCTGGTTCACGGAAAAAAAAAAACGAGTCTGAGCAAATCTCTTGGCTGAGATCGGATTGGCATCGAGACGTGGTGTCGAGCGCTGTTTAACAGACCTCGACTTTAAGCACGAAATGCCAGACTGATCTAGCAATTAAGAGGGACACTTAGGCCAGAGCATTGGCATCGGAATAAGAAAGCGTGGTACTGAGTTTGCAGCAGATCTCGGCAGCCTGTAGAACATCCTGCGGCGTGTCATACACCAGGTGAATGTGATCAGGGGAATTAAATCTCCCCAGAGGACCTACACATTACGAGCCAATGGAAACCTGTGCACGCTGGGTTGCCATTGTTACGGCACACCTACAGTCCTGGAGACAATAGCACTGCAAAGCTTAATGTTTTATGCTGCACAATTCAACAAGAACAAGGCTTCATAATTAGCCGATGTGTTGAACTTGGTTTGGTGGAGCAACTCAACAGGCGCAAAGTTAATATTTCCTCTTCTTGGCCTGGGGACTTTGGTGATTTGGCCTCAAAAGGCTTCCTCTATTTCATTTCTTCTGTTCTTCTGCAACATTGCAGATGATCACTAGAGATGATCAGTTTCCTTTATTGATGTTTGCAGTCAATTCACAGCAGATTGCACCCTATCTCTAGCCATGGTGGATAACACACATAAGTCTGGAGCAGATGCACTTGGTATGATATTACTTGAGTAAAATTAGCAAAAAATCAAAATGACAATGACTAAGGCTTATTAAAGCCATGTTACATTTAATTAAACAACTTGATATAACAGAGAAAAACACCACCATCAATCATTTTTTAGATTTTTGGATAGATTGAAGAGGACTCTGATGCTGTCATGGTAAACGTGTAAATAAAAATAATAAATCCATAAATGTGTTTATTTTAGCATGCATGGCTTTCTTGTGTTCAGTTGCAGGTAAGTGCTTAACCTCACCACACAGCACACCTTGATTCATATTTAAATGAAAAGCATATTTACTGAAGTATGTAAGCAGCAAAATATTACACGTAGACTTCCTCCGTAATTACAACAGTGTTTCCACAAACATGGTGTCCTTTAAGATCCCAGTGACCCGAGTAGTTTTCAGGCCAGTTCTTAACACAGCTTTCTTAAAACTCATTACATGATGATATTCAGAAGAAAAAATGTTTCTACATAATTTAAAGTCATGAATCTTTATTGCATGTTCATTTCTAGCCGTTGTCTGAAGACAATTTACAGAAGGCTTCATCAGGCTGCTAATTGACGGAGTTGTTAGATTTTGTCCTACAAAATAGTTTCAAAAGTCATTTTTAATAACAGTGTATACTGTTGTGTTTTCTAGAATGCAAAATAAATAAAGGCTTTTGAAAATCTACTCAGTGAAATCCATTCCATTCTGGAGAGGGTCTTCATAATGAAACAAACATTTTAATTCCAGCATTATCAAAATGCCAGGTTTTTGTTTTTTTAAGTATGTGGGTTACATAGTTATTCAGCCAATTTCTAATTTGCATATATAAAGGTTGCTTGTGAACTTAATCCAAATGTTTCTTTTGTTCCAAAACCAGATATTAAAAACAGTTGTCAACTGGCAAAGATTGACCATGAATTGTGTTGTTTAAAAATACCTGATTCATCTATAAGGTCTCATCGTAAGATGCTCCAGGTGCATCCTGGACCCATACCCATACCTCACAGACCACATGACCCATACCTCACAGATAATGCCAAGGGTTGTGATCTTCCTTCACCTTAATGCCTCCTTAGGCAATGCAACGTGAACCTTTTTCTAAATTGTAGCTGCATGGCTATAGCTACAATGTGAACCTTTTTCTAAGGTTGAGGTTGTAGCTACATGGCTATAGCTACAATGTGAACCTTTTTCTAAGGTTGAGGTTGTAGCTACATGGCTATAGCTACAATGTGAACCTTTTTCTAAGGTTGAGGTTATAGCTACATGGCTATAGCTACAATGTGAACCTTTTTTTAAGGTTGAGGTTGTAGCTACATGGCTATAGCTACAATGTGAACCTTTTTCTAAGGTTGAGGTTGTAGCTACATGGCTATCTATAGCTACACGTCTGCACCCAGTCAAACGGATCAGCCAATTTAAAGGTGCTGCACTCTGATCACTTAGCTTGATTTTGAAAGTGCATTATTATAATGATTTTTTATAAAATCTTGGTCCACTTATATTTACTTTCTAATTATTCACCACTGTTCGTTACACATGTTCATGAACCAGAAGCTTTTACTGCTCTTACGGACATGTGATCATGTTTAGACACACACTTAATGATATCAGTGATTAATAGGTGTAAGTGCAACAACACAGTTAATGTACAGACAAAGCAATATTTCCATTATGAAAATGTGTGGGTATAAAAGTATTTATGTCACATTAATTTCACAACGCTGCACTGTGGCAACCTCCTTTTCAACTACAGTACGACATAGTTCATTCATGCCTGGTTTGCATAGTACCAGCTGAAAGCTGTAAACCGACCAGGTATTTACTCAACATGAAGTTATCGTGGGAAGGAGTTCTGCCTTGAACCTGTACAAAGAGTCGCCCCAGTGGCGTTAAATCCACAAGGTAACACGCAAGGCGGGCAGGGGTTGTTCTTTCATCACCCAGGTGATAACATACCTGTCTTGGTTGTGTTTACACGGGCACAGGGCCAGGCACGCACACAGACGCCCTTGTGTAAGAGCAGTCCATGGCTGCCTTTGACGAAACCCTTGACCCACGCCACACTTCGTATCCCTCTACCGTGGACATGTCGTGTGCCCGATGCTCCACTGGTGGTGGGTGCCCAGGTGGGAGGGAGATGAGGTAGCCTGATCACCGTGCCCATTCTGGAGAGAAGGGGAGGGGAGAGAGAGAGAGAGAGAGAGAAGGGGAGGGGAGAGAGAGAGAGAGAGGGGGGGAGAGAGGAGAGAGAGGGGGGGAGAGAGGAGAGAGAGAGAGAGGGGAGAGAGGGGGGAGAGGGGAGAGAGAGAGAGAGAGAGAGAGAGAGAGAGAGAGAGAGGGGGAGAGAGAGAGGGAGAGAGAGAGAGAGAGAGAGAGAGAGAGAGAGAGAGAGAGAGAGAGGGGGGGAGAGAGAGAGAGAGAGAGAGAGAGAGAGAGAGAGAGAGAGAGAGGGGGAGAGAGAGAGAGAGAGAGAGAGAGAGAGAGAGAGAGAGAGAGAGAGAGAGAGAGAGGGGCGAGAGAGAGAGAGGGGAGAGAGAGAGAGACAGTAGGAAACAAAGACAGAGAGAGGGAAAGAGATGACGTGATAGAGAGAGAGACAGTGAGACAGATGCTGTGGACACTGCTTGCATATGAGTAATGTTCCTGGGAAAACAGCCCCAGCAGTGAGGTGGCAGAGGAAATGTGCAAGCCCGGAGTCTTTCTGAACACGTTATCTGATGTGACCTTCAGCAAATAGTTATTTAGAGACTCTCACCTTATGTTACTTTGCTCAGCACTGAAGTATAATGATTATGTTGATGTAATGCACCTTTTGCTCAAATCCATTTTTAGAAACACACACATACACACACACACTTGTGCAGAAAAACACAGGTGTTAAGTTTAGACTTTATCTTCGTATGGTAATATGACACACCACTGCTGTGGCCACACTCCTTGTGTCTCACATACAGTGCCTATCCAGGGCTATATTACACAACAGGATGTGAAGTGTGTAAGACGTTCTCATTACAGTGTATATATGTATATATGTATGTCCGTACACAACTGTATAATTTTTAAAATATTGACATCCATGCAGTAAGTATAAATTAGACGTGACAATAATATTGATTTGACTTTGAAAAACACTACAGTGAACTCACACTATTGTGCATGCTAATCCTCTCTTTCCTTTACAAGGTTCTTGATGTTTCCATTGTGGTGGGAATCTAGGGCAAAGGTCAGAGTGGGGGGGCTGGGGGCTTCCTCCAGAATATGGCGCTGATGTGCCAGGGTCTGTTTCTGTTAAGCAAATGCAGGATGATTTCCTGTGTACCCATGCAGTGATTTGGCAGTAAGAGTTCATTAGAGAGTTGGGTTTAAGAGTTCATTATTGATTTGGAAATGGCAGATCACTTGTGATTTGGGAGTGAGACTTCACTAGCATAACAGTTCCCCTCTGGCGTCATGGTTCCCATGGTGCCCATCACCATGTGTTCATGTTGTTGTTTTGTTTAGTTCCTATATGATTCAGTTTATTCTGTCTTGGGTCTCTTTGTTTGCAGCTGTTCCTTGTTTTTTTCGTTAGCTCGTGTGTTCGGTTCTGTGTTTTCATGCCTTTGGTTGTTGTTTTGTCTTTGGCGTGTTTGCTACGGTGGTTTCCGACACGAATCTGTTCGGTTTTCTCGTGTTTAGTGTCTCTGTTGTTGTTCCCGTTTCCTCTAGTGATCTGTGGTTGTGATTCTGTTATTTTTATAAACCCAGTGATTATCTCGGCTCACATTTGTAACTCACACTTTGAGGTCACAATTAGTGATTTGGCAGTGAGAGTTCACCAGTGTTTTTGGGAATGTGTGACTGAGAGACTTGACGACTGAGGGATTTGGGGGGGGTCAAGCACTTGACTGGCAACCGAAACTACAAAATGAGACCAAACTGAATTACAGATGGTTGTCAATCAAACCTCAGCATCTCATCCAGCTTCCTCCATCAAACATGCTAGTTCACTGTAGCCATTTTGTTTTCCATCATCTCATTCAGAGACATAAACTCACAGGATATTGAATTGTTTGGATCCTCTGCTGCCTGGCCTGCCTGTAGCAAAGCTCTCTTTTCACAACTTAAGTGCTCCTTTGACACTCATTTGCAGTTATGTGCTAATGTCTCCCAAACTCTAACGCCGTCCATCCCAAAAAATGGACGTATTTTAAACTGGGCGTCCTTGCAAAACAAACTCTCAACTTCCAACTTTTTATGACTCTGACAGGGTATGGGGAGGCAGGCGAAGGATTCTGGATGTAAGATCATCACAGCTGGAGCAAAACCGCAGCCCTGGCGCAGACGCGTGCAAAAACACATCACTGAGCCACCTAATGATGAGGTCACACCAGAGCACTATGGGATAGGGGAATGAGGTCACACCAGGGCATTATGGGATGGGGGAATGAGGTTACACCAGGGCATTATGGGATGGGGGAAGGCCTGAATGAGTCTAAAGTCTAAATGTCTAAAGTAGAGTCCAAGTGTTCAGTGAGAAATCCACAGTAATCAGCATAGAAGTAATAATAATATAGTTTGACTTGAATGCAAAATACACTTCATGACAATGACTTTGAATAATAAACATTACCAGTCAATTTTTTTCCAGCACTGACTAATCATTTTGTCAAGTGTTGATAAATAAATCTCATTCCTGCACTTCAAGGAGCCTTGGGGGACCAGTTTAATGTAATCTGGGCGTGCCCGTGTTATTTAATCTAAAGATGTTTCCTTGGGAGCAGTTTGCAACATGGCTACTTCATCTTCTTATTGGCTCATATACTGTACGTGACTGCAGTACACTCCCGGTATCCGTACGCATATGAGGAACATTGGTCTCCAGCCCGTCAGCGCTTCTTCCTTAATCGAAGCAACTTGCAGTTTATGAACTACGCATAGATGTCATATCCCCAGGAGTCACGTGGAGCTCAGTACCCTGGCCACAGGGACCATGGCGCTAGAGCCGTGCACACAGCTAGGAAGGACCCACGATAACTGCTGTGGTTTGCTCTCCTGCTGTAATTAGTTTTAGCAACAGAGAGATAACTGGGCTAACAGGTAGTACCATAGGTAGCCTCAGCATTTGCACGCCTGTCCCATCCGCCCGCACTCATTTGCTTGTTATCAAACGCGTAAGTGCATGATTGTCGGTCCTCACATGCAGGGCTGTCTGTGCTTTGGAGCAATCACACGCTACCACAGTGTATACCGCAGTTCAACGTCTGTTGAACTTATAATGATGTGCCGATATGAATTATTCAAGTGTTGGAGAGGTGAACTTTGTACGCCCTGTTTACAATTTTCTTTGCTGACACCTGCCGGTACATCTATAAGAAAAACAATTAGAACACAAATCTCCAAGGACGTCGTGACCAAGCCCTAAACCTGATTGTAAGGCCTGCGGCGTCACGGAGCGATAAGGCGGACACAAACGCTGAGAAGAGCGAGATTTATTAAAGGGCATTCCAAAGTAAGGGTCGTAAAGACAGGCCATGGTCAAATCCGTGAGGGAGTCCGTACACGAAACATAACCAACACGAAGAGACATACTTAGACAAAGAACAACTAGAAACAGCGGGAACTGCGCAAATACCAAAGCACGAACACCAAAACAGGCTTTATGCAAAACATACGACAATGAACAGCAACGCAAAAGACCAAACACCAGGATCAAATAGACCAAAAGAGCAATGCATGAATCCAATAACGAGAGGGCCGGGTTACAAAATACAAGGAGGGGCTAGACATCGCTAACAAAACAAAACATACATGATTGACAGCTGGGGGAGGGACTAACCGTGACACTGATCGACACCTTTAGGTGCTCTCTCTCTCTGCCGCCTTTCCACTCATCCTTCATTTGTTGGCCAGAGTTTCAGGGACGTTGCACAGCTCTGAAATGTTTCGCATAACTCCTCCCCTTTTTGTTATTGTTATCTGATTGGTCTGACCCAGGATCCTGAACTCATTCTGCTGTGTCCATAGCCAGACTGCTTTCCTTTGCATGTCCTGAATCTTAACAATCTTCTCACTGCACCATGACATAGCACTGCCCATTATATGAGTTTTTTTTACAGTGCCCTGCTTGAAAGATTATGAACCACATAAACACGGTCATTGCTTTCTAAAAAAATGTAAATAATCTTATGAGATGAACATCCAAATCTCAATTTGTAAAGCAGACCTTCAAAATAAGGGACACACAGAAAAAGAAGATATTTTCATTATTTATTCAACAAAAGTTATTTCTCTCTCCAAAAACTGAAAATCTACCAAGTGCAAAAGTATGTGAACTCTTAGTTAGTAGCTTGTAGAACCTCATTTTGCAGCCATTACTTCTACCAAACATCTTCTATAACCACAAATAAGTGCTCATCTGCTTTTTGGGTAGGCCCAGACCTTCAGGTAGGCCCAGACCTTCAGGTAGGCCCAGACCTTCATATTTCCACCACCATGCTTCACTGTAGGGAGGAGATTCTTCTCTTTATATGCAGTGTTGACTTTTTCCCCCAAACATGGCACCTGTGATTGTGGCCAAATAATTCAATATAATTCAATAATGTACGAGTCCAAATAATTTTGGACTCATCTGTCCAGAAAATGGATTCCAGGAAGCCTTGTCCAGGTGCTCTCTGGCCAAGTTTAAATGGGCAACTATGTTGAGAGCTGAGGCTTCCTTCTAGCAACTCTCCCAAGAACGCCATGTGTATTGATTTTTCGCTTCTCCGGAGCTGATGTGTAGGTTTGGCCTTTAACTGAATTATTATTTTTCTGGTGCTTCTTGGTGTAAATTTTGATGGCCGTCCACTTCTGGGCAGAGTTGCAGTGTTCCTGAGTGCCCTCCATTTGTAAATGATTTGTCTTACAGTGGATGGACGGAAACATTTGGAGAGCTGGAATCTTTTGGAGATGGTCTTGTAGCTTCACCCTTGGGCTGTCAGCACCTTCTTCATGATGTCCTCTGATGTCTCCTTTCCTCGTGGCGTTGTTGATCTGTGTGCTTTACGCCTTGGCACGACAGTGGTTTGGTTAGTTTCCTCTCCATTTTAATCAGTGTGGCTCAAATCTGTTCCCAAGTATGTCTCATTTGATTGGTCTGCTTAACTGATTTGAGCACTCACATGTTTCACCTGAGTCTCTTACCTAATTGGCTTTACCAGTACAGATGTGGTTCATTTACTTTTGCACACGCTCTGATTCCATGTTTCATGTAGTCTGCTGGCAACTCACACATTTCCCTCAAAACAAGTAAATGGAATCGATGAACATAAACCTGACATTTCATATACAAAACTGGTGGTGATAAACTAAGAGAATCATGGTAAAAAAAATCTCTTCTCAACTACTCAAGGAGCATCAAGCATCATATATATATATATATATATATATATATATATATATATATATATATATATATATATATATATATTGCTAGCTAACAACTAGCACCATAGCTTTTAATTTTTACCTGTTTTGGTCAAGTTTTCTTATGTGGTTTGACTTTTTACAAGGTGTGTGGCGACACAACGCCTTCCTCTCAGCCCTGGCTATCAGTAGGGAGAGCAGAAGCCCAGAGGGTGTCACATACATCCTTGAGCTTCCTTTACGCAGTTAGTATGGAAACAGTTCCTTTCATGACCCCTAACAAATCCCCTTAGCATGATCCAAAGGCTGCCATGCTGGGAATGAGGGTGGGAGGCCCTTAAAGATTATTAAATGCCTGGGGAGAGAGAGAGAAATGATTAAATGGGATGGCCCTGTGAGGATGGCCTTATCTCCACCCCTGCATGGGGGAAAATGGTACGTCCCATACAGAGTGTTCTCCACAAAGTGGAGTGATAACATGACTAATAAAACCCAGTGGGATTTTCCAACAGATTAAACGCATGTGCTGTGTGGATCTCTGCTCCTTAGAACATAAATCCTGTGCTACTGACAGACTAATGAAGTACTACGGCCATTAGACAGTGTCTAAGATGAGAACTTACACCACACTGCCATTGCTGTGTGTTGTATGGAAGATCTCACGCCCTCAACGCATGGAGCATAAATTACATCTCATTCATGATAATCACCTTTAGCATCTGCCCTCTTTAAATCTGCCCTTTGCTAATTTGCTAAGTTCAGATGTCTGACCTTATATCCTCAGGGGATAAAATTACAGGGAGAATTCCGATGATCCCGATAATCACATCACTGCTTTTATCCCTGTACAGATTGACCTTGCGTGTAACTTGAAAAGCAAAATTAATTTACAAATGAATATTTAAATAAAATTGTATCATAATTTTTTAGCAAACTAATAGGAAATCGCAGACTGCTAATCAAATTTTAGTTCACACAGAAGCACCTTAAATCTCTACTGAGTGTCTCAATTCTAAAGGAAGGTCCTAAAAGTCACAGGCCCATATACACAGAAAAGTCACATTCATACCCAGAGAGAATGTTTTACAACCTGGAAAGGCTGAGAGTTACTCTTGAATTTCATAAGGTCCTCGTGTTATTTAAATCACCAGCACGACATTGAATATATGCCATTTTCTTCCTAAATGAATCAAGGAGTCTATGTTCTTTTTTTACAGAAAGTGTGGCCTCGTAAAAGTCCCCTTTTAAAATGTGTGAAGGCGCTGGTAAGAGGCACTGGCTTAATCTAGCTTGTTCCCACATGCGGGCTCTAGAGGGAGGCTTCACGCAAATGAGGTCCCTTATTAACCAAGGCATCAGCCTCAGTCAAAGCTCTTAACCAAATATTTGACAGGCCATTAGACAATATGATGTGCACTGCTGATCAAAGGAGAGGAAAAGTCAATTGTTTATTTATGTAGATGTGACCAACTGAGACTCAACCATCATTAATGGTGGGATCCTAACTACATAAAAATGTAAATACAACTGTAATAATGGTGCTGGACGGAGTGAAGATTTTTTAAAATATATTACATTATCAGCAGGGGATTGTAATAAAGCAGCTGTAATTATGTGATTCTCTGACTGATATTTGTTTCATAAGCGATGGTTGCTGTTCTTAACGCTGTATTCATTAAAAATGAGAAATACATTTTTACAACAGTAACTCAATATGACACTACAACTTGCAGGACATTTTGAGGGGTCTGTTATTAAAAAATTGCAAACAATGTAGTCAGTTACAGTTACTACATGTGTAAGGTTGTTGTACACACATCTACAGCTCAACTACATAAAACTGTACATGATTTAGTAAAGTGAGCAACTAAAGCTGAATTGAGACACATGAATCAATTGAGAATTGAGACATATGAGACAAATGAAACTTTAAAAATTCAAAATATGTGGTACATTAAAAGTAAATGTTTTCTTGGCAAATGAAAGAATTTCAAGAATTTCAAAAGGAAAATAACAAAAATGAAGTGTAAATTAATACAAGGATATTGAAAGTCATCTGTATATGATTAAACATTTTATGAGGATACACACTGAGTTACTGGTGTGTGCAAACTGATAATACTATAGTTAATGCATTTTAATAACTTTAATAACCGGAATTATTATTATTTTGTAACTTTTTGGAGTATGACACCCATCCATAAACACACATTACGCTACCAAAGTCTAAACCCAGTTCAATACGAAGCTGTCATGATTTAACCTTCGAAGGATGAGGTAGGCTCCTTATTAATATTACTTTGTTTACTTTAATGCTGTTATGTCAGGGTGGGACTGATTGTTTACAGAGTCCTAAATAAACTATAAGCATCAGGAGAGGCTACCACACTGCTAGCCCTCCACAAGGAACCGATGTATTCTACTTGGCAAATGACTTATGATGACATACCATTACATTTCCTTTTCCTTTTTTTTTCCAGGGAAGACTTTAATTTTGTTTAATCGTGTTACCCAAATGCTCTACAAACTGCTTGGTATAGCAGTAGAGTTTGGCCAGAGCGGACATCAAACTCCCGTCTGGGAATTCTGGCATAATGGCATTTTACCCTGATATGTGGTACTGCCAGATTTAGCTTCTTGATAGTGAAATTATAAACATATAAACAATTAGAGTTCGGATCCTAATGATCTGCTGCTGTGAGAATAGGCAGATGCTTTTGTTATTCAATATTTCTGTGTAATGAGCTCCCGTGAGTTCATCAGTCACTACCTGTGTTAGCTAGTTAGCATCATTAGCTGCAAGGGAGTGTGATGCATTTGACCGGCATCACACGTATTTCTCTGGAGATGGTTCACCCAAAGCATTACTCTGGTGATAAAGATATGTAAAGTCTGTCAGTCAAACAGTTCAACACTTTAGACATATCAAGTTTACATTCCTGTTCCACCTGTATATAATTCTGTATACAACTTAGTTCCCTCCACATGTAATAATTTCCATTGTGGGAAAACACTGTTTTATTAAGTCCTCATGATGTTTTTTTGTCCATCACACAAGCACCTGGTGAGGCAGGTCACTCGTACAAGCACCTGGTGAGGCAGGCCAGTCGTGCAAGCACCTGGTGAGGCAAGCCACTTACTGGACTGTGCCATGGACCGAATATTCCTAAGTATACATACTTCATCTTCCCTTTTTATGGGTACTAAAAACTAAACCTGAGAAAATGGTGGTCTGAAACAGTGAAGTGAATATGTGTGATTACAGTAATTACCTCTGGCTTCAGCAGTGAACACGGCAGAACATCTGAAGGCCCTTTGGTTCCCAACTGCATTAGTTCCCCTGAAAGTACCCAAGTGGGAGAGAACTTTTACTTCTGAGAAGCAACTTTGAATTAAACAACAATACTACACAACATGTCTCTGTAAGAAGTGTCTTTAAAAATAAGAACAGGTTGATATCTCTCAGGGCCACAATAACCACAGAGATTATATTAATTAACTGCTTGTTAATTTTGATGCTATTTGCCGTTTTGGATGTTAATTGTGTTTTACTCCTGAGAGGGCAAGGTGGCATGACACAAGAGTTGTGTTGCCTAAATTCTCTTCTTAAAAGAGCTCTAAAGCTGCTACACTGTATTCTAAAAAACACAATGAACTTCAAATATCGGTCGAATGTTTGTGATGTAACATTAAAATAACTGTGAGCAGCAGTTGGCTGTAACTGATTATGAGCTTATGTAGAACTTCTTTTGTGTGATGTTTGATGCACAACATCAGGCTTTAAAGCCAAAACTAGCATGAAGTAGATTCAAGATTCAAGAAAGAAGCACAAAGATTTAAAAAAGATCACATAGCTTAGTGTTGTCGGTCTCTCATATATATCTTTATAATAGATACAGCACATTCATTAATAATGATGCTGCTTAGCTAACGCCTTCACCTTTAGCAAATTACATGTGATGCATCTTGGGGCTAAGTACCTTGAAATATAGCAGGGGCTTCTCATGTGTTCCACGTGGTTTCCTTGACCCAGCAGACAGCACATAAGGCTCAGTAGTTAATTATCAAGCGCTTCATGAGTTGAATCAGGTGTGTTTGTGCAGGACAGTGCATGGTCAGGTCTGGAGCTGAAAACATCTGCTCTGTGGAATAATAATAGTGGGACATGTGGAGCCCAACACATGCTTGATGTTTAGCTCCAACTACACCTCCTGTTTGGCTAGCACCACCCATAGTACAACAGGTGCAACTGCAAGATGGAGGGGGGGGGGGGGGGTGTTTGGGCGTGAAGATAAATCTGAGCTGCAAGTTGACATGAGCATATTTGAACCACAGCTGAACAACACAAGGCAAATAAAAACTCACATGGCCGTGGTATGTTTCAAATAAATATTTCACAAATTTAATTTATGTAAATGTAATTTAAATATTACACCAAATTTCGATGCATCTGTTTATCTGTGTAGACTGCCGAATAGTGTCCACCCCACAAAATGACTGCTTAGCTCGCCAAAGACTGTAGCAGTTAATAAGTCTCCTTCCCAAGGTCCCTTCAGTGTGGGGGGCTGGCAGCATGTGAGCCTGTGGATGCAAAGCTAATGGTATGAGAGATAATCATTACTCATTGGTGGGGACAGCAGACACTCTGGGGTTCCATTCACAGCTGAGTGTGTTTCCAAAATGTCACCTATCAGGCAGAGATCATAGGGCTCTAATTACGTGGCTGCACTGGGGCGTGAAAGCCACCTCACGCCTCCTTTTACTAATTCTGTAAGACACACACACATTTATTGGCATTTGTTAATTTGCTGGGGGGGAACTAAAAGCACCTGTGACAAGGTGGGTGGTGTCGTGCAATAGAGGGTGTGACATTTCAAAGTCAGTGGTGCAGTGGTATTGGATTAAAGTGGCATGGACACGCCCCTTATTGGTGCTCATCTTAACACACATGCATCTCCCCCTTAAGGCATCCACACGAAGAGTATTAAATGCAAATACATGATATAAACATACGCACGGCTTAAGAAATTAATAAAATGCAGCGAAAAGCGATTTTAACAGCCCAGTGCAGCCACTAGCCGCATGTCCCTCTATTATGGTTACCAGGTCCACCAACCCTCCCAGACAGACCTCACTAATCAAAATGCTTATCAGAGCAATGCACTGCAAACTCAGCCCAATGTTGGAATGGAAAAAAAAAACAAACAAATAAAAACATTGCAGAATCTATGGAGAAACCGAGGACCTTTCAGCAGGGGTGGAACGTCTTGACAAAACCGCTTCGAAAATTAAAGCCCCCCCATACCCCCTCCAAAAAAACCAAGCTCCATCACCGAAAATGCTAGTGTCAGTAACAACGAACGGACACTAGGAAGCTGGGAAAGCCAGTTGAGTTAGCAGGTGTGACGATCCCTTTAAGAGCACACCACCATATGTGTGTAATTTTCTTCTTTATTAGACTTTCTTACACATTACACTGAGGTACTTAAATAATCAACACATGGAATTAAAATCCTCTCATGAGGGCACATTGAAAATATCTCAGTTCTACAGGGAAACCAGGGCAGACTTGGCATTAGCACTGCAGCCTCATTAAAAGTCCAGATGGTAGTCGAGTAAACCAGAGAACTGGGAGTCACACCACATGACACTAAAGCATTTGTTATGATGGAAGCCACTAGGCTGATCCCTCTTTTTATCTGTAACCTTTATAAAAGTACAAGAACCACAGTGACAAAGGCGACACTGAAAATCCATATGTTTAAATTAGAAACGCACACATTACGGCAATGATGTGACATCACTGGAGTGCAGTGAGTTCCCATAGGCAGTCAAGCAGCCATAAAAGAAGGTGTTCTAGATACTGCTTGAGGAACGTCTTCTACCAGAGAAGACATGACCTGAATTGACCTGGACGTCTGGTGGGCACTGGTACGTGGTCTCCCCAGACTCGTCCATGCAGGTCAAGAGATGTTCAGCGCAAGGGGGAGTCCCCATGATCCCCAGAACGTCGGCCAGGACGTGGACGTTTGCGGCTGCTGCTATCGTCTGCAGGATGACACACTAGTCCTACACTTCCTGCTGAATGTCTTCGTTCTCCATTCATGTAGTCATTCCTCATAAACGACCCGTTTCAGTTTTGTGATCGCACTGGTGCGCGCTGATGTTTTTCTGCCTTAGACATCTTATTCTTGTCTTCTTTGTCCAAGTGCTTCACGGTGGTGCTGGCAAATACATGGCTTTGGTTTGCTTTTGTCTTTCATTTCTGTGAGTTTTATATTCTGGCATATTTCTCCGCCACACAAATGGCACGTTTCTATTTCATTCGCCGTGCCACCTGTGTTTAATTATGTCTTTATTTCTTTCCTTTCTTTAGGTTTTACCTGCTTTGTCACTTGAAGTGTTTCATTTTCCTTTGTTCTGAACTCACTCGTTCTTTATCTGTTTTGTGCACATTCTTCCCCCATGACACTTTATTATTCAACCGTGTTAATGTTTTACACGTGTGTGTGTCACTTGTCACAGAAGTTCTAAGGAACAGTACTTCTTTAAATTTGAATGATATTTGCATATTTTTCACATATCAATGATCAATACAATTACTATTCATGAGGTTCATGTTTACTTTGTCCTGTTTGACTGATGCTGAATTTGTTAGATTTATCATTAATGGTAACCAGCATATTAGTTAATAGTACTGATTCACTCCGAGCTCGTACAACACCTATGAAATCACACTCAAGCTCTGCTTCTGAGCAGGACACACACAGTGTCCACAAACGGTCTGGAGAAAGAGTGTGAACTGCATAGGAGTCTGATTGTGTAAGTAAGGCTTAAATAAGGAAAATGGCAACTGTGAGTGCCATGTGATCATCTGCAGCAGGTTTGGGTGAGTGAGCCTGTAGGGGCCCATACTCCACCCCCTCCACCCCCACCCCCATCCCCACCCCCACCCCCACACCGACGAGCAGACAGCTCAGGATGTTGATGGTATATCATGGTGGTATATTGCTAAGACAAACAGACTCAGAATCTTTACTAGGACCAAAGAAGGAATTAACAGAGTCAGAAATTGCCATCCAGCATCTGTAACCAAGAACACAAGGGGATCACCTTGTGTCTTGTTAAGAGATAATGAAAGGTTCAGAGATTCAAAAACAGCTCTAGCAGTCAGTCCGACATAATGAAGATGAAGTACTGCCTCAAGATGAAAACTCCCTTTTGACCATTCAACTCCAGCAGAGTGACAGAAGAAAAGAATTTCACCGAACAGTTAAACGCGGAAGGGAGAAAAAAGAGGCATTTGAGATGTGGAGATATGGTAACTGGCTCTGTTCATTACTGCAGGCTACCTCTCTGCCCTTGAGAGCGTCTGTTTTATTCCCCGCATTGGCAGACATCCTCTGGTGGGGATAATCAAAAAATGCTCGGAGAGATGGTCGTGGAAGAGTGGAGATGCGTTTGTGTCGACTAGGAGGCTTTAGCACAGGTATGGAGCTCAAACCACGGGAAGCCATGATATGCAGCTTCGTCTTTATCCACGGCTCTCGTGCGAGGGAGCAGATTGAGAGGTTTATGGGTAATGGAAAACAGGGAAGAGCTAGGCAGCCCTCCCTTCGGGAGGCTTAGCCAGAATGATTGGGCCCCTGTCACTCACCTGGATTTACGACATGACTCGGAAGGAGACTCAACGCTCCCTCCTTTGAATGAACAGAAGGTCTCTGCGAGGATTTGCAGGAGGATGGACCAGTCTGTCCGGGTGTGTGTGTGTGTGTGGGGGGGGGTTTGAGCACTAGAGACACACTGTAGATATTTTTTTTGTGCATCTGGCATTCTGCTTCAGCTCTGTCAAAAAGTAAACTACATCAAAGTTTATTCTGTCCAGATTAGCAGTGTGGTGTAGTGTTATATGTGGTGTAGTGTAGTGCACATGCCCCCAGTCCATATCTTTACCCAAGTGCTGGGTCTGAGGTTTATGCAGACCTCTCAAAGTGGTGATGAATCTAAAAATCTTTCAGGCTTATTTCTTATGACCATTTTGCCATTACAATGTTAAAAACATTCAAAATAAATGTACGTTCTGACATACACTGTATACTGATCATTCTGCTCTTAAACAACTGCAACAGTTACAACCATGTAAAGTAGTCCACAAAACAAATGAGTCCAAAGGGCAAAAACCATAAACAAAACCAAGACAACAGGCACAGACCGAAAACAATGCACAGATATACGGTCATTAAACAAGACTAGACTTTGCACTGAACTAACCTGAAGGCCAAGCTGAAACACTGGTCTAGTGAGAGTTAACAACAGGTGTGGAACACAGTTCAATAGACTGTTTACAGTGACCTCTGCAGTCGATGAGGGAAAATCACCAGGGCAGGATGTGGCATTTACATTCTGAATAGTTTGCTTAGTCATCCATGCAGATTCTGTATGTTAAATATAACATATTGCCCAAAAATATATGTTATATTTCAGGTAAGACTGCATGAATATAATGCTCACCTGGAATACTAAAGGAAGTGGAATCAGGATTAAACTAGTTCTATAGATCTGCTGGGTAATACAAAACTGACTCCAGAAATCTGCTGATTCAGCACACACAATTGTGTTATCGCAGTAGCCCACAATAGCACTTTGACTTCCACAGCATTATGCACACACAAGAAGACATCAGAAAAAAAAAGAAAGTTTTATTTTACTTTCTTCATCATTTTATTTAGTTACATTTTATGTTTGTTCTAATTATTTTAATAGTTCTATTTATTATCTTAAGAATTTGTCATTTTATTACCTTTATTTTATTACCTGTTATTACCTGTTTGCTTATTTTGTTTATTTTATTTCATTTCATTTTATTTATTTTTTTATTATTTCTTTTAATCTCTGCTTCATTTTAATGTTTTGATTTATTTAATCTGTAAAGCACTTTGAGTTGCATGTATGCATGAAAGGTGCTATACAAATAAAGATTATTATTATTATTATTATTATCAGTTTCTAGACCCCTGTGAACTGCTCTGTAGACGTAGAGCTACATTTGCAAACTCCAGAATGAAAAGAATGTCTCATCATGTCCTACAGCGGCAAACCAGCCAAACACTTCACGTAAGGACTCTTTGCTTCCTGGAGTCTTGCTTTGCTAGAGTGCTTTACTCTTATGGTGGTGGTGTGTGTTCACCTTTGACCTTTGACCATGGCAGCCTGTGGCAGGTCTGAACAGAATGTCTGAGTCACTGTGTGTTAGAGGTCAGAGGTCAGGGGAAGTCTCCTCACGAAGCTCGCTCAGCCGCCCTGGCACTGCACACAATAACAACATAAGGACATAAAAAAAAAAAACAAAGACATGGCGAGGGGGAAGAAATGCAGTTTTGTCCGCCAACATGTATTGAGGTTTAGAAGTAAACAATCCAAATATATTTGTAAATTGAAAGAAGCACTGAAGCTCATGCTGTTGGCATACCAAGGTGTGCTGAGGGCCAAGTCACATACGCCCTATACAGCACTTACAACAGCACTAGCACAGCTCAGCCCGGGGCTGCTGGGTAATATTCTACTGCTGGAGCTTCTCTTCGTTTCCTGGACTGCCAGCTGTAGTGTGTAATTAACAAGTTTTTTTTTTTTTTTTAATCGCTGTAGTTCTGCATCTGTGCAGATGCAGAGTGATGCCAAATGAACACAGACTGTGCAACCCGATGCAGGGTTAGCTTCGGTAAGCTTTCTCACATTAGACAGGCTGTAGGTTCCACAGTTTTTACTATATGGATAGCAGCAGTGTGCAGATCATGGGCTAAAACCATCAGGTTAAAGCAAAAAAAAGAGGTTATAATATCTTATAATAGGTTAGAATGATGAGACAAGAAAGCCATCATTGTAACGCCTGTTGTCTTTTCTTAACAACAAAAACTCTTCATGAATCTCAAGAATCATCATGTAGGTTCATATCCAGTAAGAATCCAAGACTCCAACTGCCTTTGGCATATTAGAGCAGGTTCCACCAGGTCTGTGTCTGCACTGGCTTCAGGCCTTGATATCTCCACTGCCAGCCGAAGGACGTCTGGCAAAATAAGAAAAGGAAAGGTAAACAAAAGCTACAAAGTAATGTAAAGAGTCTTGGTTAAGTTTGAGGGAATACAAAAGGTCTGTTAAGGAAATATGTGCTTAAAAACAAGACTAATAGTTCATGACTGAAGAAAACATTCATTTATAGGTAGTAGAGTGCAAGTGGCTCTAATAGGACTGCTGAACATTACGGATGGCTCTGGAGATGGAGTAGAAGTTTGGTGAAGCTGTCTGGACTCAGCAGTGGTGCTTAACCGTAGTGCGGATGGCTTGTGCATTACGACAGAACATCGATCCCCTGCTGAGATGGTCTGAAAGCCGAAACATCACCGGTGAGCAATTTGGACCGACTATCATTAACCCGGCATCTGCTGTGGTGATGTCGCAGTGCAGACACACTCTAAAACACACACACACACCTCATCTGTAGAGGAGACAGCTAACTAAATGGGCAAAGTGAGGCACCTGTCATTTCTTCAACTCTTTTCTTTGGATTCATGCAAATTGTGTCCTTTTGAAAACTTCAGGCTTCTATCTCAGCACTTCCAAATAAAGACAAGGAAGAAATCAAATACTTTATAAATAAGGGCAGTGTTTTGGGGGGGGGGGGGGGGGGTTGGGGCTTGCAAGTTTTTTTAAGGTCTGTTACAAAGTAAACAAACATTAAGCAACAGGCTTTTAGGTAGATTAAACTGTGACACATACTCTCTCTAGCAGATGTGCAGAATCCATCTGTTGTGGCAAGCTGTACTGTTAATTAGAGAAGCAGTGATGTTGACTGAATTTCAATTATCGTTGTAGTGGTAACCAAGTCCTCTTTACTGACACATGCAGCATCACAGCCATAACCCCTTACACCAGTATAACAATGCTGCTTCTTCTGTTGATTGTTCTCCTTAAAGAACAATTCTGTGTACTACCTGCCAAAGTGTAGGAAACACAGGTTTCCTATGCAGTGTGGAAAAACATGGGATTTGATTGTAGTAATTCTGGATAATGTCTGGAATAGTGTGGAAAAAAGAAAAAAAAATTATGGAAATAAGGGGAAAAAAGTTGTTTTTTCTCTGTTGCTTTTGGAACAGACAGTCATTGCAGCCAAAATGTTTTCCACAGTGTCAAAGAGCACGTGTCAGACCGAGTTTGAAGCCGTTTAAAGCAAAATAGCTCTGCCCAAGTGCCTTATAACCGAACCATTCAGGACATCCGCGACCAAATTAGTTTGAAAGAAAGCATCCAATCTATTTTAATTGCGTGCATAGCATCACAAATAATAATAAAATATTAAGCTTGTCTTAACATTTATGAGATGTGACGTGTCTAGCAGGTTATAAGGAGCTCATGTGTAAAATCACAATTCTAAACTGTTTTGAACTAACCTAATTGGTTCAGATAACCAGTGTCATTCAAAATAAGAAGTAGATCGGAGGGAAACTGCGCTGCCTCAGTACGTTTTACGTGCACTGCCTACATGAACCGTTCGCTATTTTAATTGAGGTTTTGCCTGTTGTTGCAATTATTCCCCATTATATTGTATTAGTTGCTGCATCTTGTCGCTTGTTTGTTGCTAACTACCAAGGTGTTGTGCAGGCAAAATAACAAATGCTAACTAAACGACTGCAAAATAAGTCTGTTTTTAACTAAAGCTTGTCTTGTTTTTTTTACTTGGCGTTAGAAAAAAACGTCCGATCACTGTCTCATAGCAACCGTCGCGTGCAGCCAAGTAAACATTGCCATGGTGATAACGTTCCTCCCGAGTAAGCTGTGGAATGTGATGCTCTGCTGTCTCTGAGACAGAAGATCAGAAGACCACGTTCCTGGGATAAGAGTGGCATTTTAGGCATTTCATCCCTAAAAGTGTTTTGAACTAATATTAATGTTTGTAAGAGTGTGTCCTGATACCCGTGTGTAAAGGTTTGTTTCTTTGTTGTCCACGAACAGTACATTGAGACTTCAATTAGGGGTACGACTTTGTCTCCCGCTGCCTGCTGCTGATTGGTTGGTGTGCTGGCTCTGCGTAGCAGAAATGATGGTCCTACTGTTCAAACCCCGATTACTGTAGGAAAAAAACATGTCAGTAACACTGACTATTTCACTTGAGCTATTACATGTAACTGCTACTGGACATTTAAAAAAGATTTTTAATAATACTTACTACAATGTTATAGTGCCAATCGTTCAGTATTGGACTCAAATCAAAGTTAAATCCTCTCGGCGCAATTACACTTAAATAATGTGTGTAGTACAATAACAAATGTCGAACTAGGTGGAAGTATTTTTTTCCATGAAAAAGAAAGACAGCATCGAGGAGGAATTGAGACAGAAAGCATGAGGTGAGGGGCAGGTCGGAGCAAATAAGTGGAGGTTACGTTTCGGCTCGTTCCCCTACACAGGCAGTGTCCTCCCCTCGCCCCTGTGCTGCGTTCCCGCCCCGTCGATTAGCGAGGTGCTGCCTCTTATCACACCGCCGAAAGCAGGGGACTGAATCCGCTAGTACCACAACAAACACGCCTCCACCGACTCGGCGACAGCTGGCTCGTGTCATGTCCACTTTCATGGCTGAGAATACCGTTCAGCTTTGTGTGCGACGTTTCAAAGCTTTTTGTACAATTATGCAGACGGCGCTGGCAGCTTTGTAATGTAGATACGCTAATGACAACGAGTTTTCGGTTTATGCTAATGTTTATGCCTAAAAATTACTGTGGAATGGCATTTAGAGGTCTATATAACTTACATTTAAACGTACAGTGTCAGTGCACTCTGTAATAAGAGGTCTGCCTCCTGAATATCTTCTTTTCATAGCCTGAAAGAACAGGTTAACATGGTAGCAATAATATTTAAGGCATTGTGATTCTTGTTACTCCATGTAACCTATAAGTTGAAGCATTTTAAATTCAAATCTTTCCATGGTTTGAAATCATCTAAGGACTTCGAGCTCATATCAAAGGCCAGCACATTATAACACAACTTTCCCATCACTGAATAAACAAATGGTCACCATCCGTATGGCCTATTAACTGTATGAGATGTGATGTATTGAGGGGACACAAACTTCAGTGCCACAGTAATCACCCCAAGGCAGGGGTGGTTCTGGGGGACAGCAGGGGTCAGTGCCCCTGTGACAGGGAGCTTGGCCTGCCTATGGCCCACCTGAATAAGGAGTGAGTTTGCTCACTCTTATGAACACATGGCCCCTCTGACATAGCCACATTTCAAAAAGGCCTAGAAGTGTCACTGCTTCTGGAAATATATCTGCTGGTTTCCATTCTTTCAAGTCTCAGGAATGGACTGTGGCTGTAAAGGCTGTAAAATATTGTGTCGTTTCGCCTCTCGCTGTGGACGCTTCATCCGTTGGAACATGTGCAAGTTGAGACCACCTGTCCAGCTGCCTTGTCTGATAAACAGACTCTAGGGAAGCAAGGCGGTAGGAAAAGCTGTTTCATGCACTGATAAAACAACTTATATCTCCAGCTATAAAGATTGATTTTATGTGGACATATTCTATATAGATCCCGGCCTGTGATATGATTTATCTTCTTCAAAATGCCTCTTCAGATATTGGCATGCCAGATCCATCTCTGCTTTAATGATTTCCTTAATATATGGCATCTTTGAACATCTTAATTAGAATCTTGACACCTACGCATATTATGAAAGGAAACCTGTGTGAGTAATGTTTCGCCATAGGGTATGTGATGCTGTTCCAGGAACAGACAGACCCACAGTTAAAATGGGCAGAATGACCAGGAACACATATATGCAGGGTTACAACAGACAAACACAGGGCTGCAACTAGAAATCAAGAGACACCAGGAAAGTTAGAGAATGGCTTAGTGTAGCAAAGGCGGAGGACTGCAACCACACACACTCTAAACATGCCCTGCCCTCACCACACTGCCCTCACCACACTGCCCTCTCGCCCTCACCTGCATGGGGCACCCCCCAGTCTCTCATGCATCCACCTTTATCCAGGGTTTCACCCAAGGGTTCCCACTGAGCTTTGTGCCATCCCCTCACGGGTGGGGTGAGGCGTGGGGGGGGGTGGACAATGACCTCCACCCTGACCTCAAACCCAGGTGCCTGAATTGAGAACAGGTGCAGGTGATGATGAGGGGGCGGTGCCAAGCTGAAACCAGAACATGAGAGGACCAATCAGGGAAGAAGAACTGGTGTAACGTCTCCTAGTTTGGAGAGTTTGTGACAGTGGTTCAGCATGGTAATATCATGGCAAGACTATGCTTCTACTGAAGAATTATATATAATGTCTATAATGTAACTGATTAGGTATGTGTGTCAAGTAAGTTTACTAAGTTATAATAAGAGTTATATTAGGGTAAAGCAGGGCTTTTATCAGGAAGTGAAGCAGAGTGCCTGTTACATGTGATGCTTTCTGGTAAAGAAGAGCAAGAGAATAAATGTGGAGCGTCGAGGTTTTTTGGCAATGCAGGAGACCTGACGACGATCCCTCTGGAGTCGAAACATTGTCATTATGTCTTAATAAAGCACAGTGTGTGAGCAGAATATAGAGTATGGGCTTATTAATTTATTAATGCAAGAAGTCTGCTTTTTTGGTTATTAAATGTTAATATAGCAGTAGAGGTAAGAAAGTAAAAGAGTAAAAAAGTCTTGTTTTTGAAGAGAAAGAAAGACGCGTGTGCTGGCAGGGCATCATGGCGTCGTGGCCTATGGCATGTTGGAAGGCGTCTAATTAAGATTCCTTCCTGTTTCATCTAGGCCAAGTGACAAGTGTAAGTCCCTCTAGATAAAAAACATCTGCTAAATGCCATAAATGGAAATGTAAAGGAAAAGGTAACAGTAATAAATTATAGTGGAATTCCTTGTGAGCAGTGAGGAAGTGGTGTTGTGTGGTCATGTTGGTCGTTTGTTAAAAGGTCAGCATGCTGATTTATGAATGATCAGTTCTGCTACAGTGAATGACTCCAGATAGCAGGAGATGAGCAGAGTCACTGATCAGCAGTGTATGCAGGGTATGAACAGAGTCGCCCAGCAACACTGATCTGCTAGCCTGCAGAGTCTAGCTTCTAATCTAATCTGGAAAACTGAAGTGTTTCACTCAAGGGTTAAACTGGGGTTACAAAGCTTCTTAGGAGCAAGTCTGGGCAATTTGTAGGCTACGTCCATGAGATAAAACCTGCAATAGTGAAAAGCTTATACATATATATATATATATATATATATATATATATATATATATATATATATATATATATATTTTTTTTTTACTTGTTTTGTTTTTCTTTAACAGCAAAGATGTATCAAAATGCAACGATGAATCTAGTATGAGCATATCTTGCCTCTACACTTTTTCCTAAACCATAAGCCTCTTTCATAAACTTCCCGCTCTCCAGCCAAGCCGTTCTCCGCACATTTCCCCTGCTGTTTCCGCCGAACAAGAGCAACCTTTTCGTTTGTCTGCCTGGAACGTCTCTTTGAATTCGTGCTCTTTGTATAAGTACCTTTTCTTACCACGAACTGTACGGGCTGCCATACTGGAGTCTATACGATTTCTAAACACTGTTCATTAGACAGTACGAACAGCTTATGCAGTGTGTTATCTCATTGTTCCAGTGTGCCCCAGTGCACGCCCCATAAAGACGGCTATTTAAATGCAAATTAGTCATACGGATACAGTATGTCATTACCGTCTTTACCTATGGCCCAGGCTATGGTGCTGTTCCCCCATTATCAGCCCTCTGGGTTGGCCATGCAAACTCACTGTGTTGTCTGAATGGGGCATTTAGGCCACTGGCTGGGGGGAAACGCTCCAGGCTCTGGCCGACCTTTCCCATCAGAAGCAAAGGTTGGAGCGCTTGGCATGTTAATGTGGGAGTCTTCTAAAATGTTGCCTGGTTGGAGGTTTGATGCTGGGTCATTGTGGAGAATGGGTGTGAATTTGTAAGTTTTTCTTTAGTTGCCAGGCACTGTTCACGTGTTCGTGAAACGTGGCGTGTGATTGCTGTGGTCAGGGTCACAGCCTGGCTAGTTTCTAGCACCTATAAAAACAGAGGTTTTCGACTAACGTGCCACTCACTAAAACACAACTTTTACCATTCGAAGCACAAACCACAGGCATGTCATCGAGTGGCTAGCATGACGAGGCAACATTTTAAGAATGAGGCAGTGCAGTGTTTAGATTGCCTATGTTTTTGTCCATCAGACGTACAGTTGTAAGCCACTACTATCCCTAACCCTAACCCTAACCCTAACCCCAACCCTAACCCTAGGGGAGAACCACAAAATTACCCCGTAACCCTGCGTCCACCCGAGCTCACAGCATTTGAGCGGTTGTTCACTAGCGCCACCTGCTGGAGAAAGTCTCACTTGTGAGCATTTTCCCCCTGGGTGAAGTGAATGAATCTGCACTTCTACAAGCATTAGCACTGAGAACTGTATTATGTTTTACTCTCATCGTAGCTCAGATGCATATAACAGTAACGCTCAGGCAGATAATTAAATCTATAACTCACAAGCAACTATTGGAAAAAATGCAAGTTCATTATCAGGTCCTGGGAAAACAGTGTGTAACTGTCTTGCTCCAGCAATTAACTTGACTGAATTAAATGTTAAAACCCGCTTTACACTTTGCCACTTCTGGCCCCAATTTTCATCTCTTTCAGGATGATTAGTACTAAATCACGAATGTGTTTGTTTTCCAGGTCCCTCTTAATTGTACTGGGTTCGGATTCTTGCATTCAATTATTTTGCAGTTTAAATTGTTAGTTGCCAAGGGCCGTTCCAAGATATTTTGGGCCTCTGCTCTAAGCTGATTGTACTTAAGACATAGACAAGGATGAAAACAGCATCTCAAACAATGATGAACGCAGGGCTCCCATGGGTCTGCCACTCGTCAGCCTGCCTTCTGACCAAGGGGATACGTTTAACAATATGGCACCCAATGTGAATTTAAACCTCACGTTTGTGATCATTCGCTCCTTTGTAATTACACAGAAGTGATTATACCTGCATTAAAACGCAATAATAGTCCTATGGATCAACATAATGTGCTCATCGCTGCATGAATAAAGCTGACGATCCCTCTGTGGCTACTGAGTCTGGCATATTGTGTAGCAGTAAGAATAGCAATTAATCAGCAATGCCCATTACAAATTAACAAAGCACAACAGTAATTAATCTGACGGGATATAAATGCTGCGATTGCATTGACAGCGCACGCGCAGAGCTCCGAAAACACACGGTCAGGAATACAGCGAATCTCCTGCGGCAATTATGATGGAAATGGAATGAAAGATGAGACAGAGATCCCAGCATTGCCCAGCATGGATCAGTGCTTTTCAGTCCAAGATTGGGGACATTCACAGTAAGACCTGCCACTGTCCAAGTTGATCAAGATCAAGTTGTTTCTTATGTCGGATTGAACTGTCAAGCAAGGCCACAGCCAAGGGCGCAGTTCAAGTTACAGCGTAGCCAATCTAATATATTACAAGAAAAAAACCTCGGGATAGGTTTTTCACATTAAGAAATCAAAGGTCTGAGACGCGCGTGAAATGTGCTGATGTGGTAGGACTGTGTCTGTATCTAACACTGAGCCAACTGGTTTGAGTGAGGTCCACGTGGACCGGCTCCGATCAGGGAAGCAGCTGATGCCCTGAGTCCATCCCTGGCCTGGGAACCCAGAAGTGGCATTCCCAGTCAGGAGGGAGACCTACGGCACACTGGCGGCAGACGGAGAGAGGATATAAGAATGCGCGGCTTATTCCCAACAGACGGATTCTCCTTCCTTCTGCTCGCTGGATGCTGCCAACTCCCCACAAGCTGGTCTTCCCTCTCATTAGAGCCTTGCTGGCTGTAGGCGAGGAGCCCAGATCAGGTGGAAGAGCCGTGCATCTGTCCGTGAACGTATGTGCAAAATTAAACTTGTAGCCAAAATGGTGGAGCCAAAATTCAAAGACCTATTCGCCATCCAAATGGGAGGCTTGGAAGTCAAACATGCATATGAGCTTTAACTACAGGTCAACAAATTCCCAATAAAAATGGCTTTTGGAACATGAACATGGAAACATCCTCATACAAAGCAGTGACGTAAGCAGTCAACAGACAAAATTGTTGCAGATAAAGTGTTAACAGGCTAATTGTTAAGTAGTTTCTATAAATTCTCCACCAAACAGGCACAGTTCCTAGTGCCCAGGGTGTAGCCTGTAGCACAATGGTATCTGCCCCAGGTTTCTGGTTAATGGACTCGAATCCCAGCAATGATCACAGGCAAGTTCCTCCAGCTCCTGACAGCTTTGATGCATGATCATTTGAGTTAAAAATGATTTATACCACTGTACTGGAATTTCATGTAAGATTTGAAAATATATTAACATATATTTTCAGTGGGGTGAAGAGTATCGGTATATAAATATAGCAGCACTGTCAAGTAAACAAGGATATGACCTCATCTACAAACACGGTGCTCTGTCTGCTTCTCCTGGGCATTTATTTGAGTGAAGCACTTATGCTCTTCACTGGAGCTCAGGATACAGTGCTAGAACAAACACACACACACACGCTATGAGGTTCGGGGGAAAGCAGGTCCGTGTTTGACAGACCCATATGCCAGTCTGTCCATGCTGATTCGCTTTAACAGTGATGTGGTCATTAAACTGTTGTGCATCAGTACATCAGTAAAACATCTGTGAAGATTACGGGCTTCCTCTCACAAACCTTCTTACACTGAAAAGATATTCAAGGATAGTGGAAGTTAAAGATGATTCATTCCAGGCTGTGGCATGTATCTTAACATCATAACGAAATGGTTTGAAGTCAAGATTGAAACTTCTTTAAAGGTCCAGTCTATCCGTTACAGGCTCGGTGTGTTTTTGATGATTTTTTCTTTTTTCTGAGCAAACACACCTACTTTCTCTAAGGCGTCTATGAGGTCATTCAGTATTCATAAAAACAAGGTCAAATCTCAGAAGGGAGAGACATCGGGCTTCCAGAGGGCAGAGGCCAACTAAACCTAAATGAAACAGAAGGCCGCCAACGTAAACTTTTCCCTGCATGAAATGACCGTTTGTGAAATGAGCAGGTTTCATTTTGTCTGCATGGGGTTCAAAAATAGGACTTTTGAACAGATGAAAGATTCCTGATAAACCAGCAGTGCAGTAGAGCTGAACAGAATGCTGAGGTAAGAGATTTGAAATGTATTCTTTACAAAAGACAGGAAGATACCCTCTGACCATTATAGCTGACGGAAGGGGCTGCTATTGCGGATTGTCTCTGGGTGAGATTAGCTCGAGTGACGATCTCCCCTTTCGCTACAGGGATCTGGAGGATTCTCTGAAATAGGCTCTTCTTTTTTTTCCCCATTTCATACAACTAGCAACTCTGTGAGAAAATAACTATGTTCAACAAAGCGTGAAACCAAGGAGACAGAATGTAGACGGGCTGGAACACAGGGCGCTGAGCATGGCGGCAAATTTTAATTTCATCCCAGGAACAAAGAGAGTGGAAGAGCTGTACATTATGCAGGCCGCCTTCCTGCTTCAGTGTGTGTGTGTGTGTGTGTGTGTTACACACTTTTCAATCCTTACACACAGTGCCATAGAATGTGTCCACATGCTCAGATGGGTGCAGACACACAAATGCACAGATGGACACAGGTGGGTACCCTGGACAAACAAAGGCACGTGCAAATGTTTCATTTTCTCTTTCACAGTCACAGACAGAAACGAAATGCATAAAATTTGTACTGAATTACACACACACACACACACACACACACACACACACACCTCTCCTGGGAGAGATGGCCTGTAGCCCAGACTTCTAGGCTTGATGGTTCCACTGTTCCAACAGAGGCCCATGATGGGCAGAACTGCTGGTCTGCAGTGGGAGATAACAATAAACACACTGAGTTGTGGCACAGATTCTAACCCACATATGTGTGCTCACACTCACACAATCTATTATGACTCCTGGGTTATTGCCATTCAATTTTGTGTTGCTATACCTCATGTTACATTTACATACAAAACTAATTTTATAACTACACATAAAACTAGTACATCGGCTATTGGAGGTATTATATATATACAATCCCCTTTATGTGACCAAGTTTAATAAATGTCCCCATAATGTCAAAATGTCCATGCATTTTTTGGCATTTGTCATTTGGTTCCCACAAAAAGCAAAATACATGCCCCAAACACACCTAGTTTAAATGGATGTTATTCTATTATGTTAGACAAGTTAATTCCCATCTCTGTCCACAGAATAACAAAACCTGCCTATCACCCCTCCACCACCATTTAAAACATCAAACGCTAGGAAGGATAGTTGAAATGTGAGGAAGGAAATGCTACTTGAAGTTCCAGCTGTAATGTTCTCATTCTCCACACCCCTCCACTGATCCTGCCTCATCATGTGGGTACTGGATTAGCCAGAAGACAGCTGGCTTGTGTTTTAGTTCCCCCAAATATCTTCAAATTAAGGGCAACACAGCACCTCAGGGTACTTTGTTTGAGGGCAGGGCTCAGTAACTTCATTTCATTAACATATTCTTTGACAAAGAATAACACAATTATGCAAAAACAAATGAGGTTGAATAGAGAGGGAAAGCATAATCAGTTAGCCCTGAATGAAATATACTCTCAACCATTCATAAACCTGCAATTAATGTAATTGATCTGCAGTGCAGAGCTCTAAGACAATCAGTGTGCACAGAGTGTGATGAATTTGAAGTGATTTAAGAAAGGTCACGTGACTACACCCTGCCATTAATTTCACCGCACTAATTATCAGAGGCATACCTATTCCCAGCAAGTCCCTCATCAATAAAATCCATAATGAACTTCCTGCGGTGCCAACCAGGGACTTGATATAGTTTCTACAAGCTCAAGTCAAAAGGAGTCAGAGAAGAAAAGCTGAAGAAGGGAGGCGGTAGATCAAAAGGACTCGGAGGAGAGCGCCCTCTAGTGGCCCGGCGCTGATCTGCAGCGGAGGGATGGGCGGGCCAGGACACGTCCTACGTGTTCGCCCCATTTAGGCCCATTCTAGCCCATTCAGACCACGTCTACTGAAACGGCAGACCTGCCTCAGCTTGGACACTCCTGGGACTACTAACCCTGACCCTAGCATGGGTGAGACGAGCAGCAGCTCGAAGAACCCCGGCCCCAAGATTCTCAGAAATGAAGTCATATTTCTGTAATATACCCTAAGGGGTGACATGTAGCCTATATCATGTAGCCTAACAGTGTATTATATTGGTTGACTGAGTTTTTATTGCTGTTTACTTGCCAAAATTATTTAAGAATTACCAAGTAACAATTTGAAAAATAGCATTTCTTTTTGAATAGGTACAAATGTTAACTTTAATATTAAGATTACCACTTTTACCACTGAAAGTGTTATATGTATTATTGAAATCAATTAGCCTAACCAATGAGAAATGAAGACCAGAGCAACTTTGAAGATAAAAATGAGAGACTCACAAGATTTGTGCAGTTGTTTTAAATGTATAAAGTTGCACAGATATTTTACCAGTATCTGAAAATATACAACATTGAAAGATAAGTAAAATCAGCAGAGATAATTCATACCATAAGTAATAAGTAACAATAATTAAAATTCATCTTTTCTGGAAACACCTGAGGGAAGCAAATCAAAATAACGGTTATAATTATTCGAAGCAATCATGTAAAAAAAAAAAAAAGAAAAAGTAAAAGAATGAGAAGAAAAAACTTGGCAAAGAAACAGATATAAAAAGAGAGAGAGAGAGAGAAAGAGAGAGAGAGAGAGAGAGAGAGAGAGAGAGAGAGAGAAAGAGATAATAGAGCAGGGAAGCTTAACGACAGGAGATCACTCAAAGTCGCACTCATCATCTTATGTACAGCACATTCCTCCACTAGTGTGTCGCACGGTGGTGGAAAACAAAACAACAACAATAAAAAGCCCGTCACCAGGCGACCAGGTCGACCAACAGGAGAGAGGCGTGAGGCAGTGGGAGGCGGCCTCTCCTCAGAGCAGGCACGGGCGCCCAGTTTGGGCGCGCTCTCCCTAGTCGCCCTTTCGCTATGTGTTCTGTGTATGTGTGCGCACCCCCTCTGTAGCCTCCTGCAAACAGCGATGCTGGTCTTTGAACCACATTATACTGACTGTAACACCAGAGCTGCGTGGCTTACACGGCAATAACGGCACGAGAAAATCAGGAACTTGCAGTGCACCCTTCACACATTCCCCTTCTGCTCTCTCATCTTTACCTCTTCTACGGAAATCCTGTAATATTCCATAAAAGACCCTCTGTATGATACAACGATTCGTCTTTGACATTTTTTTTGTCCTGTAATTTGCCTCCAATCCTCCAGACATCTTGGTCCTTTTGTGGTATTGAAAAGCAAACCGACAACCAAATCCGACGTGAAGTCAGACATTTAGAAAGAATTAAGCATGTTTGTAAAAAAAAAAAAAAAGAAAGAAAGAAAGAGAGAGTGAGAGAGAGAGAGAGAGAGAAAAGAAATGATATCAGAAAAGCTTTGGCTAAAGATGGAAAGGTAAATCATTGACCACGGGTGAAGAAGAGTGGCATTCTCTGTCTCTCAGAATGGCCCCTGAAGTGACTACTCAACAGGTGGGCCTGAATGATATTCACTTCTTGTTTTTCCTCACAGAGGAAAGAGGGAAAGAAAAAAGGTGCTCTTTTCACAAAAGTCATTTGATTTGTCATGATTGTCCACAGAAAAATTTGTGCCGGCTCCCCCTATGGGGCGGGATATTCCGGCTTTAAAGATGTACAATCACAGCGTATACCACAACATCCTTTACAGGAAAGGAGCGGAGAGTCTCTAGAATGGGCCTTTAAGGCTGTGGCCCAGCATTGGTGTGTGTGTGTGTGTGTGTGTGTGTGTGTGTGTGTGTGTGTGTGTGTGTGTGTGCGTGTGCGTGTGTGTGTGTGTGAGAGAGAGATAGTGTTTGTGTATATGGCCATGCAAGGGTACAAGTGTGCGCGAATGTGTGGTCACAGGCTACTCTGGATGTGTCCGATCAACGTTGTGTGTGGTGCCATGTTCCTGTAAGCAGCTCTTGCGTATGACGGGAAGGGGATGGGCCTCCGTGTTGAACACCCAGTCATCCAGAGGCAGCAGGTCGTCATCGGAGAACAGCAGGTACAGATATCTGAAATCAAGCCGGGAACCAAATCAATAACACAGTGACAATTCCTAGTTCACTGGGAAAATGTGAATAAAGTGCAGCCTTTGTGTGTTGTACACAGTTTACACACTTTACACAGTTTACACACTATAAGACATGTATAGTAAAGGTCAGTCAGCATTAGAGATACAATTAGACAATATCTAGTTCCAACCTGACAATCTGGGCTGGGTTTCCCATATATAAAACAAAGTATTACACTGAACAATGTGATGATTTTGGAAACGGAGCCTTTAATGGCCATGACTTTAGCGTGAAGGGCAGCCCAGGTCCAGCGGCCCACCGTCTGCCTGCAGTGGGGCTGTGTTTGCTGGGAGGAAACAGCCGATTACTCACTTCAGTGTTTCAGACAGGAAGAAACTCTGCTGCATGTTGTCATGGCTGACAGTGGAGGCGTATACGTCTCTGATCCCCGAGAAACCCCCGTCTACACGACAGTGTTTCTCCAGTGCCTGCGAGGAACATACCATTACCTCTTAAAGATCAGTTGTGAAGATGTCCAGTGAGGTATGAGGGCCTACATGCTACAATTATCTTATTTGCACTACGCTAACCAATTCCACAGCATTTGTTCACTGACTAGCAAGCCAGTATATATATATATATATATATATATATATATATATATATATATATATATATGCAGTTATAAGAGCTAGTTAATGACACAAAAATATTCTCCTACTAATGTTGTGAAAAATGCACAAACTTAGCAAACGAACAAGAAAGAGGTGACGTTTCAAATTAAGGGACAATTAACTCATAACAAAAGCAGACATCTACACTGTGATTACGTGTGGCCCCAGTGTTACTTTGGGAAATGAACATGACAAATCTATTTTAGTTCTCCTCCACCTCCTAATTAGCATGTCGTCCTATCTGAAAGAGACAGGCGCGCTGGTTTAATATCTGCCTTCAGCCAAGCTTTCATTCCCAAGAGCTAATGGCCATAATGGCATGTTAGCTCTTTTGCCTCCATCTTTTTTACCTTTGCTTGGCCAACCTGTTGACTCATACGATGTGTTTTATTTAACCCCACAGACTAAACAGGTTTAGAGTTAACACTGGTCTTACACACTTTGGGATGGTTTACCATTTAAAGTTTAAGACCAGGACTAGGGATGGACCAAGACCAAGACCAAGTATGATTCATGTTCGGAAAACCGTTGTTACTAATTTTGTCAATCGGAAAGCAATCACTACATGTCGATGTCCGTGCAGTGACGCTGCAGTTCAATACACCAGAATCCGTTTCATGAAAACCTCTTCTTCACTGCAATTCAAATACTCTGCATTCAGTGTACATATATATATATATATTTTTACAAACATGACCTTTGTTATTTAGTGTCCTCGTGACTGATATAGTGCGTAATTAAAAAAACTAGAACTCACTGTAGCGTCTGACTTCGTTTCACAAGGCCAATTCATAATGCAGGGAATAAATGAACTGCCATTGTAGAACTGACAGTTTACATTTCAGCAGCGATGAATAGCTTTGTGACTGCTTCCTCCAAGAATCACTGTGGCTTCGTATTAACTCACGGCCCCGCAACATTTAGAAAAGAAAATCGTGCACCCCGTGCGCCTGGGAGTAACTAGGGAAACTGAAGAAGGCCCTAATCGTTTTTAAGCTGGAATCGGTTGGCTGGCATGGTGCGTTTCCTGTGTGACCCTCCAACCCACCTCCACGGCCTCCCAACCCCACTGCCGGTACTTGGGGTCGTGTGTCAGACGCCACATGTACATGTAGCTCTCGATGACCTCAGGCCTCAGGATGTAGTAGCGGTCGCTCAGTCTGGTGCCGGTCGCCTCAGCTCCTCCGTCAAAGCGAAAGGCTTCAGGGCCCAGCTTGGTGGCTGTCAACACACAACAGGCTGCGCGTGAGGTAAACAACACAACTGACTCATCCGTCATGACCTCTGCTGCCCGTAGAGAGTGCTCCAGCCAACCACAGGTGCAGCTTCCTGTGTTTGCTTTGATAGCTAGACAGAAAAATCACTGTGTTCTTATGGTGTAGCACTCCAGGTTTTCAGTTAATCTGTCTATGATGGAGCTACTTTAAAAAGAATTTTCACTGTCTCAGCTACCAGACTGAAACCTCACTCCATATGTAGTGAAAGGATTCACTGAAGGGCTTAAATGAAAATCCACTTTAAAAGAGAAGACCATAACACAAAAGAAAAAAGAAAAGAAAAGCAGAAGACAAGCTAAGAAAGGCTTCTAATGACGAAACCAGCGAACAGAGAGCAGGGAGCAGATGCACCAGTCATTAGAGTGAACTTCAACCTCCCTGTGTAGTGTACATCCACTCACACCTAGCATCTTTTAGAGTGAACTTCAACCTCCCTGTGTAGTGTACATCCACTCACACCTAGCAGGTACATCACGTCAGACTGTCTGTACGACGGCCCTGCAAGCAACACAGTTTAGAGGAGAACGAAACGTACCTTCAGCTCTGACACAATGCGGATGAACAAGTGCTGTGTGGGGCTGATTGTTTTGACGGTTGAGAATACAAAACATTTTATTAGCTTGTTTTTAATTTGGGCTGATCCCCGGGTCCACGGCTTCTCTCTCTGCCTCAAAATAGAACACCTTCTAAGTTCAGCCTGAGCGCCTCGGCACGGCGTACCCGTTATATCAGACTTCTGCGGCACTGTGTGTCTGTGGATGCGTTCCAAACGCTCTCCCAGAAGACTACTTTCATTCAGTCAGCGTTCATTGTTAAGCAGCGCTAAATGTGCGAACCTTTTTGGTGCAGAGGAAACGCTTTCTTACTCCAAACATGTCTAATCCAACAGCTGTGCAATGAACCTGAGCAGAATCTAATGTGGGCTAAAAAAAGACTTTTTTAAGTGTGAGATCTACTGCAGACACTCAGTGCAGTGTGCTGCCCCAGAGATGATAAATAAATATATATCTTCTAAGGATTGAGGCTTTCTTAAAGGATCTAGTCAGCTATGTGGTAGCAAACTTCAGATGGGCTCAGAGTGATGTCTAGGGCTAATCAGTAGGGCCAGAAATGGACATGGGAGAAAGCTTGGATCAAACAAGGCATTATGGGTAATCTGGGAATTCCTCCACCTCGCGCACACATCCTGCTCTCTCTATTCTTTGCCCATGGTTCCCTCTCTCCCTGATCACGAAGGACGTGAAGGAGGCATCTTCTCGAGTCCTTCATGATTGGAGCTGGAGCTGGTCTGGGGAGTGGGGCAAGGATCCGTCTCAGTGCTGGTGTCGTCTGAGGAACCAGCAAAGCCTGTTTGCTAAAGCTACACAGGAAGCAATGGTCTTGCTTAAATCTAAATGCTGAGTTTTTGATGAGTTTTATGTGAGAATAACCTTTCTAACTGCAGAATGCCAGAAGCATGGTTACTATTAACATTTTCATATCATTCCAAAGAACTATCAGCAAGCAGTTGGAGTGCTTATGGCTCCAAGCCATGCTTGCGAACAATATCTCACTTTAAAAACAGTACAAATCATGAATGAAGACGCACTGGCCAGTTAGCGTTGTGCCAGAGAGGTCTGCTAAGCGACCCCTGCATATGTTCATCTATTATTAGCTATATTTACATTTTACAGAAAAACGTAAATAAATGGGACATTGCCAGACGGTCAAATACGACCTACTTGTGTTTACGTTTAATTATTTTTAGCCTATTTTTAATAAAAAAAGGGTGATAAAAGCAACAGCACCATCTGCTGGACGAATATTCCAGTGGGCAGCTTTAATACATATACCGTGTCTCTGTATAGTACTGACCCGACCGGCTGTAGGACTCATGGCATGTGTGCGTGATCTCCGCCGCCAGGTCCAAGTAGTGCTGCCTCTTCTCTGGTGCACTGTCATCTGCCCCGATGCCCACCATGCCACCCGAGAAGCAGGCCAGATGACCCATCTTGTGGTCCAGAATTCCACCTCTCCATTCGGCAACGTACGTCAGCCCTCCTGGAGACTTCTGCACCAGGTTGGCTTCTATTGCCTGGAGGTCCCAGCACGGAATTATACAGTAAGTATAAATTATTCATTGTATACCATAGATACTAAGAATATACAATACAGAATAAGTATTAATTCAATATATCAAGTGAATAAGCAGGAGATGATTTCTCTAGATCAGCTTGTATCTATAAGGTTTCAAATCTATCATCTTTGATTTCACTGTCAGGTGTCTCAGAACAGAACATTACTCCTAGTGTGATTGCAGGTATGAAGGTCAATTCTTAAAAAAAAATCTCAACATGCTTCCAAAATGCATGAGATGCCTGATAGATAAGCAGACACCTCTGACTAGGGAAATGGCTCCCAGTGAAAAAGACCCTTGAGCTAAATCACATTTTGTTCTTCAGCTGCTCAATTCGAGCCCAGATGAGAGGTTAAGATGTACGGCATTCTCGAACCAACACAAAACGAGTGTTGAAGCCCCTGGCCAACACTTACAAAAGGTTCCACAGCAAATCCCTCACATCTCCAAAAGCAAATATTTCTTTACATAACCTCATATCTATGAGGCCATGTCCTGCTAAAGAGGAACATGCTCATATTGCTCTGGGTAGCTACATTAACATAAGAAACAATTGTGCATAGTATATCATGAGTCTAGTGTCGCAGGAGCACAGTACAGTGGGAGTATAGTATAGCAGGAGTATAGTGTAGCAGGAGCACAGTACAGTGGGAGTATAGTATAGCAGGAGTATAGTGTAGCAGGAGCACAGTACAGTGGGAGTATAGTATAGCATGAGTCTAGTGTCGCAGGAGCACAGTACAGTGGGAGTATAGTATAGCAGGAGTATAGTGTAGCAGGAGCACAGTACAGTGGGAGTATAGTATAGCAGGAGTCTAGTGTCGCAGGAGCACAGTACAGTGGGAGTATAGTATAGCAGGAGTATAGTGTAGCAGGAGCACAGTACAGTGGGAGTATAGTATAGCAGGAGTATAGCAGGAGTATAGTGTAGCAGGAGCACAGTACAGTGGGAGTATAGTATAGCAGGAGTATAGTGTAGCAGGAGCACAGTACAGATGGAGTATAGTATAGCAGGAGTATAGTGTAGCAGGAGCACAGTACAGTGGGAGTATAGTATAGCATGAGTCTAGTGTAGCAGGAGCACAGTACAGTGGGAGTATAGTATAGCAGGAGTATAGTGTAGCAGGAGCACAGTACAGTGGGAGTATAGTATAGCAGGAGTCTAGTGTAGCAGGAGCACAGTACAGTGGGAGTATAGTATAGCAGGAGTCTAGTGTAGCAGGAGCACAGTACAGTGGGAGTATAGTATAGCAGGAGTATAGTGTAGCAGGAGCACAGTACAGTGGGAGTATAGTATAGCAGGAGTATAGTGTAGCAGGAGCACAGTACAGTGGGGAGTATAGTATAGCAGGAGTATAGTGTAGCAGGAGCACAGTACAGTGGGAGTATAGTATAGCAGGAGTATAGTGTAGCAGGAGCACAGTACAGTGGGAGTATAGTATAGCAGGAGTATAGTGTAGCAGGAGCACAGTACAGTGGGAGTATAGTATAGCATGAGTCTAGTGTCGCAGGAGCACAGTACAGTGGGAGTATAGTATAGCAGGAGTATAGTGTAGCAGGAGCACAGTACAGTGGGAGTATAGTATAGCAGGAGTCTAGTGTCGCAGGAGCACAGTACAGTGGGAGTATAGTATAGCAGGAGTATAGTGTAGCAGGAGCACAGTACAGTGGGAGTATAGTATAGCAGGAGTATAGTGTAGCAGGAGCACAGTACAGTGGGAGTATAGTATAGCAGGAGTCTAGTGTAGCAGGAGCACAGTACAGTGGGAGTATAGTATAGCAGGAGTATAGTGTAGCAGGAGCACAGTACAGTGGGAGTATAGTATAGCAGGAGTATAGTGTAGCAGGAGCACAGTACAGTGGGAGTATAGTATAGCAGGAGTATAGTGTAGCAGGAGCACAGTACAGATGGAGTATAGTATAGCAGGAGTATAGTGTAGCAGGAGCACAGTACAGTGGGAGTATAGTATAGCATGAGTCTAGTGTAGCAGGAGCACAGTACAGTGGGAGTATAGTATAGCAGGAGTATAGTGTAGCAGGAGCACAGTACAGTGGGAGTATAGTATAGCAGGAGTCTAGTGTAGCAGGAGCACAGTACAGTGGGAGTATAGTATAGCAGGAGTCTAGTGTAGCAGGAGCACAGTACAGTGGGAGTATAGTATAGCAGGAGTATAGTGTAGCAGGAGCACAGTCCAGTGGGAGTATAGTATAGCAGGAGTATAGTGTAGCAGGAGCACAGTACAGTGGGAGTATAGTATAGCAGGAGTATAGTGTAGCAGGAGCACAGTACAGATGGAGTATAGTATAGCAGGAGTATAGTGTAGCAGGAGCACAGTACAGATGGAGTATAGTATAGCAGGAGTATAGTGTAGCAGGAGCACAGTACAGTGGGAGTATAGTATAGCAGGAGTATAGTGTAGCAGGAGCACAGTACAGTGGGAGTATAGTATAGCATGAGTATAGTGTAGCAGGAGCACAGTACAGTGGGAGTATAGTATAGCAGGAGTATAGTGTAGCAGGAGCACAGTACAGTGGGAGTATAGTATAGCATGAGTATAGTGTAGCAGGAGCACAGTACAGTGGGAGTATAGTATAGCATGAGTATAGTGTAGCAGGAGCACAGTACAGTGGGAGTATAGTATAGCATGAGTATAGTGTAGCAGGAGCACAGTACAGTGGGAGTATAGTATAGCAGGAGTATAGTGTAGCAGGAGCACAGTACAGTGGGAGTATAGTATAGCAGGAGTATAGTGTAGCAGGAGCACAGTACAGTGGGAGTATAGTATAGCATGAGTATAGTGTAGCAGGAGCACAGTACAGTGGGAGTATAGTATAGCATGAGTATAGTGTAGCAGGAGCACAGTACAGTGGGAGTATAGTATAGCAGGAGTATAGTGTAGCAGGAGCACAGTACAGTGGGAGTATAGTATAGCAGGAGTATAGTGTAGCAGGAGCACAGTACAGTGGGAGTATAGTATAGCATGAGTATAGTGTAGCAGGAGCACAGTACAGTGGGAGTATAGTATAGCAGGAGTATAGTGTAGCAGGAGCACAGTACAGTGGGAGTATAGTATAGCATGAGTATAGTGTAGCAGGAGCACAGTACAGTGGGAGTATAGTATAGCATGAGTATAGTGTAGCAGGAGCACAGTACAGTTGTGTTGGATTTATTGTAATTGGTGTACTTTCATGTTTGCTTTTGTTTTCATTGCATTCATTAAATACTTCAGTTGGAGACAAATTTGCTTCCTTCCATTTTTCTGCACATTCTTTGCCCATGACACAGGGGGCTTATGGGTCTCCAGAAAACAACCTGAAGAAAAGGATAAAGGAAGGGTGGGGAAAACCTCCACCATCCTGAGGGTGATTTTCTTTCAGCACCATCTCTCCTTCAAGTCCCTCAGTCTCCATTTACGTACTTTAGTCTGTTCTGAGAGGCTGTGGCAGTGCATTGTGGGGGATCGATAGCAAATGACTCTTCTTTTGTCCTTTTCTCCTTCTCTTTCTCTATCCCCCCCCCCCCCCATTTTCTTCTGGATTTTCATTTTTCTTCAAAAGAATCTCGCACACAAAAAAAATTGTGTCTGCACTGGCACAGTCTGTCTGTATAAACATGTCCTATCAAAGACTGTGAAACATGCAAAAAGAAAACATTAAAATTCAAGTAGATTCCAAATAAATCCAGACCTTCTTATTATGTATTGAGGACTAAATGATTCAAATTAGCAGAACACCGATCAACATAACTGATTCATGAAGAGAGTGCGAGATTAATCTGTAATCTCGCCAGACCTCGTACCTTGTACAGGAGTGGGTAAACCAAGAACCTATATAAATGACCAGCTCTCTATTCCATACGAAAACCAGCTCATCCAGAGATTGAGAGGGCTGTGTGTGTGTGTGTGTGTGTGGTGTGTGTGTGTGTGAAATACAAGAGAATATCACTGATCACTGATGCTCTTTACACACTGTGTTAGTGGAACAGTTCCCATACCTCCAAGGCACTGTAGTACATTCGTTTAGCCTCCTGGTCCGTCCTGTCTGACATCAGATACGATTTGATCAGGTACTCGTAGAAGCTGTCGCCCAGACCTCCAAGAGAAACATGATCTGAGAGAAGATGGGAAGAGACATGAAATCAAATCTCCCAATCATGGAGATACAACCATAAATGGAGCACAAGTGTTGGGAGTGTTTGTGATCTTGCGCACAAGTTTATTTACACTCACTGTTTTGTAATTGACAATAATAAAAATATAAACAACAGTTATAGGAATGCCACACCCCCCACATCCTGCAACATCATGCAAATTAAAAATTCAAGGAGGAGGATGTCATGGTAACACACACAAAAACACACACCCCCCCACCACGACAGATGTCCTTGACAGACTTGATGGGGGGTTGGGGGGGGAGCTAGGTTTCCGCCCCTGCATTATTCATCTCTTTTTAATCACTGCTCTTCATTATCCAATCATCAACAACAACAATTAACTTTTGCCATCGTGAATATTACACTCCACGGTTTGCATTTCAAAATGCCTCCACTGTCTCGCAGGTGAATCCGAAAGATTCAATTTGCAGTGGTAATGGGATTTATTATCATTGTAATAACCCTTGGCTGTGGTGCTGTGGTCCATAGCTAGGATCTGATGGAGTTGTGTTAGCGGTATAGAAGTCACGGATGCTGGAATAACTGTGTCAGTGAACCTTCACAATGCTGCTCATGAAGGATGTGTATTCATGACCTGGTAAAATAAAATTTAAATTTCATATTTATGAACAACCTTGGAGAGAAAGTTAAACAAATGGCAAATCAGCAGACATTCTAAGGATCTAGACCTAGGAATGCAGTTATGCTGTGTGAAATACCACGTCCGCATAAAAGGTCAAACACAGCCAAAGGTTAAACGGACTGATTCATGAACCGCTTCCCTTAAAATGTCTGCTGTCATTTATCATTGCATCTATTAGAAAATGATGAGAGATCTGATCCCAGATCAGCATATTTGGTCTGTAGTCAGTGCTGTAACTGGGACCCAAGGCTACAATGGAAGTGGACACTTACGTTGGACCCAGTTCCCGCTCACAGGGCTCAGGAAGTTCGGGTAGAGTCCATGCGGCTTCTCAATTTTGTCCAACAGCTTCCGGATGTTCATGACCTGGAATACCACGTGAGCTTGGAATCAGTGTGGCGAGCCGCTAATAGCAACCCGCACGTGAGCCGGCGCATGCTACGCAGACATGCCTGTTCTTCTTCGCACTAGCAACCCAATGTCCTGATTGGTTTGTTTTCCATGTTCTAACACACCTGATCCATCTGGCATCTTCAGATGTGTGAGAACATGCAAAACACTAAACCACAAAGGCTTTGGAGCTCCAGGACAAGGATCCGACCAACATTCTACACCAGTGTTGTGGAGCCCCGGAGCAGTTAACACCACACGGAGGTGCTTATCCCCGTTTCCTCCTGTCTCCACCGGATCTTCATGAACTTAATGCAAGTGGCAGGGAGAACATTCAACCCTACAGCGCAATGATATTGATAATGATAATGACCGCGAGTGGAGAACAACTGATCTATCGTGTTTGCTCTCTCTCCTCACACAATTCCAAGTGTCTACCGACGGCCCGTTCTTTATCAAAAGAGTTCCCAGACCTTCTCGGTGAAGACGGGGTTCCCAGAGAGCTCCGTCAGGTGCACGAACTCCAGGTGCAGCGTGCCGAACTCAGCCAGGATGCTGCTGCCGGCGGAGGCCCACCCCCAACTCCAGCTGGTGCCACTACAGCAAAGGGCAAAACGTGCAACGTGAGCACCCACGCTACCGCCCCCCGGCGCCATGGCAACCACCGCCAGCCCACAAGCAAGCAGGTATGGAAAATCATGGACGATCGGAGCCATGGCAACAAGACATCGAATCACGGGGAAAACAAAGCTATTATGCCAAAGGGAAAACAGCCATTAGAAATCAAATCATTAAAAGCCAAACAGTGCAATAAAGGGGAAGTTATAGGGAATGTGTCAGAACCTGATGTGAACAGGCAAAACTAACCGAGGCATGAAATTAAAAAAACACAGTGGTTTGTCCACGTATGCTATTAACAGCTAGAGTGGATTATATTATTTGGGATGGCAAATTTTGGTAGATTCAGTCATTTTTAGAACTGCTACTGTTAAACAGCAGTTGGTGTCAAAGCCGCTCATAGCCAACATGAGCATAATAAGAATAACTTTAACAGGAACTCACAGCCCATTTAGCACATACTTTGGCCATTAGATTTACAACAGCACTTCAGAAGGGAACCTGAAGCGCTCTTCCTGGCGCTGTTGGAACTGAAGGTCTCTCTCTAGTGGGTTTGAGATCCTGACAAGGACCTGAGAATCGTAGGTATTTACCACACGAGTCCAGACCCACACTGCCAAACGTCCTGCTTTCCACGCAAGCTTCCTTCAGCGTGTACCAGACACCTGAACTCAAAACTGTGTGGGAGAAATGGTTCTGTATGGTTCTGCATGGTTCTGTATGGAGCTGTATGGTTCTGTATGGAGCTGCATGGTTCTGTATGGCGCTGTATGGTTCAGCATGGTTATGTCTGGTTCAGCATGGTTCTGTATGGAGCTGCATGGTTCTGTATGGCGCTGTATGGTTCAGCATGGTTCTGTCTGGTTCTGCATGGTTCTGTATGGAGCTGCATGGTTCTGTATGGAGCTGTATGGTTCTGTATAGTTCTGCATGGTTCTGTATGGCACTGTCTGGTTCAGCATGGTTCTGTCTGGTTCTGCATGGTTCTGTCTGGTTCTGCATGGAGCTGCTTGGTGCTGTTTGATGTGACTGCACTGCCTGTGGTGTAAGCCAAGGCCAGTCAGCCTGTGGAAATGTTACTACAACAACTACATTTTTTTTGTAGGGCTGACGGGGACGGCATGCCTAATTCTCATTGCGAGCATGACCCATAGTTCTCCCCACTGCAAGGAAAATCAATAGTGGAGCGATCTGGATGAGTGGGGGGTGGGAGTATTTGGGAGGTGGGTGTTGGAGGCGGTGGAGGGGGTGGAGGTGGCGGAGGGGGTTGGGAGGACTGGGGAAAAAAGCTCCTGACATGTTTGGGGAAATATAAAGCACCTGGCGTGGGGGGGGGAATCTTCTTTAAAACAGGGGGTTATTTATGCAGGAGGAGGAGTGCATGAATTAAACCAGTGAACCAAATCTGCGTGGAGATCCAGAGACCCGGAGCTTATTCCGGCTATTCCAGAGAGGATGTCGGAAGACTTAGACTAACAGAGAGGGTGAAGCATGCCTCCCTTACATGTGTTCTCTGCATCATTACCCACACTGGCCAGTAGAAGCCTGGCGCATACAGCTCCAATAGCTCCCGATAGGGTGAAGCAGGGTGAGGGCACTCACTCTTCTCCTCTCTTCCAGGATAACTTTGGTAACCCATCCATCCATCCCTCCATCCATCAATCCACTCGTTCATCCATCCATCCATCCATCCGTCCGCCTTCCCATCATCCGTCTGTCCATTCATCCCTCTATCTCTCTCTGCCTGTTCTCACATATCGATCTCTCCATGCCACCGCCTCTCCTACTCAAGAGTGTCACAAGTCCTCTCAGGAGTGAAGATCCGTGACTCGGCTGTATAAGTGGGAAGTCGAGCCCATTACTGGCGCGTTACTGCATTCTCTGCACACCGTATCCCGCCGTTTCAGGCTGTGAGCGTAGCCAGATGCAATTCATCACTATGTGCGATTAGAAAGATTTGTACACTGACTGCGTGGTGTCTGTGCTTTCAGTTTGCACTGTGTTTTGGTAATGAAATGATAACTGGACACAGCACTATGGCTTTGAGTTTTTGGAATTGCAGCTCCAGTTCAGTTAATCTTGTGGAAATACTCCAGAGATGCTCCAATAGAGAGCGACTATCTGGGCTGCCTGGCCATGTTGCAGGTTCTAAGTGGAAGTGTGTCTGGAATAGCTCAGGTAAAAGTGCCTGCTGATGTCTACTGGAGTTACTGGGGTAACTGGAAGAAGGATTGTGACCATTCACATATCCAGGTGCCAGAAAGCAGAGGACGAGGACGCAGAAGAGACGGTGACTCATGTTTGTAATAGATGGGTGGTATGGGCTGTGGGGCAGGAGTCTGGGGTAGTGGGTATAACCTGGGCTATGAGGCAGTGTGTAGTGGCTCTAGGGTAGTGGCTATGGGGTATTGGGTATAATGTAGGTGCTGAGGAAGCGTGTATGGGGCGTGGGGCAGTTGGCATGGGGTAGTAGGCTATGAGGCAGTGGGTATGGGCCGTAGGGTAGAGGATGAAGGTGTTGGAACTTACCTGCCCAGGTTAATTACCCCTCTGGGAATGCCAGTGGGGGTGCCGAATGCTGGTAGCAGCTTCTCCCCCAACTCCAACACCTTCTGCTTAAACACCTAAAAAACAAAGAGACACAGCAGCAGAGAAAAAGAAAGTTATATCTATATATGTATATGTATATTTCTATACACAAAGAAAGCTTTGTACCTGTAAATACATAAAACAAAACACTCACACACCCCTGTACAGAACATTGCTACCAGCGATGAGTAGACAACAGCACACACAACTATTTTGCTTAATGGCTCCTGTTTACTCTTCAAACAAAGCTAATTATGTGGGCCATAAACTGGGACTGGGCTAACGGGCACCACGGCCAGACTGAGATGAAGAGTCATGGCTGTGAGGTCATCCAGAGCAGCGTAATTAGATGTTCACTATCATCTGCCTAATCACGGCGACTCCTCTCTGCTTCCAGGAGAACGTCTCTCCTAGAAAAATAGCGACACTCCGTTCGCCTCTGACGCGTTAATGGAATTGGATGCGAGTCAGTCATTTGCTTCCTGTGGACGACGTATGGCCCTGAAGCAGCAGCGCTGGACCCTCTCGCCCTGGTGCGGACACGGCAGTCTGAGCAGCTGCCTACTGTTCTTGGTCAAACTGTACAGACATCTGCTCTCTGAAACAGACACTTTCATCTGGACAAATCGGTCCGTGTTTACATCAGAATCAGAACAGACTGGTCCGATTGAGGCTGTTCCGAATACAAGTTCTATCCAACTGAAGGAGGTGGGTAATCCTGTAAATAATGTGTTAAATATTTATTGAATAATTCACCAGAAACTTTGAGATCATTCTGGACACGTGAACTGGCATCATAACATTCTATCGTGGAAGCCTGCAAATGGTCACATGCAGCTTGTTGTCACGGTAACGTGTACGCTAAATATTGCTCTATGCGTGTGCGTAACTTTGGACCTTGCAGTGTGCATGATTTTCACCAGATTGTTCAGTAAACAGCCCAGACTTAATGTGTAATAGGAATGAATTCAATTGGTTTCGTGAAAATTGTTACATGTAACCATAACCCTCGATAGACAGAGAGAGAGAGAGAGAGAGATAGAGAGAGAGAAGGATGGAGAGAGGACTTGGACTGAACTTTGATTTGCTCCTTCTGCACATGAATAACTGCTTCCTTTAACTCTGTTTCAACGGCACTGCAAACACCCATAACGCTTTGGAAATTACACATACAGATTTGCATGTTACATTTGAATACGCGTCTAATTCCCCCTAACTGCACTGCCATGCTCAACATGCCCAGGGGGGGTGGGGGAGGGTCCACATGCTCTCCTACACAAGCCACTACCGTGTGACTGCAGAACCTCTAACAGGTACAGACAGATAAGAGACGCTGATGCTACGTAGCTAACGACGCTAACACGGCTAGCGACGCCAATGTAGCTGGTGAGGGATGGGACCCAGCATCCTGCTGCTTGTTATTACAGCTTGGCTCCATCCTGCACAGAACCTGGGTCTGTTCTTTGAGCGCAGGTGTAGCAGTAGGTTTTACCCAGAATCCCGTGCATGTGTGGTGGCATGCACGGGTTGGTTTTAAATTGTGTCGAAGCTTGATATGTTTGGAGCTTATCAACCAGACATGAGCCTAACAAAACTGAGGTTTTATAGTGGTGCCAGCAGGTGTGTCCCGTTCGGAGGAGACACTCATGTTATTTCCTGCTAATCTCGTGGGTTTTTAATTGTGCTGAAAGATGTGGAGTCTAGTGCTACGAATGGTGAGCGTGATGCCTCTAAAAGCACGACCTGCTCCCAGGGGTCTGGCGGCGTCGCATGCAGGCACAGACATACGCGGGCGCAGACACATGCGGGCGCAGACACATGCAGGCGCAGACATATGTGGGCGCAGACACATGCGGGCGCAGACACATGCGAGCCCCTGCAGTGGGGTTGCTCCGCCCTGACAGAAGACAGCTCTTACACTTCACTCCCAATTCGGCTTCTCGGGAGAACGTGCGGACACGCGAGAAGGAACAGCACAGGAGGGCACATCAAATAACCCCTCGTAAATGAGCGTCTCCGGCGCAAGCTAGACACAGCTGTAAATACATCGTCTGCCATTGGAAGTCTGACTGTGTGTGCACGCTGTGAACCCCAACAATATTATGGACACTGGGGTGTGAGGGACGCGTCACATGACCACAAAGGCATCTAGCAGAGGCACAGCTGTGCGACTCCAGAACCAGCTGGCTTATATTCCAGAACCACAGTCAGCATTGCAGAGATGCACTGGCACGAGCCCGTATGCCACCATGGTCACTCCGTCAGCACTGTGCTCCACTTTTACAAACCACATCTGCACAGAAGGGTGGTGCTAAGCGTGGTCAAAGGCGCAGACAACAGCGACATAAATGTCAGATGCAAACTCCAAGATTGGTTTTGGCTTTTACATCACAGTGAGCAACGTCTGATGAAAAGATCAGGCCGCCAACGCTGTATCAGCACTCTCTCTCTACGAGGGGGTGGACCAAAACGAGGCACAAGTGATTCGTTTAATGTTCTGGACCAACTGCGGCACAGACATTGCTGTGTGCGATAGTTATACACCAGTGAGGGATGGCAAATGACTTCAAAAGGCCGTTTCAGGTGAAATAACCCTTCGGCGGCGGCTCAGCCCCTGGAGGAGGTAGACACACTTATGAAAACAAACTGGAAAAAGATGGGAAGAAGCTGGAGCAATACAGAGAGAGGGGTGAAGAGATAGAGACAAAGAGAGAGAGAGAAAAGACAGAGAGAGAGAGAACCCCACTATAAGTGCAGATAGCTGCTACATGTACCATTAAAACCACACTGTGAATGCACTGCTGCAGCACGCCCACAGTGGAGAGGAACAACCTCACCTCCAAACACTCCTGCCTCCTTATAAAATCAGCGTGCGGCCGGGGAAGGTAAAGCTCTAGGAAAATGGTGGAACTCCTCGTGGAGCACCAAGGGAGATAAAGATGACAAGGGGATGATGACTCCTGTGATTATCAAATTACCAGAGCAGACCTCTGCCCGTGTGAGCCACCTCTCACCTCCTCGCGCCCGACCCCCGTCACTGCTCACCTGCTGTTTGAGGAATGCATCACAAAATAATCTGGACGTCGAGCTGCCAGAGATCGTGTCTCGGATTGGACTTCGATCTAATTTGTGCCTTAAGCCCTTCATCAGGAGTCAGAATACCGCAGCATGCTGATAAACACAGCAGCAGTCGTCATAGCGACGTTTGCTCGCGAGTCTTATGAACAAACTCGCGCAAGGCTTTGACCTTGGTTCACACGAAAGACCCGAAACAAAAGTTTGCCAAAAGTTTCAAGGAAAGTCCGTAAGAGGCAGCCTGCTTCCTGCACGAAGAGAAGGTGACACGTCGAAAACATTTCTGATGTCCCAACAGCACAGAAGTCCTTGTCAACGTCTTGGAAGAAGATGAATCATTCCTCGAGTCCAGTTGCGTTTCCGCTGGTTTGAAAGCTCAGTCTTCCTCTTCCTGTCTTCCTTTCCAACATGGCCGAAACCTCTCCTGCTTGTTGTCTTGAGCTCCGGGCGTTTGCGAGAGACGGCAGCTGACTGTAGTGGCAGCAAAGCGACCCGCCGCTGTCAGACTGTTCGCGTCGGCTGCTTGGCGCTTGCCGTGGTGCCATCTGGTGTTTTCCCGCAGCGGAAGAGCGAAGGCCGCGTCACCCCGACCCGACCGGGGCCACGGAGCTTATGGTCTGCTGTAACAGAAACACGTGCTGGGATCAGGCCACAAAGACCCGCCACACCTTAAGTCCATCAGCCGCGGCTGGGCGCCCGCATGGAGATATGCCAAGGTCAGCTCCATGGAGGTCAGACGGGGGCGTCTGACTCGACGATGAGTCACGGGGCGTCTGACTCGACGGTGAGTCACGGGCCAAGCCGAGAGCGCCGGTAGACGGGCAGACACGGTGGCAGCAGACAACAAGCACATAGCCGGGCAATTATAAATGGATGCCCTGAGGGCAGGGTTCAAGGTCACTCCCCTGTGGACCTCAATGCTACTTGACCCCGAGGTTACATGTGAATGCCAGTGGTCGCTGAGTCACAACCACAGGCTGTTTGACAGCTAGTCAAGCCTACAGCGGTGGAAACGGTGAGTAATTTTAGCTGCTACGCTTTCGAGACGGGTGCAGACCACTGCGGGAAGATTGGGGCTGTCTGGAGTTCTGGACTGACTACACATCATTTCAGTCACCCACCAGCTTCCCTTCTCGTCTGTCTGGAGTTCTGGTGCAGCGAGACGGCAGAGCCGGGCCACGCCGACCCACTCGCGCTGGATTACTGCAGCTCAAGCTGAAAGACTCGCACTGTTTCTGCAACAACTCAGGCCTTTGTGTGACAGAAATGAAGGGAGTGGGATTAAAGAGGGATTAAAGAGATGGAAAAGAGAAGGAGTGCTAGAAAGAGCCCTGTGAGGAGAAGCACAGAGGATCTGCAATGGAAAGGGGGAAAGAAAGTGTCATTTTCTGACTGTGACGTGAGCAGTAGAGGTCTGTGTCTTCCCTGCTCTGCCTTGACGTGAGCAGTAGAGGTCTGTGTCTTCCCTGCTCTGCCTTGACGTGAGCAGTAGAGGTCTGTGTCTTCCCTGCTCTGCCTTGACATGAGCAGTAGAGGTCTGTGTCTTCTCTGCTCTGCCTCTTCGCTTTCCCATGGATCTGAAACATTATAACCGAGTGTTTTACTACTGACTTCACTTGTCTTAAAACCTGTAGCTTTGCTGCTGTACGTTGCCCCATTAGAAGTAGGACATGGGGTCTGGAAGAAGGCAACAGTGTCAATTGACAATGACTTACATTTACACCTGGTATTAAAAGGCGTGTACACCTCATTGTACACTGTACATGACTAAGTGTCATTTTGATGTAAAGGAACACAATCTAGATGATTCCATTGGTCACCAGTTCAAACAAGAATCACAAGAACTGAACATGTTTGAGAATATCAGCGAGTCTCTCATCATTCTGGGAACTGGATCAGGCGTCTTGAACTGGACCCGTTGACCTGCTTGCACTACCTGTGCAAAAAATCGCTCGTCATTCGTGCGTAGATCTCAGTTTCCCCTGGTATTCTGAATTGCATTATACTATTGGGGAAAAGAAATGACTGCTATTCCTATGGGATTCAGCAGGCATCTCACAGAAACAGTCCACGGTACAGTGCAAATGCAGACTTACCAGCGGCTTCAGAGGCAAATGCACCAAACAGATGCTAAACACATGGAATGGGAGCTAACAAGGAAGCAACTCGCTGGTGTCTTGGCTTTGTGATGCACGACCCAGGAAGCATAAGGAGGCTGTGGGAATGATGAGGAACAGGTGCTGGTACGCAGGAAAGAGCATGAAGCTCACAGACAAGGGGGCATCCATCACATGCACCTCGCGTCAGCCGGTTGCTAGGAGCCCATGATGCTTGCTCCGTTTACTGCCATGGTAGAGATGCTTTTGTTAAAAGGTTGATCTTTATTACTGTTCGATAAATGCAAGCGGTCCTCAACGCATACGCACATCTTCAGCCATGAGGCAGATGACATCCCTCTCAAAATAATTGCGAAAGAAGAAAATAGGAGATCACAGGACCTTTGGAGATTCACGAGCCGTCACAGTACAGGATTAATTAGGCATCTGTTTACTCTCATTTTGGTTTCATTGTTTGCACAAGCAGAAAGTAGCCTGGAAATCCAGGTCTGTTTGGGTGGTAGTTTGTGTGCATTATTCATATGTGGACACGGCTTTAAAGAACGGGAATAAATCAATCGGACATGAGGTTTTCTCATTCAGCAGCTGTGTTTGTCACACACACACACACACACACACACACACACACACACACACACACACACACACACAGTCTGGGGCACTGGGTCCCATGATCTATGATGCGTTTACAGACCAAGCACATCTCTCCTTGTTCTGGACTCAACTGTTGCCAAGCACCGCTGCTTCTGTGTGGACTAACGAGGGCGAGCTCTGAAGCCGCGCTAACGCCACGCTAACGCCGCGCTAACGCCGCGCTAACGCCACGCGCCGGCCTGCTCCGGCTCGTTCTCTCTCCCTCTGCATGCCTTCTCCGCTAATTAGCCAACGAGGCAACTTCCCGTGTCCGCGGATACGCAACGGGCTAAACGTAGCCCTTCCAGGCTGCAGGGGTTTAACGGCATTGCGGAGCACGAACGGCTCCACCCGCAGAAAAGGGTGGGTGTAACGGGGGCGGCTCTGTTGGCAGGGCCGCTTCATCCGCCCCCGCGCCCGGCCGCTTTCGAGTTCTCTCTGCTGTGATCCTGCGTGCGGCCATGACGCCGTCGGCCAATCAAAGATGACCTGCATCCCCTGCCGCCATCACCAGCCAATCAAAGGCGTCCCACAGACATGCCATCACCAGGCCAGGCACCCCCAGCTGAAGCCAATTGCTGCCCATATAAAACCAGGGACGTTACACTGATTTCATTTTTTCATACTAGCGACAGCCTTATGGTCTCCATCAGAGGGGCAGTTTGAGTGACAGACACAAGTGTAGCTAGCTTCCAGCATATTAACACAGTGACCGGACATGATCCAGAAAGTTCCACAAGCCCCAGCAAAACTTCTGGTCTGAAGAGTCTCATTAAAGTCATGTACAGTGTGTGGGCTATGAAACACCTGCTAATGTCCTCAGGCAATGCCTGACAGTGAGAGTTACACCACAGTTATGACCTTCTGAGTCAGTTTTTAGCAGCTGCAGAAATTCACCAGGATCTCATACGCAATGAGTAACGTTTCGTTGTGCCGATGAATATTTATGTGAAGAGATTAAAACAAGCAAGTTAAGCAAAGTCAAGCCTTTTTAGAGATGTGATTATATAAGACCAGACGTGGTCAGCCACTGAAATGTAAGCCCTTACACTCCGGTTTCCGTACTGTGAGAAAAGCTCTTACACTGTAGTTTTCATACAGAAGTGTACTCAACCTTTCACTAAAGATCACAGGGAGGACGGAGATGTGTCAAGGATGTAAGCAGCTTTTCACACATGCTTTCTAAAGCAAACATCTAGCCAACAAGGCAAGAGCAGTTAATTTGAAGTCATTAATAATAGCAAGATGGACACAGTAGCAGACTTCTTTCAAACTTCGGGTGACGCTGGTTCTATATGGGTGATGGTGCTCCTATATGGGTGATGGTGCTCCTATATGGGTGACGGTGCTCCTATATGGGTGATGCTGGTCCTATATGGATGATGGTGCTCCAATATGGGTGACGGTGCTCCTATATGGGTGATGCTGTTCCTATATGGGTGACGGTGCTCCTATATGGGTGATGCTGTTCCTATATGGGTGACGGTGCTCCTATATGGGTGATGGCGCTCCTATATGGGTGACGGTGCTCCTATATGGGTGACGGTGCTCCTATATGGGTGATGGCGCTCCTATGATTCTGATTCTGATATGGGTGATGGTGCTCCTATATGGGTGACGGTGCTCCTATATGGGTGACGGTGCTCCTATATGGGTGACGGTGCTCCTATATGGGTGATGGTGCTCCTATATGGGTGATGGTGTTCCTATATGGGTGATGGTGCTCCTGTATGGGTGATGGTGCTCCTATAGCACACGGGTGACTATCAGCTTTTCACAAAAGTGAGGTAGCAATAGAAAGTCTGCTGGATGCAAACCAATCACTGCAGAGCATAGCAGGTTGGCCAGATCCCTGCTTGAAGCCAATCTCGAATGCTATTGTGAGGGACTGAGACAAAGGCTTCTCCGCAGGGAACGAGGAACCCAGAGACAGAGAGACAGAGAGACAGCGAGAGAGAGAGAGAGAGAGAGAGAGAGAGTCACTGGGAATGAAAGAGAGTGTCATTCTGACAAACCCTCTCCAGGGATCTGGATGAGTGGAGGGACCAGGGAAGCTCTAACGAGATTGCTGGCGGTTCCCCTTTCCTAGAAGGACTCAATCAGGTCCATATTATCACTCAGCAAAAATGGGCGCCCCCTGCAGGTGTGAAGAGGCATGCGTCCTCTGCCAGTGCCCAGAGGCAGAGCTGTCTGAGGGGGAATAGGCTCGCTACTCACTGTGGGACAGAGACGCCCACAGTTCCACATAATGTGAAGGAGCTGTGCTATCTGTGCACTAAAGCAGCCTTATATGAATTATTCAAAGACCTGTGGAAGGCTGTGCTTGCAGTTGAATATGGGGCGGGTTTTTTTGGCGCAAAGAAAATGATATTGTAATTGGTCTTTGGAGTGACTGCAATCTGCCTCCTGAGTGTTTCCGTCCCAGGATTCCCTACGTGGAAGACACACTGCTCAGATAACCGCCGCTCCAAGCCTGCACAAAGCACTTTTTACCCCCCTGTCGAATGGAAAAAGAAGAAAAAGCTTTTAAAGTCAATTATGCAGACATGCACATATGGGGGAATAAATGACAGTATATCATGATCCTTCAGAGAGTTCACTTCCATCTTCCACCCATGAATATATATAACACCGTAGAACTGCAACTTTTACACTGCAGCTCCTCAACACTGTTCTAAAAATATCCATAATGCTGCCGTCCCATCATGCGCATCCTAATTCTGTCCTAATAACCATTATATATCCTATATTTAAAATTCATTGATATGCAATATGTTTGCAATGCAAAGTTTGGTGCGAAAGTTTTCTGATGACACACAACCTGTCTATTACACCCCTGAGTAACGAGTGACTGGAGCAGTGAATGTAGTTTCACACTGAGAGACGGTGCAGTGATCCGGCTCGGCCTATCAGCAAACGGACAAGCCCCCGGCCCCGCCCTCCCAGGGTGGTAGCTATAGCGACAGGTGGAGACCCGCGGCAGCTGATTGGTGGCTCCGGCCAGCACCAGGAGCAACGCTGCACTTATCACTTCAAAGCAGAAAAACGCATTTGTACAGATGCCAAAAGTGACGTGTTGCACAATTATAGACGAATGAAATAATTATTAAAGGTCAATAACCGCAAGCAAAAAGAGCTCTCTGATCACGCAAATATGGTTAAGCATGACAAATCCAATACTATGTGAAGGGGAGTGTGTCTGTGTGTGTGTGTGTGTGAGAGAGAGAGAGAGACTAAGAGTGAGTGTACGAGACTGTGAGTTTGTATGAGACTGAGTGTGTGTATGTGTGTAAATGACAGAAAAAAGAGGGAAAGTGTGTGAATAGAAAGTGTGTGAAGACTGATGCCATTAGCAGAAGCCTGCCCACATGTTAAGAGGTCTGTCCACTCTCATTAAAAAGGCAGCCATTAGCAGAACTGTCCTCTCCTGGCTTGAAGGCTGTTGCGTGGACAGGCGCAGATGGATGGGGGTGTGGGTGGGGGGTGGGGGGAGGCTGTGGATGGGGTTGTGGGGGGTGTTTGTCACACATGTGCATATGCACTGATGTAGCATGCACAGCAGGAGGTGTGAGGAAACAGCTGAGGAGTGTGAGTGGTGAGTCTGAGTTTTGTCTTTAAGAGCAGAAGGGCCATGTGTGGGGACCAGACTCACAGATGTCACCCGCGGCCGTGGGCTGCCCCGTTACACAGCGCTGGATCCAATACACACCCACGGGGCCTCATGTCTCATGTGAGAGGCTGAAAATGCTTTTAAATGAAGCAGGACAGACTGCACAAATGTCCACATGCCAGTCCCTGTCCACATGCCAGTCCCTGTCCACACTCCAGTCCCTGTCCACACGCCAGTCCCTGTCCACACGCCAGTCCCTGTCCACACTCCAGTCCCTGTCCACATGCCAGTCCCTGTCCAATGAGCTGCAGTGCAGAGCCAAAATCACAGGAAGACGCTCAGTGTCTGTAGATGCTTTTTTTATGATCATTATCATAACAACATTATCAACAATTTTATGATGTTGGTGTTTTCATTCACAGGGGCTGTGGAGTGTTCACCCCTCTGTCGGTTAAGTAGGTGAGCGTTTCTGCTCCAGCTCACATGGTCCACTAATGTCGGATGCCACCACATCCCTGAGCCGCCGTTATAAGCCCGACATCTAAGAGCTCTGCTCTGACGGCAGTCTGCTCTCACAAGCTCTGCGTTCACCTCCCCAGACTGGGCTGGCGTTCTCAGTAGCGGCTGATTCAGCTTCCCAGCACACCTGGTCCTTTCTGCCCAGGCAGAAGTAGCAGATAATCCCCTGGAAAAATGTACAGCCTGTAGATGCACCTCGAAGCGACCACAGCCTGCTCTGTGTGGCTACGCTGTGGGATGATCCATCTCTCGCTCTTTCTCCCTCTCTCTCCATCCCTTTCTCTCTGTCTCTCTCTTTCCAGCTCTCTCATCCCTCTCTCTCCATGCCTCCCTCTCTCTGTCTCTCTTTCCATCTCTCTCTCTCACCCCTCTCTCTCTCCATCCCTCCCTCTCTCTGTCTCCCCCTCTCCCTCCCTCTTCCTCTCCCACTGTGTTTATCTCCAGTCTTTTTTTGTTCAATTTGTCAAACAGATTTAGGAGTGTTTAAAAAAAGAAAAAAAAAAAGCAATTCTTTTTTTGTCCCTGGGAGCCAAAGAGATTTTCCAATAGCAAAGAGGCAAAGATGAATCCCAGCAGACTTGACAAGGTCACAAAGGTCAGGGGTCAGTAGGTCACAAGTCCCCCTTCAAGATGAGGGCAGTGATCTGGGCAGCACCAGACCCATAACCATTTAATCCCTCTGCTCCTAAGAGACACAAACATATGCTAAAGCAGCTCAAAACGATGGTGCCTGACTGCTATAGTACAACCAGGGGTGCAAACCTGTCTGAACTATCAGCTCGGAAGTCAAGGACGAATTATCAGTCTATATGTGGATTTTAATATATATATTAAATATATATTTATGACATATACTGGCATATGTTTGCATTGCCAGTTGTTGCTATGGCAGCAGTGAAATTAAGAAACTTGTGAGAAGAAGTAATTTACACTCTTGGAACTTAAGAATCGCATGGAATTAATGTTGCAATTTAAAACATCTAATTTCTACAAATTCACAAATTCAGAAGCAGTGAAGAAACACAGCTGATGAAGGACCTCTGTCTCTCTCTCTCCCTCTCACACACACACAGACACACACACACACACAAACAGTATATAGGCGATGCAGGAGAAGAAGAGGCTGTGGAGAGGCTGTGAGAAGATGAGAAGATAGTGTTTCTGGGTAGCTGCTTCCTCAATTCATAATGCAATTATGAAACTGCACTTAACAGGAATTGTGGAGGTGAAGTTAAAGTCTGGAAGATCAGGACGCCCTACAGAACTGTTCCTATGTTTGCTAGAAAGGCAAATCAATGCTCCATGTTTTACTGCAGAAGGCTGAGCAGACGTCGTGTTGCACAGATATACTGTGCAGTGACAAGTGCACAAACGTAACTTTCATGAACGAGTCTTCAGACCAACACATTCCTGCACCCTCACCCCAAGCTGCAGGATCAGAAGTTTGCAAGGGAACATCTAAATCAACCTGATGCAGGAAACAAGTCCTGTGAACTGATGATGGTACAAGAGAACGTTTGGCCACAAGGAGCAAATGTATGTTAGAGAGAACACCGTTATGTGGAAGTATGAAAAGAACGCTTCACCGACTGTTAAGAACGGTGACGGTGATCGTGACGTGATCGTGACGTGATCGTGACGTGCGCTTAATGTAATCGTGTGGTGATGTTGCTGTGGGTTTGTGTTGCAACCAGTTTTTGACCGATTCACTGGGAGAGGGAAAAACAGGTTCCAACAAATACCAACAAAGTCCGTAAGCAAACATCACAGTGCTTTTAAAACACTGAAAATGAAAAGAATGGCAATGGACAATGATTCTAAACACCCTTTAACACCCACACCGGCCCACCTCAAGAGACGCGAGCTGAAGGTCTTGCCCTCACAATTCCCTCCCTTAAACATCAGCGAAGATCTGTGGATGGACCTCAGAAGAAGTCCATGCAAAATGGCTCAAGACTGTTCCAGAAGCAGAGGGCTCTAAGGAGCATGAATGGGCAAACACTCGTCCTTTGCTGGCTACATAAAGCATTTAGAGGCTGTAGTGCTTGTGAAAGGGGGTGTTATTCAGTACTGGATATACTGGGTACTGTACTGTATACTGGGTATACTGGGTACTGTACTGTATACTGGGTATACTGGGTACTGTACTGTATACTGGGTATACTGGGTACTGTACTGTATACTGGATATACTGGGTACTGTACTGTATACTGGGTATACTGGGTACTGTACTGTATACTGGGTATACTGGCCATGCTGGGTTCTTAAGCATCTGCAGGGCTTTGTTTTTGTTACTTTGCAACTGTAAAATTAAAAAAACTTGTATAAAGTAAGTTTATAAAATAAAATTATATTATAAAATATATAAGACATATTAAAACTACTCCCGACAATAAAAAACTTTGGATTGCAATATAAAGTGGATGTTGAAATGTAAACTTTGTAAACATATCTGCAAATCTATTTCATTTTAAGTACAAATAGTATATAAATTGAAGAGTTGGCTTTCAATGAGCTGGAATCCATTTAAAAATGGAGATCCAAGCTGATATGTGGTATGAAGCCTTTAATGTCAGAGGTTGTTGGTGCCCCTCCCAGTGTGCTAATTACACCAATGTCCCTTTTACTGCTGATGCCCATGTCTCCCCTGGCAACAAACAGCATGGAGGAGACATCTCAGAGGACAAGAGACGTGTGATCTAGTCCTCCGCTGTGCCGCGCCTGTCCCCGCACTGCTATGACGTGATGCTATCGTCCTGCTGCCGATGGCGTGATGCGCATCCGAAGCAGGGCGTGGCTGCCGGATCCCCGAGCTCACTCCCACAATGCTCAGGGGCTCCGGACTGTCCTTCCGCCCCCGACCGAACGCTGGGATGTCAGAAGCCAGAAGGTCCAGGTCGCAGGTCGGCAGAGATGCGTGTCAACCACTCTGCCGCAGCAACGGAGAAGTGAGCGTGTGTCACGGCGCGTGTGAACGTGAAACAGGCGGGAGCAAAAGGCGGGAGCAAAAGGCGTCCCGCGATTACCGTGGGAACGCGGCTGCCTTGTTCCCGCCGTTTGTGGCGTTCAGGAGCCTGTGTGCTGGGAACTGATTGCGTGATGCACAGTTTAATCAGAGGCACGACAATCACAATCAGAGGGTCCTCGCCAAGCTCCGCCCATGAACATCCTGGCACTGCGGAGCTGCTGTCGGGCGTCGGCTCCGTTGGCAGGCTTGGCTGCGCGTCCGTCCATCACCAGCGCTGCTCTGACACGCAGCGGTGCGGCTGGGGTGTGAGGACAGCGGACGGTGCGTCCCACACGTCCCACGCGCCGCGTGTGCGTCTCAGGTCTACTGGCAGACCCGTGCACCTCCACCTGCACCTCCACCTGCAGCGCCACGTGGAGGGAGAGGACGGGGGGACTAGAGTGCGTCCATTAAGGTGGGGGATTCGGCAGCTGTATCGATCCCGCTGAGCATTGGGTCCCAGCTGCAGCTCTGAGACTGCCCGGATGACCACGGAGGGTAATTAGACTGCGCTATACACACACACAAAGTAAATCCAATTATTCGCATGTCTAATTAATCACAGAGGACGACTTCAGCGCGTGACAGAAATGAAAGCTTTAACATGGCAGGTAAGCTTAAAAAAAAAAAAAAAAACAACAACTTGAACAAGAACAGTAACATAGCTAATAATCAATAAATGAATGCCAATTAGCATTATGCAAATTACCCCTTGCTAATGGGTGACCATTAGCTTTAATTCACAGCATTATGCAAATGAGGAATTGTTGCATAGTACCTTTTGTTCCATGCTAGTATTTATAGTGGAGGCATTAAAAAGCAAACTTGAACAATACTGGGCATACGAGGTGCATGGCACACCCATCAGCTCCCTGCAGACCAGCACCAGCCCAGGTGCACCTGAGCCTGTCAGGCCACATGACCAAGCTGTCACCTGGAGCGAGCCCACAGCAGGGATTCTGGGATATGTGGCACAGCAGGAAGCCCTAGCTGCTCTGCCCAGCCGGTACTCGCCGGCTGCATCCACAAGCGCGGCGCTAAATAACAGCTCCTGTGATCTGCAGTCACCTCGTGTTATGTAACCAGCCAAAGGTTACGCCTCACGTGTCACATAGTGATTCTCTACCATCCAAAACGTGTCCAGGCTGTTCGCTTAGACACTGCCAGAATCTGAACATGAAATGGTGGCCTAGTCATTCGTAGCGCGACGCATGTAGTATGTGGTTTAAGACATAGAATCCAGCAACATTTAGGGCTGAATCTAAAATGATCAGGAGAAAACATAACCCTCAGAGGGTTGACAGCACACTTTGTTTATTTATGGATTCATATCTGGATAGTGTGCAGTCAGGATGATAACAAAAATGAAAAAAAAGAATGAAAGTCAGACAGGTATTTGACATTTACAACTTTTAACTGTCTGATGTGATGAATTTCCATAACGTGCTTTAAGGTTTTACTTCAGTTCTGAAGAAAATTATCCAATTTTGCTTAGAGAAAGTGCTGTGACTCATCAAAAACCCACAGGGCAACTGTCACATCTGATTGGTCAGGAAGCTTGAAGCACACGCACAGAAAACGGAGACTTGCTAGACAACTCATTTGCATACTGAGCCTCCTGTGATATTAGTACTGCAAATTCCAGTATTGCTGTTATAATTAACAAACAAAGCATTGTGCAGCCATACTTCTTAACCAATATCATATTCATATCATATTCATATTACATTCATATCATACCTCATATCACACCTCATATCATATTCATGCCTGTCATGCAGAACACTGGCCATAATTAGCCTTGTCTAGGAGAGAGAGAGAGAGAGAGAGAGAGAGAGAGAGAGAGAGAGAGAGAGAGAGAGAGAGAGAGAGAGAGAGAGAGAGAGAGAGAGGGGGAGAGAGAGAGAGAGAGAGAGAGAGAGAGAGAGAGAGAGAGAGAGAGAGAGAGGGGGGGGGGAGAGAGAGAGTGAGAGAGACCAAAGGGAGAGACAGAGGGAGAGAGAGGAGAGATGGAGAAAGGGAGAGTGAGGTATAATAAGAGGAAGATATAGAATCAGAGATAATGAGGATAAAGTGACAGAGTGAGGATGATGGAGACCACAGAAGCAGCACGAGGTCCACACTTAAGAATAGCATCACAGGCCAAATCTGCATGCTCGTCATCAGGAGACACTACTGAGTCACTCCAGAAGCTCCACACTCTGATTTACTCTGATTAATGTCATTAGACTAACGTGATTGCACTGATGCTGACAGCGAAGGCAAACAAAGCATTCTGGGAGCACAAAGCATTCTGGGAGCAGAGGCAAACGTGTCCACGCAGCAGGCTCAGCGCAAGCGTGTGCCACACATGTGTGTAACAGTGGGGGCGCCTCAGTGCTGACGGGACGCGGCTCATCTGTGGGAGAACAACAGGAAGATTCACGTGCCCGTCGTCTGAGCTCATGATGGAATCAAGAACGAAGCCACAGGCACTGACTCAATCGCTGATGTCATAGGCACCAGAATTGGGTCGGTATAAAACTGTGACCCTCATGGAAGCCTGTGAATATAATTGCAACCTAATACACATGTGCACACGCATACACACACACACACACACACACAAGCCATGCCTGCCAAACCCAGCCCTGGCCCGCATCACTGCAGAAGACCAGCTGTGTAATGTCATTAGCCCTGCACAAGCCCGACTCGGAAGGCTCTTTGTGGGAATTCGTTGAGGCAGCGTAGTGTTTAATAAAATTGGAGATTAATTGTAGCTCTAGGCTCATAACCTCAACCATGTTTTTTCCAACATTTTCTTCTTGCTGTTAAGTTCTTTTCTGAAATATCAAACATTCGAATATAAAATTGCCCATGAGCTAGAAAAGAGTAAAGCGTTCATTTGACAGAGACAACACGGGTGTATGCGTGTGTCTGTGCTCATGAGTGTGTGCCCATGTTTGCATGTGTGCATGTGTTCATGTGTGTGCGTGTTCATATGTGTCTGCGTGTTCATGCGTGTGTGTGTCTGTGTGCGTGTTCATGTATGAGTATGTGCGTGTTCGTGTGTGTGTGTGTGTGTGTGTGTGTGTGGATGGCAGCATTGTGCCAGCAGCCATGAGCGCCATCACACTGAGCATGTCACAGATCCTCTGCCCTGCTACGCTTCCTTCAGAGCCAACCGCTACGACTCACCGGTTGCCATGGTTACAAGCAGTTCGGCGGCAGCTGATAGGAACAGGGTGGGAGGGTGTGTGTGGTTGGGTTGGGGGTGGAGTGCATGGTTGGGTGGGGGTGGAGTGTGTGGTTGGGTGGGGGTTGAGTATATGGTTGGGTTGGGGGGTGTGTGGTTGGGTAGGGGTGGTGTTTGTGGTTGGTTGGGGGTCTGCATGTGGTTGGGTGGGGGTGGTGTGTGTGGTTGGGTGGGGGTGGTGTGTGTGGTTGGGTAGGGGTGGTGTGTGTGGTTTGGGTTTGGTGTGTTTTGCAAAGACCATTCACACTTCTCCATGCTGCTGTTGCACCAGACAATCAGACAGCGAGGACAGGAACAGACCTGTTAGGAACGGACCAGTTAGGAACAGACCTGTTAGGAACAGGCCAGTTAGGAACACACCAGTTAGGAATGGGCCAGTCAGGAACGGGCCAGTCAGGAACAGACCTGTTAGGAACAGGCCAGTTAGGAACAAACCAGTTAGGAACGGGCCAGTCAGGAACGGGCCAGTCAGGAACGGGCCAGTCAGGAACAGACCTGTTAGGAACGGGCCAGTTAGGAACGGACCAGTCAGGAACAGGCCAGTTAGGAATGGGCCAGTCAGGAACGGGCCAGTCAGGAACAGACCTGTTAGGAATGGGCCAGTCAGGAACAGGCCTGTTAGGAACGGGCCAGTCAGGAACGGGCCAGTCAGGAACAGACCTGTTAGGAACGGACCAGTCAGGAACAGGCCTGTTAGGAATGGGCCAGTCAGGAACATGCCTGTTAGGAATGGGCCAGTCAGGAACGGGCCAGGCAGGCAGGCTGCCCATTATGTTAACCTCTGTTCTTGCACTTTACAGACACAACGGTTGGTTAGCACTGCAGAGGGGAGGAATTGTGACATTTGAAATGCTTTAGCCTACATGATGCTTTTTTGTGCACAACAGTCAGGGCAGATTCAAGACACCAAGTCATAGTAAGAGGGAGAGGGAGAGAGAGGGAGTGAGAGAGACAGTGTGAGAAGAAAAAGTTAGAAGACAGAGTGATAGAGAGAAGCAAGATCACAAGAATGAATATATGAAGAGAGAGAGTGTGTGTGTCAGCATCTCTTGGTCGCATCTATCATCCTGGAGAGGGGATAGGGAGATGATCGGTGTGATAGTAATGCATCAAGACTGAGCAGGCCTGATCAGGATCCCAGCCTACTGCCCCCCCCGTGTCTAATGGACTGATGGATCGGTCCGTCTGCCATGTTAAACAATAGGGTTGAGTCTGAGAACATAGTCTCACTATACTCAACACATACGCCTAGTCGACACAGACACACACACACACACACACAGAGTCAAGATGCAGACACATTCCACTTGCTGCACATCAACACAAAGAAGCATCGTCCATGTATAAGACTAATATTTTCACATATTCCACAACAAATGTACCGGACAGGAAATGCTCACATGGCCGACACAATGAGACCACTGGTCTGGCCTGGCTCGGTTTCCGAAAGCGCACCCGAGGACATTTTTAACTGCGCTATCACACTGTACGTTTAGCAGGTCTTGGACATGAGCCCAGAAACGTGGAGCCAAGCCTGGTACAGAACAGCACCATGAAAGCTTTGAGTGCTCCTCTGTTCTCTGTAAGGTCAGCGGCTGCACACTAACTCATTCTGTGGGCAAATGCTGAAGGACTTCTGAACCAGCCTTCCTGTAGGTGCTTTACATACTGAAGGAATAATGTCTAGTAAGTCTGATCACCTAACAAAGGTACAGAAACTTTAACCAAGGTCCTAAAGCCTGCCAACTTAAAGCCTTCGTCTTTCCGCCCACTGCTGCAGATTTTCTTACTCTTGCAGTCTGTTTAAAATTTGTGAAGCGTGCCATGAAAAATGCGAAGCAAGAACTCGAGTGGATGAATATTCACTGAGCATGATAACCAATCAAGGTCCTTTAGGTGTGTTAGAGCAGGTGAACTACGCCAGGAATATGGCTGGCATCAGAAAGACAAACAGTCTTCACCTCTTACCCATTTGCTCATGTACTTCTCTCAAACAAACCACAGAAAGTTAAAGTTATAAAAGAGTTTTGGATCTCCAGGTCATGGAACGTGAACGATTTGCACTGAAAAGCTCAAGAGTTCAAAAATCATTGAGCAAAAGCATTCTGGGGCTTGCCGACTCTTTGAGCTGACTGTGGGGGTTAATGAATCACACCAGGCTTGTCGTCTTTGCCGTCCTGAGACAGTCACTTCTCCGGGGCCCCCAGGGCCTTTGAGCGTCAAAAGACAGTAGGAGAAAAACAAAGGGGAAGACTGCAATTTCAATAAACTACTCTCTTTCAATTAAACTTTGTTGCGATCCCTAAAAACCCTTCAAGCTACAGTAGCACAGGAGTCAGTGACCTAGGAGGAAAGAGAAGGAGAGAGAGGCGGAGAAAGACAGAGAGACACAGAGAGGGACGCACAGAGTGGGAGACAGAGGGGACAAAAGAGTTAATGAGAGAGCTAGAGAGAGAGGGAGAGAGATAGAGGGATAAGACAGAGATAGAGAGATAGAGAAAGAGAGACGGAGGGAGAAAGGGACAGAGGGATGTTGGATGTGTGTGTGCTGTCCCTCTCTGCAGGCTGTATCGCTACTCTAGCCGACACGCTTCTCGGCAGTAGTCAGTACCCTCTGGGATTTCCATTTAATCAGTTTCCTCCCTCCAAATATTCACCCTTTACCTTTGAAAAGTAAAGCCAGCAGAGCGTACTTGCCTGCAGTCCAACACATGCTGTGGCAGCAGAGAAAGAATGTCTACTCTGGGCTATGTACGTGCCTCAAAGTCGGGTTTTCCAAGGTGGGTTTCAGCACCATGGACAGTGCCTTTCCCCTCAACACTGACTGATGTCTGTCTTTTTTTGCTCTTTAGTTCAGAACCATGGACAATACCCATATACGCCCATCTTCAGGAAACGTGAAACTTCACACAAATCCAAGCTGTTTTTTTAAATGGTCATAAAAAACAGAAACTTTAACAGATCCAAAACAAATACACAAAGAAATGAACAAATTTGAAGGCAAAACATTTAATTCCACCAAGATCACATGAAATTTAACTTAAATGCCAAAGCGTATTTTGTTCAATCACGACTACAGCTCAATTAGTCAGAGCTACAGAGAGGGCTTTAGATGCCAGCACCATCTCAGATAACGGCAGCTTTGCAGCTTAGCAAAGACAAATAAACATAATGGTGAGTTAAAGCGCATCGACTTTGTAACGTGGGCTGATTCATTCTGCGGGAGAAAGAACCATCCGATCCTAGATCACGCGTGCGGGAAGCCCGTCATTGGCTGAGTAAGCAGCGTTCGCGGACACGCTCTCCACCTTCGTCCGCGCTGTGCGTGAGGGCGTCATTCCAAAGCCCCACGTGGGGCTACCGACCGCTAACAAGACAAACCGTTAGCTAATCGCGTTATGTCCCATGGAGAGAGATCAATGCCCAAGTCCGAGCGAATGCTGCGCGCCCGGAAGGACGTAGCGGACACGGATAATGATGAGTCTTAGGTGTCGCGAGCCTGGCCACTGATCCGATAATGTACCTGCGCAATTGGACAGATACCCGCTCGCATAGCAGAGCCTACCGGGCGCAATGTAATTAAGTGTCATTCCCCAGGCAGTAAGTCTGCGCTATTATTTATTATTCAGCTTATAATTGATTGTATGGCCGCGGCCTTCCAACCCCACTACGATTAATGTGCTGCTTCTGCGCACGTAATTAATGGCCGACGTGGGTTCATGAAGAAGAAAAATGAGTCACACACAGACACATGCACATAGAAACGCATACATAAACAGATATATATGCACACCCACATGTGCACACTCACACTCACACACACACTATTCCGAACAAAAAAAAACACATTGAGTCCCGTTCACGCTGTGCTCTTAATAATAACCGGAAAGCAACTCATATCTACAGCTCTTCACCTGAGTTTGAAACGCAGAGGCGTGCTGAGTAGTTTAATCTACATGCTGTATGAGCAGCTACCTGACCGCTGACCCTCCGTGGGCGGACGTCACCCACGCAGCCCCGCCTACCGGACCAGGACCTCTGTGCTCTCTCCCTGCACCTGGCCTGACTCCGCCCACTCTCACCACGACCACACGCTGCGCCGGTGCTGCTAGTGCCCTGGTGATAAACTACATGAGAATATTAGCCTCCTGTGCTTCCCGCCCTTGCAAATGATCTCCACGGTGACGCGTCTAGATCTGGAGCACATCTGGCTTGTAACTTGATGAGGCTTTTTTAATACTCGGCAAAATAAGTATTAAAGTATAAAAGTATAAGAGAAGCTTTAGTATTTCCAGCCGAATGGAGCTGAGATTCTTTAATGGATGAGCCGAGACTCAGTTAGCAGATGGTCAGTTTACAAAGGACATGTAGAAATGTCTGTGAGCTGAAGAACAGTACGCACACTCATCCGATCTGTGCAGGAAGAAAAACGCTGAGAGAAGAGGCAGGTTAAAGGCTTCACACACAGCGCCGGGTGAACATCTGTCTCATTGTGGGCTTGGATCAGAGGGAGAAGCCCTGTTACTGGACACTGACCCTGGGCTGGTCAGGCTGGCTTCACCCGTCATGACGCCATACACAAAAGGAGCAGACTGGCAGAACCTCATCCTCTCCTTCTCCTTCTCTCTCTCTCTCTCTCTCCTCCCATCTCCCCAGCCGGGTCGGCCTTGAGTCCTCCTTTCGCCAAGGCTTCCACGCTAAATCGCTAAATGTATACAAATCTGTAGAAATGTAAATGAGAATGAGCCCTTGGGCCAGAAGGGTGTATCTCCCTTTGTGTGGTCTTCCTCTCCGTTAAGACAGGAGCAACATGGAGGCACGACACTGCTGCTGCGTTTGCATTTGGTGCGTTTAGCAGGTGGTGGAAGGCACAAAGGTTCAAGCAGCCAATTAGTGCTCCAAGTTAGAGAGAGAGAGAGAGAGAGCAAGAGAGTGGGTGTGAGTAAGAGAGAGAGTGAAAGAGAGACGGAGTGAGAGGGAATGAGTGAGAGAGAGAGAGAGAGAGAAGGAGTGAGTGAAAGGGAGGGAGTGAGAGAGAGTGAAAGAGAGAGGGACTGTAAGGTCCGTAATGAAGCTTCTAGCAGGATATCTGGAGCCATCAGCCTGCATGCAGCTCACTAACAACAGCACACTTGTATACACTATACTGCCAAAAGTATTCGCTCACCCATCCAAATGATCAGAATCAGGTGTTCCAATCACTTCCATGGCCACAGGTGTATAAAATGAAGCTTTTACAAACATTTGTGAAAGAATGGGTCACTCTCAGGAGCTCAGTGAATTCCAGCGTGGAACTGTCATAGGATGCCACCTGTGCAACAAATCCAGTCGTGAAAGTTCCGCGCTCCTAAATATTCCACAGTCGATACACAGAACGATACTTGTCTGTGTGCATTGTGCCAAGTGTGGAGGGTGGATTATGGTGTGGGGTTGTTTTTCAGAAGCTGGGCTTGGCCCCTCAGTTCCAGTGAAAGGAACTCTTAATGCTTCAGCATACCAAGACATTTTGGAGCTGGCCAGTTTAGAGCTGTCCCTTCCTCTTCCAACATGAGCACCAGAGCACAAAGCAAGGTCCATGGATGGCAGAGTCTGGTGTGGATGAACTTCACTGGCCTGCACAGAGTCCTGACCTCAACCCGCTAGAACACCTTTGGATGAATTAGAGCGGAGACTGAGAGTCAGGCCTTCTAGTCCAACATCAGTATGTGACCTCACAAATGCACTTCTGGAACAATGGTCACAAATCCCCATAAACACTCCTAAGCCTGGTGGACAACATTCCTAGAAGAGTTGGATCTGTTCTAGCTGCAAGGGATGGACCAACATCCTATTGAACCCTATGGATTAGGAATGGGATGTCACTTAAGATCATATGTGAGTCAAGGAAGGTGAGCGTATACATAGTGTATGTTCACCTCCAGCTTGAGAAATAGGTGGGGGAGGTGGAGGAGTCTTAGAGAGAGATTAGAGAGAAGGAGAAACTGAGGAGGAGAGAAGGACAAACAGAATGAAAGTTTCCTTTGTATTCTCATTTACATAAACACTTTAAATGTATATAATCTGCTCAATGCTTTATCCACTATTGTAAATGACAATTCTTGTCAGCAAGGCCTTTTGGGTGGGGCGCTTGTAGATAAGCTTTTCAACTTATATCACTCTTATCATGGCGCCACACTAAAGAGTCCTGAAGAGCAGCAGTTTGTTGCTACTGAAGCAGATATGCTAAACTCAGTTAGAGAACGTCATCCTGGCAGAACGTCATCCTCTCCTCTCTCTCTCTCCATCTCTCTCTCCCTCCCTCCCTCCTCGGCGGGGTCGGCCTTGAGTCCTCCTTTCACTAAGGTCTCCACCAACGCCACCACTGTCCAATCAGAGCGCAGGTCCCAGGTGCACGTTAGTAAAGCCAGAGATAAAGGGAGCTGTAAAAGTGAGCACGAGAAATCACAATCCAGCGCCATGGAAACGGCAGATCCACACAGAGCGCCGCACAGCACGCTGCTCAACAGCCAGTTGCCACAGCGATGCAAAGACCATTACAGCCGGACCGTTACAGCCGGACCGTTACTGCTGGACCGTTACAGCTGGACCGTTACAGCTGGACCGGTACTGCCGGACTGTTACTGTTGGACCGTTACAGTTGGACCGTTACAGCTGGACCGTTACAGTTGGACCGTTACAGTCGTACCGTTACAGTCGGACTGTTACAGCTGGACCGTTACAGCTGGACCGGTACTGCCGGACCGTTACTGTTGGACCGTTACAGCTGGACCGTTACTGCTGGACCGTTACAGCTGGACCGGTACTGCCGGACCGTTACTGTTGGACCGTTACAGCTGGACCGTTACAGCTGGACCGTTACTGTTGGACTGTTACAGCTGGACCGTTACAGCTGGACCGTTACAGTTGGACCGTTACAGTCGGACTGTTACAGCTGGACCGTTACAGTTGGACCGTTACAGTCGGACCGTTACTGCTGGACTGTTACAGCTGGACTGTTACAGCTGGACCGTTACAGCCGAACCGTTACTGCTGGACTGTTACAGCTGGACTGTTACAGCTAGATCGTTACAGCCGGACCGTTACTGCTGGACTGTTACAGCTTGACCGTTACAGCCAGACCGTTACAGCTGGCCCCTTACAGTCGGACCGTTACTGCCTCCCAGAGCTGATTTCCACACCAGCAAATGGCGAGACTGTGATGCACACAGCTGCCTCTGAGCAAGTGCTGGGGAGCCCTGGCTAAATGCTCAGTTCCCAGGCAAACAGAGTCTTGGCTGTATCCTCCATGGAACACAGCACTGTGCCGTGTGATGTTATACAGCAAGACTGCATGTTGGAAAGCTGCTCTTCCACGGAGGTCTAGAGTGAAGAGCTCTGCGTCTGCTCTAAATCCTCAAACCACAAACCCAGAGTCCATCAGCCTGTCAGGCAGATCATGTCACGATACTTTGATCTCTTACAGAAGAAATAAACAGAAGGGAGACAGGATGGGAGATGAGCGTCAAAAGAAGACAAAATGTTCCTTCGCAAGCAAGAGTCACTTGCTTGTGCCGACGAGGAGTTTTGATGGTTACAGGCTTCTGTGTAGACGGACGGCGCCTTTGGTGTCTCTGTGAGTGGGGGGTACAGGTCTAGTGGCAGAGAGACCAGGGCTCAGCCTGCCATGGACCATACCACAGGGCACAAAACGGGTCGTACCACAGGGCACAAAATGGGTCGTACCACAGGGCACAAGGGAGGGAGAGCGACGCCAAAATGTCCGCTCCTTTAATGTGCACTGTGTGGAGCTCGAGATGTATGTGGACAGGCACTAGGGGCTTTGTATAGTGGCTGGTGAGGGACATCGGTTGGGTGACGGGAGGGCCCAGGCTTTTAATAGGCTGGTTTCCCCAGGGGGCGGAGCTGCAGGGCTCCAGCACCGCCCCTCCCTCCTGCCGTTGTGCTAGCAGCAGTTTCCACTCCAGAGCAGCGGGAGCCCAGACTTCTCCTATCACACACACCACTACCCCCAGAGGAGGAAATGTGAACACACACACACACACACACAGTTGCACGAACACTGTGTTTGTCTGCTTCTATCCACACTTCTCCTGAAGGTCACTCTAACGCCAGCAGTGTGTCTTTGAAACACTTCCCCCATCGCTACATGAGGCTACAGCAGACACGCCCGTGGAAGGAAATGGCCACGCCGTGGGTCCCGATCGACCGCTGTGCACCGGACTATACCACACCAGTAAAACCAGTACACTGGACCCAGTTTAAGGAGGTCTGCATATGGGTTTATATGTGTTTGTTTGTGGTTGTTTGTGGTTATGGGGTGGGGAGTTGTGGATATGTATGTGTGAGGAGAAATGTGTTAGTATGTAGATGTATGTGTGTGTGTGTGTGTTGAGAGTCTGTGTGACATTCAGGCGCGTGTGTGTGTGTGTGTAGAGCGTGCAGAATGCCGCTGAGCAGGTGACCTTCCTGACCTCATCACCCCAGGGCACGTTCGCCCCGCTAGAGACTCATCTACACAGCCACGCTCACAGGTGAGAGTGGACTACACACACACACACACACACACACACAGATACACACACACACACACCCACCTTCACCCACACACACGCATCCACATCCACACACACACATATACACATACACAAATACACACACACACCCACCTTCACCCACAGGCACGCATTCACATCCACACACACACACACACACACACACACACCAGTCAGCAGGTCTATTTTCATGCAGATCTCTCCTCACATCCCAGGAGTTGGACCCCACAGGGAAACAGGGACAGCTAAAAATATCTCAAGCATACTTGCATTCTAAGTGCACCACTGATAGGGATTAGCTCCAGTCTGCCTTAAAACGGGTTTAAGACTAGATGTCTGCAAACTCAGCAGGTGCCTAATCCTGCTGCCTGCTGATGCAGCCTTCCTCATTGGCACGGGGCTAAATACACGCAGGAAACCTTGGACCAACATCAAGGGTCCAGGCATAATGGCAGTAGCAGCTCGAACACTGTAATACAGTGACTCATACATTTCTGACAGCATGATCTACAGGAGTTCGTATGGAAAGCTTATTCCGAAAGCCTCGCGTCTTCCTAGCGTCACTGCACCACTCCGTGTCTGAGATGATGGTGTCCCTGTAGAAACAGAGCGATTTGAGCCGCTTCCACTATACGGATCACGTGGCCCGGAGCGCGTCGGAGGCAGGAAGGGAGGAACGTTCTCCTGGAGGCACCTGTCCCCTGCGTGTCCCCCGCCCGTCCCCCGCCCGTCCCCCAGCCAGGATGATTAACGGCCTGCCTCTCAGCAGCGGACGGGTTACACCCCTCACTTCTCAATCTCCTGCTCTGAGCGGCAGCCGTGCAGACGCTCGCATGGCCCAGACGGCTCGGCTAAATCGCTGCTTCAGTGGATGATCCGACACACATGCATACACACACACACACACACACACACACACACACACACACAAATACACAGACTCACTTCAGCATGCACAATCACTCTCTCTCACACACAAACAGTTATAAGCACGCACACACACACACACACACACGAGTCCCCCTGGACCCTGTGCAGGGTGATGGATGCCAGCAGCACGCTAAGCCGTATTGATACCCCGTCAGTGAGTGCAGGCAACACACTCAATCTGCAGAGAGAGATGGTGAATTCACATACACACCCACACACACACTCTCTTCTCACTAAGTGGAAAACTCTGACACGGGCCCAAAGCACAATATCCTGCCGTGTGTATATATGTGTGTGTGAATGTAACTATAACTTCAAAAAGTTCTTTATCACACATCAACCAAGCATTTCCACACACACGTCCTATTGCCTAATGAAAGGCGGCTTCTGTCGTTCATGTGAACAACGGAAAAAATCTGTCCCGCTCAGAACGACCCGCCACTGTGCCACTGTGTATGTCCTGTTGGAAATGTCCTGCAGTGCTCACACAGCATACGAGGCAGGAAGACGGAGGCTGCTGAGACACACCACCATGTCCTGCGGGAGCTGGCTCTCTCACACATGATAGCATGACACCTACACTTCTGCTTTAGTCCACAAACCCAGCCCTCTCTGAAATGAACAAATAGAAAGGGTCAAAGGTCAAAGACATCTCCACGTGTCTCACAGCACTGCCAGATCCCTCGTGTGATGCACACTGACCTCATGCACTTCGTTTGTGCCGACAGATTTTGAAATCACTCCTCCCTGCTTAGCCCACATACCAAATGCTTATTCAAATGTATGTAAATGTAAGTTCGTGGCTCCAATGCCCAGTTTGTGTCAATCACTGGTATTGGTGTCTTTGAATTGAATGACCAAACACAATCCCACCATCAGCTTTTGATGTTTTTGGTGTAGTTAAGCCAGGACACCATCATGTTCCAGCGCAATGCAGCTACACAGTGGGAAGAGCCGGACACACAGGGGGAAGAGCCGGACACACAGTGGGAAGAGCCGAACACACAGGAGGAAGAGCCGGAACACACAGGGGGAAGAGCCGGAACACACAGGGGGAAGAGCCGGAACACACAGGGGGAAGATCCGGACACACAATGGGAAGAGCCGGACACACAGGGGGAAGAGCCGGACACACAGGAGGAAGAGCCGGACACACAGTGGGAAGAGCTGGACTGGTTGGACTGACATGTGAGTTCCTCTCTGCACATGCATCGCTTTCTGATTTGGAGTCAGTGTCTGTTGGATGGACTCAGGAGGAGGACACTGGCAGAATGGCTATTCGTTTCAGACCAGTATGAGACTCTTAATGGGAGCAGAGTCTCCTGTCTGAGGTAAGTAGCTCCACTCTGCTGTAGCTCGTATGAGTGTGTGTGTGTGTGTGTGTGTGTGTACATGTGTACAGTTGTGAAGGGCACTAGTTAGTGAACTTACTTCCACAAGTGTATATTTGTGATTCACACGATGTAGGTTGTGTGGGCGAATCTGTGTGTGTGTGTGTGTGTGTGTGGGTGGGTGTGCATGTGTGGGTGTGTGTGTGTGTGTGTGTGTGTGTGTTTGTTCACCCAAGCCTGGCCTCTGCTCTCCTGTGCTTCTATAGTATCTCCCTCACCTGATTTGCCACAGGTCAGTGTTAAGAGAGGAACGTGCAGTAGATGTGACAGATGTGAGCCCATCTTACCTCCTCGCCAGTCAGGTAGTATGCGGAGAGCAAGCCGCCGACGTAACGGATGTTCACCTCAAAGAGAGACGCCTCTCCATTCTGGGGGACACAAGCACATGAGAGAGAAAACAACACATTTGGTTTAGAGACGTCAAAACTTCGACTTCTTTCAACACACGACTTCTTCCAGTCCAAGCGTACGTCCCTAACACATGCCCAAATGGTGAGTATGTAAATACCATGACTACCTCCTATACTGACTCTAAATCCGACTCTAAATTCTGATTCTAATGAGCTGTATGGGCTGTTGGGTCCAGTATAAGCTAATGATCGGTTTGTAGACCAACAGCCACTGTTAGCAAAGGCAGAAAGGCCTGTAAATGCTACATGAGCATCAGCAGGGCACAAATTCGGCTTCCAAATGACGCTCCACCTTGTTTGCTTGTGTAATGTCGCCCTGGACATGAACTCTCTGGGAGAATGAGCCTGTATGGAAAATCGTTTGTCCTCAGAGCGTTAAAGCTGTTACCACCGGAGGCTGGCGCTCAGGAGCACAGCGGGGGTGTCAGCAGGACCAGCAGATTGCCGGGCTCGATTAGATAATATCAGCCAGCACCCCCCAGGTGACCTGGAGCGGAAGTACTTTCGGTCGAAGTCGAGTATCGACCTGTCAAAGAGTCGCTAATAATGAGGCAGAGGAACTCGGCACTGTTCAGAACGTTTTATTATCGTTGTTGGAGAAGAATGCCACGGAGCTGAGAAGCACGCCAGGCCAGGAAATGTAAATCCAAACCCATTAGACGGTGTCAATTCGTCTCGTTAGGCTACGTCTGTCATTTCTCGACGGCGTGGCCAAGTTCGTAAGCAAAGCGCGCGATATAGACTACGGAGCAGATTTAAGAGACAAGACACGCTAATTGCCTCATGCGTCCCACAGGACATGCAATATGTCACTGTAATTAGCATCACCCGGGGTTGCCAAGGGTTGAGTCGAGCTGGTGCGAACACCCTCAGAGCCAGACCGAGGATGAGGAAGTCGCAGAGGCAGGAGCAGACGAAGAGGGATTTACCCAGCAGCCACTGCGGAGGAGAGGTAGCGCTCCGTCTTCCGCCACAGCGTCTCTGCCGGGCGGCGCTGGTTTTGGCGAGTGTAATGCATGGAGGAGCCCTTCAGGAGACTGGCGATGATAGAACGAGTTAACTGTAGCATTTCGGAGTGAAATGTGTGACTTATGATGTGTAAGGAGCTTTAATCTGGTCGCTTTGGCCGCATGCCACACAGGTGAGAGACGCCACAGACGAATCTCTTCACGTTAGTCCGGTTTAGTCCAGGAACGAGCCAGAATCCCTCCACATGCTGAGTTTATTCTCACTGATCATCAAGCCATGTATGAACATGTATAACAACAACAACAAAAAAACTCATGTGTGTACATGAACACAAGGCCGTGTTTGCTTGGGGGTGTCCACAGTCTCGTGTGATTGTTACTGTCTGGATCTTGCCTGTGTGTGTCTGTGTGTGTGTGTGTGTGTGTGCGTGCGCCACAAGCTACATTTTTTTCTTTCTGTCCTCTCAATTCCCCAACTGAGATCTAATTAGCACAAACACAAGCAGCACAACCAGCATATTCCAGCACCAAGAAGACACAAAAAGCATCCGCGCGCACACACACACACACACACACAACACACACACACACACTCAACGCTTTTAACTGTGCACTGAGCATTTTGTTTACATCTTGACAGCTTCCTCAGCCCCGCGCTGCTGTACTGTTGTAGCCAAGTTCACATTAGCAGGTGTTGTTCAGGGATTCTGAAGCTCTGTGCTCATGACCAGCTGGAGTGCTGCGTGTGCTGCGTGTGGTGCTGCGTGTGCTGCGTGTGGTGCTGCGTGTGCTGCGTGTGTGCTGCGTGTGCTGCGTGTGGTGCTGCGTGTGGTGCTGCGTGTGGTGCTGCGTGTGGTGCTGCGTGTGGTGCTGCGTGTGGTGCTGCGTGTGGTGCTGCGTGTGCTGCGTGTGCTGCGTGTGGTGCTGCGTGTGCTGCGTGTGCTGCGTGTGGTGCTGCGTGTGCTGCGTGTGGTGCTGCGTGTGCTGCGTGTGGTGCTGCGTGTGCTGCGTGTGGTGCTGCGTGTGGTGCGTGTGGTGCTGCGTGTGCTGCGTGTGCTGCGTGTGGTGCTGCGTGTGGTGCTGCGTGTGGTGCTGCGTGTGCTGCGTGTGGTGCTGCGTGTGCTGCGTGTGGTGCTGCGTGTGGTGCTGCGTGTGCTGCGTGTGCTGCGCTGCGTGTGGTGCTGCGTGTGCTGCGTGTGCGTGCTGCTGCTGCGTGTGCTGCGTGTGGTGCTGCGTGTGGTGTGCTGCGTGTGGTGCTGCGTGTGGTGCTGGTGTGTGCTGCGTGTGGTGCTGCGTGTGCTGCGTGTGGTGCTGCGTGGGTGGTGCTGCGTGTGCTGCGCTGCGTGTGGTGCTGCGTGTGTGCTGCGTGTACTGCGTGTGTGTTGCTGCGTGTGGTGCTGCGTGTGCTGCGTGTGGTGCTGCGTGTGCTGCGTGTGGTGCTGCTGCGTGTGCTGCGTGTGGTGCTGCGTGTGCTGCGTGTGGTGCTGCGTGTGGTGCTGCGTGTGGTGCTGCGTGTGCTGCGTGTGGTGCTGCGTGTGCTGCGTGTGGTGCTGCGTGTGGTGCTGCGTGTGCTGCGTGTGGTGCTGCGTGTGGTGCGTGTGGTGCTGCGTGTGGTGCTGCGTGTGGTGCTGCGTGTGGTGCTGCGTGTGGTGCTGCGTGTGCTGCGTGTGGTGCTGCGTGTGCTGCGTGTGGTGCTGCGTGTGCTGCGTGTGGTGCTGCGTGTGGTGCTGCGTGTGCTGCGTGTGGTGCTGCGTGTGCTGCGTGTGGTGCTGCGTGTGCTGCGTGTGGTGCTGCGTGTGGTGCTGCGTGTGGTGCTGCGTGTGGTGCTGCGTGTGGTGCTGCGTGTGGTGCTGCGTGTGGTGCTGCGTGTGGTGCTGCGTGTGGTGCTGCGTGTGGTGCTGCGTGTGGTGCTGCGTGTGCTGCGTGTGGTGCTGCGTGTGCTGCGTGTGGTGCTGCGTGTGGTGCTGCGTGGTGCTGCGTGTGGTGCTGCGTGTGCTGCGTGTGGTGCTGCGTGTGCTGCGTGTGCTGCGTGTGCTGCGTGTGGTGCTGCGTGTGCTGCGTGTGCTGCGTGTGGTGCTGCGTGTGCTGCGTGTGCTGCGTGTGCTGCGTGTGGTGCTGCGTGTGGTGCTGCGTGTGGTGCTGCGTGTGCTGCGTGTGGTGCTGCGTGTGCTGCGTGTGGTGCTGCGTGTGGTGCTGCGTGTGGTGCTGCGTGTGCTGCGTGTGGTGCTGCGTGTGGTGCTGCGTGTGCTGCGTGTGGTGCTGCGTGTGGTGCTGCGTGTGGTGCTGCGTGGTGCTGCGTGTGGTGCTGCGTGTGGTGCTGCGTGTGGTGTGTCCTCACCCAGGGCTCGGGGGCCCATCGGCTGTGTTACCTTTTACTCTAGTAACAATACAATACAATACAGTCCTGTGGGTATGAATGGGAGGAGAGCAACATGGCAAGGGGATGAGCAAAAGCAGCTAGAATTAAAAGTCCTCCATGCGGTTAGCTGGTAGGGGGCGCTCTCTCTGCGGGCCTCGCGTCTGTTAATGGTCCTTTAATAAAAGCTGGCACAGACATCGATAATGCCAAGTCCACTTTGGCTGGCAGGACAAGCAGGCTGCTGGCATCTGTGCAGTGAACACGTGAATGAACAAGGCCAGTCACGAGGGCGGTGAGCAAACAGGCTAGCTGAGGGGGGGGTTCGTAGCTGAGCTAGCACACAGCGCTCCGATTGTGCTAGCCTGATGTTTTACGTGTGTCATAGAGACGCAGGACTTAAAGGAGTGTCTTTAGGGGACGCACGGCACCACCGCAACGACTACAGGTGAGATGTAGTTTGAAGGACAGTGGTGCTCTCAGTCGAACCGAAGGCACAGCCACAATCCACAACAGCAAAACAGCATCAATGGAACAACAGAGGTGTCCTGCAGTAATTAGAACCAGCTGGTCGTGAAAAGGTCCAATTGTTGCAGGCTGCTTGGAGTGAGTGAGCCACTGATTGGCTTAAAGCCTCGCTCCCACTGATTGGCTTAAAGCCTCGCTCCCACTGATTGGCTTAAAGCCTCGCTCCCACTGATTGGCTTGAAGCCTCCCTCCCACTGATTGGCTTAAAGCCTTGTTCAAGCCTCCAGTTTTATAAGCGTCCGTTAACACTCGCAGCCACCAATAACACATGAAACATGCTCTTTTGGGGGGAGAGTTTAATGAACCATAATAACCAGTACAACTGGCAGCCACTGTGAGAGAGCCGCTGTTTCCCATCAGGGTTTTCATTAGCAAGGCATCTACCCACTCACCTGTTCTACTGTGGCTTTGGGCAAGGAAGACTGCGGATGCCAGAGTCACCGTCAGACTCTGCTGTGTCATCCACGACAGCTGCTGCATCACCACATCCACAGGCCTCAGGCCTGGCCGTGCGACACCGCTCAGCGCGAGTGTTATGGGCAGGGCGCGAAAAGGTCGGCCAGCTCTGGCGCGAAGGCTGAGTGAGCACTCCAACCATTTGGCAACCGTCGCTGCAGGGAAAGTCCTCCATTGACAAGTAATGATGCCGCACTTTAAGCTGGCCAAGTGTTTTCTTGGCCATCATATCTCTTTGTTCTGAGCAGACTGTCCCCGTAAGAACGACGCCATATTTCATCATGCACTAGAATCCGATTCATACCGAAGATTGAAAAAACGTTTCTTTTTTTTAAAAAAAAGCAATCATTCGGAGAAAGTGCTGACGTTTATGTGAAAGCATTATCAAAGTATAATGCATTTTCCCTCCCGTTAGCTGCAGTGAATACACACTTTGCTACAGTTTAAATCCCCAAAACCAAGAAATGCTCATGCTAGCATAGTGGGAAACACATCCACCTGTCTTTGTCACGTCTGTGAGCTGTTTGGTCTTCCTGTGCAGAACGGAGCGATCCTCAAATAGCTCTTCCCAAAAATAAAGGAAGTGTCAGGATCTCATCCACCAGGACACAGCATCCGCCAGGACACAGCATCCGCCAGGACACAGCATCCACCAGGACACAGCATCCACCAGGACACAGCATCCGCCAGGCCAGGATCCACAGGACATCCATCCGCCAGGACACAGCATCCACCAGGACACAGCATCCACCAGGACACAGCATCCGCCAGGACACAGCATCCACCAGGACACAGCATCCGCCAGGACACAGCATCCGCCAGGACACAGCATCCGCCAGGACACAGCATCCACCAGGACACAGCATCCACCAGGACACAGCATCCACCAGGACACAGCATCCACCAGGACACAGCATCCACCAGGACACCCCTGACAGTGGACAGCACAGCACAACCACATCATTCAGAATCCCTCCATTCTGATTCGGGACTATCAGGTTCTAAATTCCACAAAATGTGCCACCACTTACAATAGGCTACTTTTTCATTTCCTTTTTCACACCTGTTCTTAACTCATGAATAGACCTACAGACCTTCGAAGACCTTCGAAGCTACAACAGGTGGGAGTGGCACAGACTTCAACTACAGCCTGTATTAAAAACCCAACACCTCCTGCCCCACCCTCACAACCTCCAGACCCGCCCTCACAACCTCCTGCCCCGGCCTCACCACCTCCTGGCCCGGCCTCACCCCACCCACACACACTGAAATTACCTGTGATCACAAGCGTATCTACGTGAAAACTTATCAGCTATTAAAAAGACAAGATTCAAAGTTAAAGACGTGTCTGCCAGTGCGATTATGTTCAATTACATCCAATCGTCCTCTCTTCCGATCAATCTCCATCCCCCCACCTGCTCACACAACACAGCAGTTGCATGATCGACTCATTACCCAGAGAAAACACATGAATGCCTCTCCAAAATAATTGAATCTGCACTCAAATACACACACACACACACACACACACGTTTGCCAGAAACTAAGCCGTATGGAGCTTCTACTGTGTACTCTATTCTTCCATCGATTTATTAGACAGTTCAGGTGTGGGTTGAATCTGCACTCCAGGAACCTGCTGCCTTCTCCTTTCCAACCCTCTCCTGAGGTCAGAAACCCTCTACCAGACATATAGATTAGGGTTTCTTGGAGACTGAATGCCCGAAGGAACACACACTTGGGCCCAAGCGTTTGGTACATTTAGAATATCATCTTTTTTCAAGTCTGCTTCATCAATCATTGATTCACACTATTAAAGAAGTGAGTCCAGGCTAGAAGGATCTGCTCAAAACCTGAATGGTCGTGCTTAAGGCCTGAATAATTCATCCCTTGACCACAAAAAGGCAAAAAAATCCAACACGTATCAGGAAATACAAACATCTTTGGCTTTGATGAGATTTCCTGTAGCAGACACAAAAAAACAAGGTGCCACATCCGCATACAAACACAGACAATACACACACACACAATACACACACACACAATACACACACACACACAATACACACACACACAATACACACACAAAAAACACAAACACAATACACACACACAATACACACACACAGACAATACACAAACACACAACACACACACACACACAACACACACACACACACAATACACAAACACACAAACACAAACACAGACAATACACACACACACAATACACAAACACACAAACACAAACACAGACAATACACACACACACAATACACAAACACACAAACACAAACACACACAATACACACACACACAACACACACACACACAACACACACACACACACACAATACACACACACACAATACACACACAAAACACAAACACAATACACACACACAATACACACACACAGACAATATACAAACACACAATACACAAACACACAATACACACACACACAATACACACACACACAATACACACACACACAATACACACACACACAAACACAGACAATACACACACACACAATACACAAACACACAAACACAAACACAGACAATACACACACACACAATACACAAACACACAAACACAAACACAGACAATACACACACACACAATACACACACACACACAATACACAAACACACAATACACACACAGAATACACACACAAAAACACAAACACAATACACAAACACAGAATACACACACAAAAAACACAAACACAAAAAACACAAACACAGAATACACAAACACAATACACAAACACAGAATACACAAACACAATACGCAAACGCAAACACAGAATACACAAACACAATACACAAACACAGAATACACAAACACAATACACAAACACAAAAAACACAAACACAGAATACACACACAAAAAACACAAACACAAAAAACACAAACACAGAATACACACACAAAAAACACAAACACAAAAAACACAAACACAGAATACACACACAAAAAACACAAACACAGAATACACACACAAAAAACACAAACACAATACACAAACACAGAATACACACACAAAAAACACAAACACAAAAAACACAAACACAAAAAACAAACACAATACACAAACACAGAATACACACACAAAAAACACAAACACAAAAACGCATTCAAATACAAAACACACAAACACGAAACATGCATACAAGCGTAAAACACGCAAACACAAATCACATTCAAACACAAAACACACAAGCACAAAACATGCAAACACAAAACATGCATGCAAACACAAAACACACGAACACACTGTTGCTTGGCTACCTGAATATCAGCTTCTTGTCATGTCTGACATGCCCCTGAAAGGCCCTAGTTATCTACTCTAATATTTATCAGTGTATCAGTATAACATTCTGAGGTTTTTTGTTCAGTTCCAAGCAGAACATGCAGCTTTGTCAGAGGTCATCTGAAATTATGGTCAGCAATGTTCACAAATGTTCAGAGCTGATGTGATCACCTCAACATTTTAACTGCAGCATGGATCTCAGCTAGTAAAAGAGACTCTCTCTCTCTCCTCTAGTCCAACTGAGAGAAAGAAAAGATTAAAATAAAGAAAGCAAAATCAGTTCCGCAGTACCATGGCAACAAGAAATAAAGTGTAAGATAAGGGGGAAGAGAGGAAAAGCAAAAGACACACAGGGAGAGAAGGAAAGATAAATTGAGAGAGAAAGACAGAAACAGACAGAAAGAAAGAGAGTGGTCGAGATGGTGAAAGAGAAATAAAGAGAGAGGTAGAGAAGGAAAGAAAGATTGTCAAACAGACATACAGTTCACAGAAGTATGTGCTCTCTCACAGAAACCTAACAGGTCTCCACTGACGCAGACCCTGAGCAGAGAATCCACATGCTGATTGAAAAGGACAGAAAGCCTTTCCAGAAGATTCTCCTCACGGACATTTCTGGAGCGCAAAACACGCCTCACTGGTCTAACCTTATTTCTTTTCTCCCTCTATCTGAGTGCGAAGGGGCCGTGTTGAGATTGGCGAGCAGACCCACGGTTCCCTGCGGCCTTGAGCGGCCGGGCGTTGAGCTGCGTGCTCGCTCCTCCTTACTCACACACGGGAACCTGCCAGTCACCATCATGATGAGGAGGTGAGACACAGCAGAGACACCTGAACCCGCCACTCGGAAACATTAATCAGCGCGGTTATCTCCTTTCAACACACACGCACACACCTGAGACGGCAAGGAGTGTGTGATTGCGCGAGCGCTGTGTGAAAGGAGAGAGTAAGTGACGGTGTGTTTGGCTGTATCTGTAGACGTCTATTCCAGGAGGACCAGAAGCAGCGCATATGGAGGGATGTTTATGTACAGTGTGTGTGTGTGTGTGTGTGTGTGTGTGTGTGTGTGTGTGTGTGTTTTCCACGTGTGAAGGAAAGTTTACAAGTGTGAAGAGTGCAACCTATTCAGACACAGTAATAAGACAAGTGTCCCTTGTGTGTTGAATTCACTACAATCACCCTTCACACCAGCTGATCCTAACAGACCCTCGGTAGATCCGCAACACTGTTGCGGAACGTTGCTAATCACATTATCCTGATCCCTCTGACCCGCTGTGTAAACACAGCCATCGGGACTCTCCTCTTGTTTACTTTGGCCTGGGAGACAGGAAGTGCTCAGAGTCGCTGCTCCCGCTCCCACGAAAAAACGCTCAGGACGCAGAAGACAGCTGCTGGGTGGCGGGTGGTGCTCAAGGGCGGAGCGGGTGGTGGTCAAGGGCGGAGGTCGTGTGCCCCACCCAAAGTGACAGCACCGCCTGTGTCTTGCTCACAGTGTCTGCGCGGGAGTCATCAGCGGGAGTGAGCAGGAGTAACCTAGCGGGGTAATTAAGCTCATGATTGGGGTTGGTTTTGCAGGAGTTATGCTGCTGATTTGATGAAATGCTAATGGAAAGTTACAGGAGTTCTGCTGATGAACTACTGATGCTAAGGAGAGTTAGGGATTGTTGTTGTGTTTTAACCTCTTAAACTCCTGTAAAATCTCATGTAACTCATGTAAAAGCTCATGTAAAATCTCATATAACTCCTGTAAAAGCTCATGTAAAATCTCATATAACTCCTGTAAAAGCTCATGTAAAAGCTCATGTAACTCATGTAAAAGCTCATGTAAAAGCTCATGTAACTCATGTAAAAGCTCATGTAACTCATGTAAAAGCTCATGTAAAAGCTCATATAACTCATGTAAAAGCTCATGTAACTCATGTAAAAGCTCATGTAAAAGCTCATGTAAAAGCTCATGTAACTCATGTAAAAGCTCATATAACTCATGTAAAAGCTCATGTAACTCATGTAAAAACACATTATACGACTGGGGGAGTTTGAAGCTAAACACGAGCTGTGTGTTTACCGTGTCAGACATGGATGTCTACTGAACTACTGCTCTGGAGAGCTGTGCACCCAGTAAAGTTTAGTGTTTTATGCTTATGCAGTTGGGAAGCCTTCAACGGAGCCTCTGGTTAGGTGTCAGGGTGTGTTGGATGGGGATCTTCTGCGGAGGAGTGAGTAGGCTGTTCGGGCTTTGTTACGTTGTTTGTTCGGGCCTTCTGTGTTAGTTTCTGGTGCCGTGTGCCGTGTTTGATGTTACCGTGTGAACTCCAGGACCAAACAGTGCGGAGACACTGGCTGCCAAGACTGGATCTAAGCCACAGCGCTTCATGTCCGTGAGGACATCAAGCAGGACTTAGCCAGCAAGTCCTGATTTAAATGGATCAAGGCCCCTGCTGTGTAAGCCGGCGCGTGCCACTGTCAGCCTGAGATCCTTGCCTATAGAGCGCTATGCAACACAGCAGCAAGTTGTCCATCGGTGGGCACGCGACCTGCTTTAGGGCCGACAGGACCCCGTAGCAGGCTGACTGAAGGCATACAGAGACAGATAGAACCAGAGAGACAGAGAGAACCACAGAGAGGGAAGGAGAGATGGATGGAGCAGCGTCTGTCTGAGAGGGAGAAGATCTGAGGGCAACCTGTGCCTTGGGTGTTTCTGACAGGCAGTGATGAGAAGCGGTCTGACCAAGCTCTCTACACCTCCACTCCACTCCCTCTCTTCTCCTCTCCTCTACATTTCTACTTCTTTCTGCCCTCCTATCTCCTCCCCTCCCCTCTCCTCTCTTCTCCTTTCCTTTCCTCTCCTATCTCCTCCTCTCCTCCCCTCTCCTCCCCCCCCCTCTCCCCCCTCTCCTCTCCTCTCCTCCCCTCTCCTCTTTGCTGATCTTGTCTTGCCGTCTCTGAGCTATCTTACTACGAAACCTTCAGCTTTTCAAATCAGTGCTAGAGAGAAAAGGACAGACAAAGAGAGAGAGAGAGAGAGAGAGAGGGAGAGACAGAGACACAGAGAGAGAGACAAAGAGAAAGATAGAGAATGAGAGAAAGACAGAGAGAGCAGGGGGTAGGGGTGGCATCTGCTGGTGATGTAGCACCTCTATTACAGCATTGCTACATTAATCTAATTACAAAGTGTGTGTGTGTGTGTGTGTGTGCGTGCATGTGTGTGTATGTGTGTGGAAAGCAGAGAACTAGGCAGAGAGAATGGGTTCAGAGAGCCAGAGAGATAGAAGTATGCTGAGAGGCTGACACTGTCAGTAGTGCGTCCCTCTGATTGACACTGTCAGTATGGTCCCCTCCTACTGACACCGTTAGTATGTCTCCATGATTTTCCTGTCAGTACGCACTTGCGGGCTCCAAATAGCCATCAAGATCCACAACTATATACTCAAAATACCCTGAAGGATTTATGTACGCAGTGCAGGGTAACCTTAAAAGACGCGCTGCGTTCCCCAGGTCATTAATATGCAGACGTGTTAGTGCAGTTTGCGTGAGCGATGTCAGTGGTGCCTCACACCTCCTAATGATGGTGGAATGGTGTGGTAGGAAGTAAGGAAGCATTAAAACCTGCTTTGTGCTATCAGAGCCTCCTGCTATGGACCAATGATGAGGATAGATAGCCAAACAGTCCTCCTTTCTCTCCCTCCTCACTCCCTCACTTTATCACTCTATCTCTCTCTCGCTCCCTCTCTCTGCCGCGCTCGTTCTCCTTCCTCCCGAACGGATGACCTTGGTGCACTCTGTCCTCTGAAGAAGTCCATTATCACGGGATTACTCTGTGAAGAGGCCGTGCCCTTTCTGTGCCTCTTTCAGTTTCCCTCTCACTCTCTCGCTCTCTTTCTCTCCCTCATCCTTTGCTCCATCTTAGGCATTAAACCCAATGCTGGCATTGAGGGCCCTACAGAGTCTGGATGAAAAGACACCAAAGAGCTGGCGGGAACGTACCGCTGAGGTGAACAACATGGTCTGCCTGTGTCAGCAGCCACCCAAGAGGCCTTCCCACAAGCCTTTGGGCTGGTCTGGCCTGCCCCAATCAAACAGCAGGTTGTGGGAAATGACTGATTCTGACGGAGTTTTCGAATCGATTGTAATTCTCTGCAGAAGCACCAGGGCGGCGATGGGGCTTTGGGACGGAATGCGCAGAGCTGATAAGCCTCGTTGAGGCCCTACTTTGTTTATCGGAGCAAGGAGCTTGATTTCATTATCTGTTTATTTGGGTAGCTATTAGGACTGACAATAATGAGAGCTGGTTTACCTGGAGTTCGTACAAATTCGACATTAATCACTTCGCTCAACATCAAGAATGAAATGGTAAACAGCAGTCATAGGTTCTGTTGCTGAGTCTAGTTTGTTGGGGCTGTTCTGTTCTTCTGTGTTAAGGATGATTGTTCTATAGTTCTAATGGTTCGATAAGTGTTCTGAAGGTTTGGTAGTGCATTTAGGGTTTATTAGTGGTTTGAGAATGGGGAAGTTCCTTTGTTTGGTAAGGAGGGTTGATTCATTTGTTGGGGTATTCTATGTGGACAGCTGAGTAATTTATTGGAATGTTCTGTGTTGACGGTTGGGCAGGTTGTTGTAGGAATCCTATGCTGTGTAGGTTGTTGGGGGATATGTGCTGTGTGTTGGGTAGGTTTCTGTGCTGTGGACTGGGTAGTTTGTTGGCAGGTTATGTGGAGTGCAGTGAGGTGTTTTGCGTTCTGTTTTTTGCACTCTGTGGTGTACTGATTAGATTGATGGTTAACCCCAACCCCACTGTGTCCTGTTTTGAGCATTTTGTTCAGTGCTGACTGTTGTTAGCTAGCGTTAGCGTTAGCGAGTGTGAGGATGGCTCTGACTCTTACTGAGTTCAGGTCCAGGTTGTTGATCACCCATTCTTTAGCCTCCCTGTAATCCTCCGTCAGGCCCATGATGTACAGTGTGTCCAGAGAGTCCACGATAGTCGCCCCCCGGAGGCCACCTGCACACACACCATAACATACATCATTAAAACAAGAGAAATACACACATATCTGCACACACGCGTGGACAGACACACACATACTCACACTGACTAAATTATACATTTATTTGACATTTACCATGCAGAAATATTACATTTTATTCAATGTTTTTACAAATTCATCAATGAAATATAAATGAAAGGCTAGCGCTACTGTGGGGAGAGCTGATCTGATCTGCACCAAACCACTGTGGCTCTCCCACGTTTCGGAACCGAAAAGTAAAATAATTGGCATAATGCAAAAAAGTCACAAGCTCAGCTGCCAATCTAACACCCTATCAAGGCTAATGAGCAAGGCTAAAATCAACGGCGCTCCTCTAATTAACACTGAAGCCCACAGCTTTACCACCATCGCAGGGATCTTCATGTGCTCTTAAATGGCAATAACGAGTCAAAACAATGCTGCTGATCTGAGCTGAGGGCTGAAGTGTTTGCTCTTGGGCCCGATAGCTTCGCGCTAGCTTCCCCCGTCCAACGCTTTAGCTTTTAGACACGTTTAATTTTGAAGTTATAAAATTGCCTTCGTAACTTTAATGAGAGATTCCCCCCGGGGGCTTTTCGTTCAGTATGGGAAAACGTTCAATCAGACTGGTTTTAGGTAAAGGAAACGTTTCCTAGAGAGAAAATATGAAGTACCACTTGAAAACAATGTCTTCATTGCATTAGCGAGAAAGAAAGTCTGCAGAGGAAAGAAGGGACGAGGAGAATGTCATCAGCGACTACACAGAAGACTAGAGACTAGTGAGGGCCTCGCACAAGCACGGCTGGAAAAAATGGGGCAATTATGAAACAGTGTTTGCCCTGTGTTTGCGATTTGTTAAAAAAAGGAATGAATCTAACAGACCTTCAGAAAACTCTGTATTATATACAGTATAATTAATGAAGAGCATAAGTAATCGCTCAACCTGAATTCAGGAATGGAACACAGATAGGTTTGACCCGCTGCATCCAGCTACGAGTGGCCTGCGCTTGCATATTCTGCAGGAACAGAACACGGCATGAGTTAATGACGCCCGGTTGGTCATCGTGGCGCTGCATGCGCAGCTCACTCATGATGCAGTTTTAGCGCAACGCTCTTCATTTCGAGCTGCCTTGAAGAGTCAAGACCTTGGTGGTTACGCGGAACCCAAACTGCTTTTCTGCAGTGTTCCTCGGAAAAAGATCTTCAGCGGTCAGTAAGACCATAACAATAACATGATCGGCCTGCTCAGCGCAGATGAGGTGGGAACTGAAACAGTCAAAGGGTTCTCCGCAGGTGATCAGCACCGCGGTGTTGCCACTACATTCACACCAGGTTGAGTGATGCATTATTTGAAGAAATCCATGGCAACGCGCGCCCTTGCAAGAGCCGTCAGCGAAGGGACGCTTTTGTGTCGCCGCTAACGGACGGCGTCAAAAGACCAGGGGAGGGAGGAGGAGGAGCGGTGGTCTCTCGCCCTTCTCCACACCCCTCCTTTTCCGTCTCTCACTTCGTTTCTTTCTCTCCCTCCTTCTCCCGCTCCACTCTCACATTATCAGCTCGCTCTCTGACACAGCAATTATCAGTCCCGCATGTCACTTGTAATCACTCGATATTCCCAAGTCGGTTTCTCTCTCCGTCTCCTCTATCGTCAGCCTCTCATCACCGCTTACTTACAGGGCCATGTGCGTGAGTGTGATGTAGGCACGTCCACGTCTTCAGATAACGTCCGACTCTAATCCTGATGCACACTACCAGCCGAAGGGGTTAAAAGACCACGGGTCCAACAGGACAGGTCTCGTTTTCCGGAGGGATTAGAATCTGGTGCCATGGCCCAGTTAGTTTTAGCTCATTACTAAAAGTGTAGCATATGGCTGAATAGATTTATTCTCACTTGTCTCCAGAGTTGCCAGCACTGCACGTTTTAGTTTGTCTCTTGTGGTTGTCAAATGTGGCTCAGAATGCATTTACACTTTAATTTCCATTTCCAACTCCATAAGATAAGATAACCTCCATCCACATGTACATACCTGACATTCAGCGCTCTCAGCAAGACGGTATCTGACGGCCAGACGCCGTCCCTCTCCAGAAGCCCCGCCCTCTAATAAAGGCCCCTCCCTTACTCCTCCCTTTCACCTCCAGCACCACACCCCTCCTGCTTCCGGACACGCCCCCAACCCCCCAGTACCGCCTGCAGAAAGCAGAAAGCCCTTCCTGCGCCAGGATTTAAATGTGACTGAGCATACAGCTCCGTTGGCCCATGCATGTGTCTGTGTTTATACTCCGAGGACGAAAACAGAACAACAGGAAGTATAATGACATTGCATGGAAATGTGGGGAAATGGGGGGAAAAACAGATGAGTGGATAATGTAGCTGGTGTTTCGCTGCTCCAAGGAATGGCGAACTCTGATTGGAAAGCAAAGCTAAGCTCCTCCTGATGGATGGGCTCCATGAGGAGAAGGGGCAGATCGATCCATCACTCCGCTCTGCCAGCCGTTCTGACAACAGCCCCATGGCTGCAGGACCTGATTCATTCCATGCTCCCTATAGCAGTACGGACCGCTCACACACACACACACCCACGCAGTCTCAGGCTCCCAACACACACTCAGGGCCCTCAGGCTCCCAACACTCACTCATAGACTTTGAATACGCGCAAAACTGAAATCATAACACAGACACCCACCGGAAGCCCTTTGCCCGGCCAGGCTCACCTTAGTGCAACACGAGGCATCGCTCTGCAGCAGCCTGATGGTAAATGCTGCACTGCACCGTGGCAGTGGCCATCATGGAGCAAGCAGGTGCCAGTCAGAACTGGCCCCCCAATCAGCAAAGAGGAAGAAGAGAATATAAAGAGATTCAATTGCGGTGGAACAATTCGCATGTCAATGATACTAAAGGACACAAGAGCTGAAATGATGAGTCTCATTGAGGCTTTCGAGTGCTACAACAGTTGCCAGGTGTGTGCCAATTATCAACTTGATGGCACATTAAATTCAATGCGGTTTAGTTCAGTTGCTTTAGTGACATGTCCTTAATTGGCCAGGGAGCAGCACTGCCAAAGCAGAAGCCGTCGTCTCCTGCATGAAGAAATCCGGAACGCAAACCCTGCGATTCCCACTGGCTCCAACTGGTCCAAGGCAGCAATAAAACTGCTTCATTTGTCCCCGGTCAATGGAAGCTTTTACTGTGTGTGGGGGAAAGGGTGTGTGTGTGTGTGTGTGTGTGTGCGTGCGTGTGTGTGTGCGCGTGCGTGCGTGTGTGTGTGTGTGTGCGCGTGTGTGTGTGCGTGTGTGTGTGTGTGTGAGACGTAAACTAATGTCTTGGATTAAGAGAACAGCAATCTGCATGCATGTTGGTCCGTGTGTGTTTATCGAGCTGCTGGTGACATACTGGTCGAAGAGTTCATGAATCAGGAATGACAGAGCAGTTGTAGGGGTCAGAGCCTTCCTAACCCTGAAGCGAACGCATGAGAACACCTCCCAGCCCTGGACTGGGGAGATTAACCCTTAAGTGGATGGGTGTGTCACCTCTTGTTTGTACACACCTCGGGGTCATTAGTGACCTGGCATTTCAATTGATTTACCAACTATTTTTTTTATTGGTTAATTGCTCTAAACAAAAAGAGATGGGGGCATAAAAGTGATATAAATAAAAGCGCGTTACATATTACATCCTGCTCTCTGAGCCCAGGATGCACCGCTCATCTAACGCGCCGTGAACAGGTCCAACTCCAGCAGGCGCAGCCCAGACCGCCGCTGCTCCCCGGCAACAGGCAGCGTGGGCGTCGACACAGACAGCCGCTTCCTCGGGTGGCGCTGAGACAGAGCGCGTCAAAGTCAGTCCCTGAAGAGCAGGGGGCGGGGCCAGCCTGACAAGACAGCTGTGGTTGGACGGCTGTCTCCCGTGTCCCAGCGCTGTCCAGCATGGAGGAGTGTGTGATTGCACAGGCTCTGCTCGCTGTTATGATGATTGCGTGTGACTGTGCACAAAACACGGAGCCAGTCGGTGGGGTTTAATGGTGGGCACGCACATGCGTGTGTGTGCGAGCGTGCGTGCGAGCGTGCGTGCGTGCGAGCGTGTCTGGAGAGGAGGGGAGGGCCGCACCTTCACCCTGAGACCTTTCTCAATTTGATCTCTCTCTTTCATTCATTCTGTCTCTCACTGACACACACACACACACACACACACACACACACACACAGCTGTCTATGGCAAGCACTCTGCATAATTAGTATTTTGATGCTGTAGGTTTTACTGCAGCGCATATTGCTTTAATTGCTGCCTTTCTCTCCCTCTCCGAGTGCCCTTGTGTTATTCCTGCTGACTCTAATCAAGCCAAACACACGCACCTCACCAGCAGGCGCACACGAGGGTCTGGGTTCAGCCGGAAAACAGTATAAAAAAAAAAAAAGGGAAACAACATCTGAGCTGGCTTGTTAATGGGATAGAAAAAGAGAATGAGGGATACAATGTGCACAACACACACACACACACACACACACACATCTGGTTGGCTGATGTTAGGGGCCATGTCTACATGTGCTTGGCTTAGAGGATGATGAGTCTCTCCAGCATGAGTGGCAGGTGCCCGGAGCACTTCTCCTACAAGAGGCCCCGCCCAGTGGTGAGGTACATGGGTAGAGAGGTCACACACACACACACACACACACACACTTCTCCTACAAGAGGCCCCGCCCAGTGGAGAGGTACATGGGTAGAGAGGTCACACACACACACACACACACACACACACACACACACACACACACACACACACACTTCTCCTACAAGAGGCCCCGCCCAGTGGTGAGGTACATGGGTATAGAGAGGTCACATACACACACACACACACACACACACACACACACACGTATGCACATGTACACACACGCATGCACATCAGTGCCAGAAGCCGCAGTCCTGGGTACCAGTGGCACTCGGATACACATCTGCACACTGTTAAAACGCTTACATGCTGCTACACGTCTGCACGACGCTACTACACACAGTTTATCTGATCTGACATTTTGCTCATTTTGAGAAGTGGTTGAAACTTGGTGAATCAGATGAGGCGCATTAGAGCAGCTGGAATGACGTGTGCAGTGCAGGCCACGTCCTGGTTGGGTCCTGACAACAACAACAAGACAGTCGTGCTCCCCACTGCCACACGAGGCCACATGGCGTCAGTGACGTTCCTGCTGTCTTCCTTTCTTAGAAGCAGGGAATGTATTTAAAAAAAAAAGAGAGAGAGAGACAAGTTTGACAAGCCTAAAAGTGACAAGTCTGAACCTGTGCCAAAGGACTGATACACTCTGCAGTGAATACAGCTTTTAAACAGGTGCCACTGACAGTCTATTACAATGAGGTAATGGAGATGGTGTGAAGTAACCATGGCCTGTGCATGTTTGTGAATGTGGGTAGTGGATAAAAACTGCTCACTAAACACCATCGCCAAGCTTTTCTATAGGACACGAATACATTTTTCCCACAGCCAATTAAAAACAAACACAGCCAACCTAATTCCAGAAAGGGCCTGCAGCCTGGACCAATTAGCTACAGGCTCTTAGGAAACCATAGAACACCATCTTATTAACTGGTCTATGGCCACTGATCTGTTACAAAAATAAAAGCCATTTCATAGGCAAGTTCAGGTACTACACACTCAATCTTGTTTCCATGGTTACTAATGCAGAGAAACTAATAATATAATTTTCAGAAGGTCTCAGAGGGTCAGAGTCCCCCTTCTCTACCTCATTCTATCTAATCCGGACAGGTAATTGAAATTAGTCCACCACAGGAAAAGTCCTCTTTTTCTGCGGAATATTAAATCAGAAACATATTAAAATGGAAATTCACACAAAGGGCCTCTTTATCTCTGACATGATTAGCGGACACTCCACTTAATTAGCCTTTGATGTAAAAGCACCTTGAAGATTCACCTTTAATTTCACACCAAATTATATTGCCCCAATAAAACGGGTGACACTGGCCAAAAAGCTACGCGGAGCGGATCTACAGTCAGCGTGATCGGTGCGTAGGGTTGGGATTATTTTGTCTCATCTCTCTATCCATCTTGTCTCTCTGTCTCTCTCTCATACTGATTTACTCTTTCACTACTGACAGCCCCATCAAAATGTCATGTGACACCCTCTACGTGGCTCTGTCCCTCACGCACGCACGCACATACGGTACTGTGTGCAAAAGTTAGAAGAAATTGCAAAAATAGAAGTGTTAGTAGTTTTTGTCAATTAACAAAAAGCAACGTGAATGAAAAGTCTAAATCAACTCAATATTAAATGTGACCACCCTTTGCCTTCGAAACAGCAACACATCCTCCACTTGCACAAAGTCACAGAGTTTGCAGGATTATAGTCAGGTGGATGATTCATCAATAATAGCAAATAAGTGATAGTGATCATATGTGGGTTGAAACACAGGCATTAAGTGAAACAGAAACAGCTGTGTAGGAGGCCTGGAGCTGGGTGGGGAAGAGCCCGACGGGTGGAGGTGAGGTTGTGGAAGCTTCATGTCACGGGTCATATAGCATGGCAAGCACAGCACAAAGACACGAGGTAGTTACACTGCAGCGAGGTCTCTCCCACGCAAAGACTTCAAAGCAGGGGGGGGTTGAGATGTGCTCTTTTGAAGAAGCACAAAGGAACAGGCAACGCTGTGGACCACAGACGTAGTCGTCGCCCAAGGACACTTAGTGCAGCAGATGAAAGACACATCATGCTGACTTCCCTCTGAAATCAGGGAGGTTCAGAACCGGGAGAAACCAGTAGGACCCAGTAACACCCATCTACTGTTCTGAGAAGTGGTCTTCATGGAGGAATTGTGGCCAAAAAGTCAAACCTTTGATGCAAAAACCTGGCCAAGCAACTCAACCATGCACAAAACAGCAGAACTGGGGTGCAGGAAAATGGCAGCAGGTGGTCTGGAGTGATGAGTCAACGTTTGAAATATTTGGCTGTAACAGAAGGCAGTTTGTTTGCTGATGGGCTGCAGAGATGTACAGTAATGAGTGTCTGCAGGCAGCAATGGGGAGTGGAGGAGGTTCCTTTCAAGGTTGGGGCAGCATTTCAGCAAATGGGAGTTAGAGATTTGGTCAGTATTACTTATGTCCTGCATGAAGTACAAGCAGAAACACAAGCAGATACCTACGCACCATGCAGTGCCTTTAGGGAGGTGTCTGACTGGCTCCAAATATATTCTGTAGCAGGGCAACAACCCCAAACATACAATCCTATTAAGGAGCATCTCAAGCGCAGAGGAGAACGAGGAGTCCTGGAAGTGATTCAGCGCCCCCATGGCACTGATCTCAACATCATCAAGTCTATCTGGGAATACATGAAGTGGCAGAAGAATCTCAGTAGGTCTACATCCACCATAGACCTGTTAGTTCTCCAAGATGTTTGGAACAACCTCCCTCCTGAGTTCCATCCAAAACTGTGTGGAAGTACCTAGATTCATTTATTCTGCTTTGAAGGCAAAGGATGTTCACACCAAATATTTGTTCACTGACAAAAATAAACTTTTAACACTTCTATGTCTGAAAGCATTTTTAGTGAATATACTTGGGTAACATTATGTAGTTTAACTATAGCCTGTAGTGTATAAAGTTCAGTACTATTGCAAGTATGTTCATACAAGGATCTGTTGCAGTATTCTGAAGGTTGCTGGCATCATCATCATCATCATCGTGCTTTTCCTGGATAGTGTAAGCCAGTCTGTAATGAGAGTGGGAAACTCGTGACCCTTCTGGTGACAGAGATTGCTCATTTCACACCTCTCACACATGCATATATTTGCAGTTTGGAAGACAAATCAAAACTTGTAAACAACCGACCTCCCAGAAACAAACAAGCACCTGACCTTGGTAGCCAATGAGAGGTGTTTATGCCCACTCCAGCTTGCATGAAAAGCTGATAACATATGTTTGGGACTTTCCTGATTAGTTATGATGCAGTGGTTGTTGACATGCAGCCAAAGGCTAAGATGTTATACTGGAAACCAGAGTATGAAGTACAACGTTGATAGCATTTGAGGAATAATGAATGAGGATTGACCAAATGCTTTAATGTTTATGTCGGCTATCTGGCCCTAAGCTGATGAAATCTGCTTGCAACGGTGAATCTACTCCGTTGAGGCAAAGATGAGTTCACAATTACACAGGATTATAAATAGATATAAAAAGCAGACAAAGTGATTCAACAGAAGGCTGTTCCCAGAGGCCTTGTAGAGTTTAAAAGCTCATGGGAATGACACAGAAAGTGTGATGAACTGTCGAACTGTGGCTGCAGGTCACCACGGGGCAATACAGGCCTCTGGCTCAGGTAACTGTGACCCAACCCCCCCCCCCCCCGATTCCTACCAAGCAGGGGCTGGAGATTTTTCTGAGTGGCATCACCACTCCATTCTCCTTTTCTTCATATACACATCGGCTATTATTCATCTAAATCCATCAGGATCTTGATTAAGGATCAATATTGTGCCTCGTCATCCCAAAGAGATATGAGACAGGATACTGATCTTAGACACCGCAGGACGAGGTCTTTACTCCAACACAACACACACCCTCTGCTTCCATCTGTTTTGATCTTAGCCACTGTCACGAAAAGCTGCTTATCCTTTTTAATCTTCCTGCCTCATGGTCTATTTGCGAACAGTTTTTTTTTATTATTATCTGGGTTTGTAACGCTCCCTGCTGAATCCCAGGCACACATTCTGTTTTCCAACTTGCTTCCTCCTGCTGTCTTTAATCCACAGAGCAAAGATGCATGCTGATGTGATCTGCTCTGTCATTCGCGGCATTAGCCCAGGACACCCTGACCTGCTTGCTGGTGATCACAGACAGCTAGAGTCAAAACGACATGCACAATACGAAAATTGACTGTCTGCTGAATACCCACTGTCGTCTGCTGCTCGATCACCTCGCTTTGATTCTGCATTATGAGATTGTTTCTGGACATGCCTTTTTTCATTCAAAACACAAAGGGCCGTTCCAAACCCAACAGGTTCACGTCTCATTCAACTCAATTAGCTGCCGTCAGTCTTGAATCAATCGGGCTCCTCCTGGAATGACACCCCTGGTCCAGACATCTAACACATTAAAAATGATCAGTGCAGCATAATTCTGAAAACAAAAACAAAAAAGAAACAAACAAAAAACATGCACGTTAACTTCCCACGAACTACGTAAAATCACCCGACCATTTCTGAACAGTAACGACATAGAAGATCTTCTAGGCTGTGGCGCAAGGAGAACAGTGAACCATTGTGACATCATAGCCAGGCGCCACGCGCCACGCCGACAGCCATGACGCTGTCACAGTGCCTACTTTAAATGCATCCAGGGCCAACGGCCCCTGGCCCCGCATTTCATATGCAATAAGAGATGCCGAGCTGAGATGTCTCCTGCACCGAGACGCCTGTCTATGGCAATGAAGTCTGCGGCCTCCAGGCTTGGGCAAGCACCCAGTCGTGCTGCTCCAGCTGAGCCGGCTCACGCCCCGATTTGCATGTGTCACTTGGAGAGTAAACAGGAAGCCGTCAACCCACATTAGGAAGCTCTGGCAAAATACACAGGATAGTAGTAGTGTAGGAATCACTCATGCAGAATGATGTCTCGTAGGAGCTGGTTAGAGACCAGCACACACTACACAGAAAAGAGCAAAAAAATTCAGTAAAAGAACATTCAACATACGGTGGCTTTTATTTAAAAAATTTGAATTTAGCTTCTTCCACACACTCTATATATGTATAGTGGATTCAGAAAGTTTTTACACCCCTTGCTGCAAACTTTAATGTATTCTATTGTGGATACTGGATACATGGAAATTTGTTTTTATGCATTAATCTACACATAATGATTAAGCAAAAAATGTTTTTTTTTATTCACAAAAGTATTCAGATCCTTGGCTGCGGCACTCCAAGTTGTGGTCAGGTGCATTCAATTTGCTTTAATTATCCTTGACATGTCACGGATAATGTCAAGGATAATTAAACTCAGTTGGCGTTCACCTGTTGCCATTTAAATTAATAGGACATAGTTTGAAAGGCACACACTTGGGTATATAAGGACCACAACATTTTACACAGCATTGTCAGGACAAAAACCGAACCATGAAGTCCATGGAACTGATCAGGGAAAGTATAAGAAACTATTTATAAGGATTTGCATGTGAAGAGGGTCAGAGTGGCTTCAATAGTTTTGAAACAGAAGAAACAACCTTGAACATTTCTACAATTGGCTGTCCAGCCAAGATGGGCATTGGGGAAGAAATGAGTTGGTCAGGGAGGTCAGAAAGATCCCGATGGCCACTCCAAAAGAGCTCCAGGAATAAAAAGGCATATGACGGTCTGGACTTTGCTTAGCACTAAAGAAATCTGGCAACATGTGGGGAAAGATTCTCTGGTCTGATGAAATTTGAACTCTTTGGGCAGAACAGCAAGAACTATATCTGGCAAAAAAGGCATTGCATACCACTTGACTCATACTGTCCCTACAGTGAAACATGGTGGTGGCTACGTCACGCTACAAGGGTGATTCTCGGCATCAGGGACAGAGAGACTGGTATCAGTTGAGGATCAGATGAATACAGCCAAATACAGGATCTATCCTGAAAGAAAACCTCCAGAGTGCATAGAACCCCAGACAGGGGTGTTCGTCTTTCAGGACAACAAAGACCAAAAAGTGTATGTGGTTTAGATCACATCTCTCCGACAACAGTTTTCTTTATTTATAGGTTGAAATCAGAACCAAGTACATGCGGTGTTCCTCAGGGTTCAGTCCTCAGCCCATCGCTCTTTATTATCTATATGCTCCCAATTTGACATACGTGAGCCTCCAGGGAACCTCCTGCATTGGTGTTTTGGAGTGTTTGGCAGTCAGAACATTTTGTCTGGCTGAGAATTTCTTGAAACTGAATAATCCTAATCAGTCTAGGACTAATTGTGTCACCAGCTACCCTAAAGAAAGTCCAACAGTACTCCCTGAAATCCCAGAATTCACCACTTCTTCCTTGGCTCACGTTTGTATTATTTTAGACCATACGATCCTTTGATTGCCAACTTTAAAACTGTTGCATTCTTTCATCTTACGAACATTCCTGGATTGTGTCCCTCGCTTTCCCACGGAACTGAACTTCATATTCACACATTTATCACCTCCCAACTGGATGGCTGCAGGGTTGTTCTCCACTGGCTCCATGAAGAAGAGGCTGCACCTTCTCTTCTGTGAGGGCCCTATCCCGTATTTAGCTACCTTTAGTGTACTTAACTGCATATTTTCCTTTGTCCTATTTTAAGTCTGTCTCTCTTTATTTTATTTTGTCATGTTCTGTCTTTTTTCTTTGTTCATTGTTATATTACACTGCTTTATCTGTGTTCGGTGACCTTGGGAATTTTGAAAGGCGCTTGTAAATAACATGCTTTTATTATATTGTTATTAAAAGGACACTGGAGTGGCTTCAGGGAAGGTGTCATAATGTCCTTGAGAGGCCCAGCTAAAGCCCAGACTTAAAACCCATCGAATATCTGCAGAGAGACCAGAAGATGGCATTTCTCAGATGCTTGCCATTCAATCTGATGGATTGTAAGAGGATCTGCTGCAAAGAGCAGGATAAAGTGCCCAAATCCAGGAGTGCAAAACTTGTTGAAATGTATCCAAGAACTCCTGCAGCTGTAATACCAAAGTATAAAAGGTCTGAATACTTTCTCAGTTGGTGTGTGTGTGTGTGTGTGTGTGTGTGTGTCCTTCCCTGGATTGTCTTTTACCTTCAAGCTCAGGTCCTCTACCAGAGGCCTTGGGGTTCTGAGAGACCTGTATGTAGTATTAGTGCTTTTCCCAATGCTCTTCTGGACAAAGATCTTGAATGCTGTTCCTGGGAATTGCTGGAGCCGTTCTCCCAGTTTGGGGGGCAAAGCCCATAGTGTTCGTATTCCAATGGGAACCCATGTTGCCAATCACCTTCCACATTGTTTCTACTTCTCCTTTCAGCCTGTGGTATTTCTGGAGCTTTTCATGTTCCTTGTTCCTGATGTTGCTATTATTTGGGGTTGCCAAATCTATCACTACGGTGCACTTCTGCTATGTCTCCATCATTACCATGTGCTGTTAGCTTTCCATTTCCATGTCAGTTTGTATCTGGTTTGTCTGATGGGACTCCAGCTTAGTCATTCTCCAGCTTCAACTCAATTCCACTTTTCCACTCCCAATCTAAAAGGTGCACTGTGATCAGTTTCCTTGTCTTGATGTCAGTGGCTTCTATCTCCACGTTAAGCCAGTTTATTATGCCTAATAATAGGAATTCATAGGAATTCATATATATGGTTGACCTGCTGTTGTAAAATAGGTCAAAAAGAATCAGTAAAGACTTTACAACTTTCTTGTTCTCCGGCCCCTGTTCTGAGCGGGTGTAGATTAAAGTTCTGCCCCCTGGGCCTGGGGCAAATAGGGAGGTTCTTTTACGCTACATTTGTGGCCCCAGGCTCCTCCACAACATGAAAAGGTGCTCTGTCCATTCCAGTAGGCTGAAATTAATGCTAAAAGACATCTCACTCTCCTTTATGAGGGGGAGCTAAGTGGATGATTTCATCACATTTAAAGCTGCATATTATTTTCTTGCAATCAATGATCCCTTTAACCAACCCTTGCATTGTCTCAGAAACGTCCCTGGGGATGTTGGGGGGTCTGATCCCACTAGAGGTCACTATAGTGCAGTGCATGACAACAATAATTATAATTTAACAATAATGTGGCGTAACAAGTAATTCTGTTTTCCCCCACATCTTAGATTGTTTTATTACGTATGACAACTAGAGCACTGCACTGTAATTTTAAACAAATTTCTGTATGTGTTGCATTAGGGCCGATACTGTTGCAACAGACTTCAGGTCAAGGGGCGGGGCCTCAGACAGAAGAGAAGCATCAGGTTGGACAGCAGGTTGTTACCATGGTGCTTATATCAGTGTGGACGAATGTCACACTCCTCCCACATTTATCTGCTTAACTGCCTCACTGGGAGCACTGGTGAAGATGAATAGGGACAGCTAATCCAACGTTAAGCCACACAGGGGACTATTAACACAAGGGGAAAAGACCAACATTTGCTTAGTTAGCGTTTTTTTCATTTCAGCTCCGGCTAGAGGCTAGATGTTGCTCAGCCTTGTTTCGACCCTTGGGGGGGGTATAGGTGATCTGCGATACAAATGATAACGCAGAGGGTCAGCACAGACAGGTCTTAATGAAACGCCTCTCAGTAAAAGCCACTCCGCCTCTTCACAGGCCTAAATGCAGAGCTCAGTGATGGGGTGAAAGGTCAAACATGCTTCACAGACTAAGTGCCGCCCAGGGTAAAATGAGCGTATTTATTAAAAACAGCTCAGACCCATAACTCAGCTTAGCTTTACACCTCTGTTAAAGTTTTGCTTTTACTACTGGGACTCTCAATATTAACAGTGAGGGCTCAAGACGAGGCATAAAAAACACATAAAAAGAGTTTTAAGACCTTCCCGTCATGTTGATCCTGTAAATCATGTTCCCAACATCATGTGACACGACATGATAAATCCACCAGCAGTTTATTTTCCATCCTCTCTGCAAATGGAGTCCTTAAAATAGCCAAACACGAGTTTCCCCCTGTATAAACAGGCTTAATTGCTTTTAATGACTTATTCGACGTGTCTGTTCACTCTCCCCCTTCACCCCCATCCTCCATGCGGAATCAGACCCAGCTCGGGGGGCCTAAAGGTTGGAGCCACTGCGTCTTTATTGCAGTGCTTTTTGCATTCAGGGAGGAATCTCTCCCTGCCTGGAATCACACCCCCCCCACCCCACCCACTCGCTGAGTCTCTGGGGAAGATGAGTAAAGCTGCAAGGAGAGCATGGGAAGAAGACGGGCTACGGAAGGATCCGGAAAGACGAGAACTCCCCGAAGGACAAAGTGTGATAAGATATAGGCTACCGGAAATTACAAGAAAGGAGAAGAGCACTTAGTGATGGACTCACTCGCCCACCTATTCAGGCCTCAGTACCCTCCCTCACTCCCTTCCTCACTACCTCAGTACCCTCCCTCACTCCCTTCCTCACTACCTCAGTACCCTCCCTCACTCCCTTCCTCACTACCTCAGCACCCTCCCTCACTCCCTTCCTCACTACCTCAGTACCCTCCCTCACTCCCTTCCTCACTACCTCAGTACCCTCCCTCACTCCCTTCCTCACTACCTCAGTACCCTCCCTCACTCCCTTCCTCACTACCTCAGCACCCTCCCTCACTCCCTTCCTCACTACCTCAGTACCCTCCCTCACTCCCTTCCTCACTACTTCAGTACCCTCCTTCACTCCCTTCCTCACTACCTCAGTTAATTTTATTCTTTCAACACTGACCCTCTAACTCCCTCCCTCATCCCTGCTGACATTCACTCACTCACTCAGGACTTTCACTATTAGCATAATTCCCGCAGTGTTCTACTGAATTCTTCTAATTCTCAGTCTTTCAAATTTTTGAACATCGAATACAAATTATATAGGCCTGTCTATTTGTGGTTACGCTTAATTCATTTTCAATTAGCCTTTCTTTCTGCACAAACAGCTTTGACTCAATTTACACAGCTTGACTATTTAGTTATTTTTTTCCAATAAAACAAATAATAGTTTAATTTTAGCTAATTATTGATTCATTTACCAATTTGTGTCACTAAAATCTACATTAAATACAGTTTCTCAGTGTTTTTTATTCGCTTTTTTTTATTTTATACCAATTTTAAGACGTTTTTCGCCAGCCCTTCTGCATCTGTGTCTCTCCACAGTCCCAGCAAAATGTGTCAATTACTAAAACATATTTGAAAGATGCTGCTAATGTTTGTTCCGTGAAAGGAACGTCAGTGACGCCTAACTAGGGTCCGAGTAAACAGACTGTTGTGAGGGGGGAAGGATCATGCGTTAGGCAATTATTGTAAGCAGCTAAGTATAACAAATTCATGACAATTAGGAATCTAGCTGAGGCTGGAGTTAACAGCTGATCTGAAGTCAGTTGAGAACCAACCATGTCAGTCCTTTTTGGGAACTCTACTGACGCAACCTGTCATGCAATGTAGGCCATGCTCTGCTGAAGCATTACCAGATTACCAGCGTTTCCACATTTAATTCCATAACTGGCAATGTGTGGTGGGAAAAAAGAAACCATACGAAACTGCTGAAATTATCATCCAGACTTCATCTTGTCCCTGGGTCCCCCGCACCCCCCCCTGTTGTTGGACATGAAAACCACCTTCACCGTTCTGCCACAGACGAGTGTGGGCAGGTGTGCTTTGTCTCCACGATGCTTTCATATCAAAGTCTATACGTATCTGAAGAAGTGTGTGTGTGTGTGTGTGTGTGTGTGTGTGTATCCACTACATGCTGCCTAAAGAGTCCAAATGGAGTTCTTGTCCAGTGCAGGACAACACTGAAAACACTGAACACGTCTTCTTTCCTTCTCTTTCCTTTTCCCGCTGAAAAGGGGAAGGGAGGATGAGGGGAAGGGAGGACGAGGGGTTGGGAGGATGAGGGGAAGGGAGGACGAGGGGTTGGGAGGACGAGGGGAAGGGAGGACGAGGGGAAGGGAGGACGAGGGGAAGGGAGGATGAGGGGTTGGGAGGATGAGGGGAAGGGAGGATGAGGGGTTGGGAGGACGAGGGGAAGGGAGGACGAGGGGTTGGGAGGATGAGGGGAAGGGAGGACGAGGGGAAGGGAGGACGAGGGGAAGGGAGGACGAGGGGAAGGGAGGACGAGGGGGGAGGACGAGTTGGGAGGACGAGGGGAAGGGAGGACGAGGGGAAGGGAGGACGAGGGGTTGGGAGGACGAGGGGAGGGACGAAGGGGAAGGGAGGACGAGGGGAAGGGAGGACGAGGAGTTGGGAGGACGAGGGGAAGGGAGGACGAGGGGAAGGGAGGACGAGGGGTTGGGAGGACGAGGGGAAGGGAGGATGAGGGGAAGGGAGGACGAGGGGAAGGGAGGACGAGGGGAAGGGAGGACGAAGGGGAAGGGAGGACGAGGGGAAGGGAGGATGAGGGGAAGGGAGGATGTATCTTCCCACAGTTCCGTATTCAAACTACCAGTCAAGTCCATGATCAGTGTTACTGCCCTATAGAAGCCGAGCAGCCCCAGGAGCCCCAGGAGCCCCAGCAGCCCCAGCAGCCCCAGGAGCCCCAGCAGCCCCAGGAGCCCCAGCAGCCCCAGGAGCCCCAGGAGCCCCAGCAGCCCCAGCAGCCCCAGCAGCCCCAGGAGCCCCAGGTTTGCTAGCGTGTGCTAAGACTCCGGCTCCCTCGTGAAGCCCAGGGCTGAACTAGGGCCCACACTCTTCATTTCCAGCAGCCTAGAACCACATTTACTGCCTCTCGCTGCAAGGGCTCTTTGGTGAGCCGCGTTGGGAGCATCCTCTTCCTCACCCCGCTCTTCCTCCTCAGAGCAGCAGTGTGAGTGTGTTCTGTGTGGCCCGTATGACCTGCAGTTCTCTCGGGCCGCTGGAGTTATAATGTGCAGTAATGGACCAGGGGCTCACTGATACAGCACGGCCCCAGTATGCTGGGAGAATGGATGTTAGAGAAAGAGAGAGGGAGAGAGAGAGAGGGAAGGAAAGGCCAGGGAGTGAGGGAGGGAGAGGAGATGGAGAGTGAGAATGAGAGAGAGGGAGAGAAAATGAGAGTCTAGATAGAAATATAGAGACAACAGAAAACAGTGTGTGTATGTGTGTGTAGGAATAAATGCTAAGGGTGCAAATGTAAGAAATAATGGAAGGAAGAGGACAGGCCCGTGTGTGTTAGAGAGGTGTGAGGCAGGATGGAGTGAGCGTGTCAGTCTCCACTCAGGATGGAGAGAGCAGAAGAACGTGAGGAGAGGAAGAGACAGTGAGGCGCGAAGAAAGAGGCGATGAAAGGAAGAACAGATGAAAGGGACATGAGTGCTAGAGGAAGATGGAATGAAAGCATAATGGAGTGATCAGAGTAAGAGTGGGATGGACAGAAAGAAAAACAGAATGACTAAGCAAGCGCGTGTGTGTGTCAGTATCTATGCTAAGGACTACATCACTGCAGTAATGGAGCACTGTGTATCGTATTTCCAAACCTATTCACCTCTTTCTCTCTCTCTCACACACACACACACACACACACACACACACCACCTGTCGACCCACCAGCCATCATACGCTACACACACACACACACACACACAACTGCCTGCCCCCTGGCAGCTCCACCAACTCTCCATACACCCTCATGCATACTCAAACATCCACCCACACACTCACACACTCCTGCTGCTGGATAGAAGTCTGTATAGCAGCCTCTGCTCAGACAGTGCGTGCGCACACACACACACACACACACATATGCACATTTTCACAGTATTGTACTGCTATCTGTATGGGTTATTTATATTTAACTGTGCATTAGTGTCGCTAAAACTGCTAAAAAGGCAGAATGTTTTTTTTGTTTCCATCTAACTAAGATTTTAGGTTAAATTTGCCAAAAAAATGTAAAAAATTTTTTCCACAAAATGATAAATACACAGCTTCAAAATGTGCTCTATGCACACACACACACACACCCAAAGGATGTGAGTGAGTGCTAGCGTGATGCACGCGTGCCTCCTCCACCCTGGTGCTACACCACAGGGCCACGGGGCCATTTGTGCTCAGGCTGCTCCAGCTTTGACACCTTCAGCAGTGTGATGTATCTTGTGGTTGGAGAAGCTGAATGGTCCGCTTTGGAGAACGAGGGGCCGCTGACGATGGAGATGCTACGTCACTGCTCCACCTGCCAGGCCTTCTCAACTCAGTCTGCGGATTGCAGAGGGTGTGGATAAAAGGAGGAGCGATAAGACGAGTGGCTCGGGATTGGCAGATATTACTTGGCATTTGTGTTGCGGTGAGAATGTTGGGGAAAGCAGTGCATAACAGGAAGCAATGGCACACTACCCTCTGTGCTGGTGCTGCTAGGGTGCACGTGTGATCACTTCCTGTGTGCTTGGCTCTGGTTCTGTAGTGATGTACAATTCCAGCACGGATTCAGAGAGCTAAAACAAACGACAGACACAAAGAGACGGGAGTCTGGCGATTATGGAAAAGAGAAAAGTGCAAACAGAGTTGCCAAAAGACGAGGAGTGTAGAGGGATTCAGAACGACAGTGAGGCAGTCAGAGAGAGAGAGAGAGAGAGAGAGACAGAGACAGAAAGTCAGACAGAGAGACAGACAGAAAGCAAGACTCATGAAAAGAAAGGATGACACGTGAGAAGTGTGATCTCTAATTCTGAGAGCTCCAGGTGAGGAGTGAGAGGTGTGGGGTGCTCACACTGTGTGGTGGGGGTGACATGGGGGTGTTCTGCTTATTTTATAACAGATTGCCATGGTTTTAATGAGCAGCCTCTTGTATCCTTGGCATGTCTGTCTACTCAACTGAATTAAAGAACACAGCATCTGATGTCATGCCCAGCATCCTTCAGAACTTTACACACACACACACTTACTTCACACTGTGCTCCTGTGCACACACATACACACTCCTCTGGCCAGATGTTTCTCATTCCAAGGCCAGACGCAAGGTTTATACACATAGCCAAGTTGAGCAGGATCATCAGCTTAGCAGATCCTCTGTAACGGATGAAGCCGGCCAGTTGCCCATGCACTGATCCCCTCCAGTGGAAGAGCCAGGTGCACATGGCTAAGTGAGTCTTGCAAGAATTCAATGGTACAGGGGATTATATGTGATGTGTGGACAGGGATCTTAAGTGTGGACAGGGATCCCATCCCTTTGCTGGAGACACACCCCATTTTCGGGAGACACACCCCGTTTTCTAAGGACACACCCCCTTTTCTGGAGACAACCTATGTGCTTGAGACACCTCGCATCCTGCGCATGACGGAACTGATCAGTTAGCCGACATCTGAGCCTCTTCTGAGCCTCTCAAACTGAAGTGTCCTCTAGTTCTAAACGAGTGAAACCTCTCACATCTGTTAGTGATGGAACAAACCCCCCAATGGGAAAATGTGGCAATGTTTCCGCTGCGTGCCTGGATGGGTGCTCCCAGGAGCAACCCCCCCTAGCCTACTCATGGTGCTGTCTCTGTGGCTGGATGGGTGTTCCCAGGAGCAACCCCCCCTAGCCTACCCATGGTGCTGTCTCTGTGGCTTGGCTGGGCCAGTTCTGGGGGGCTTCACCAGTCTCACAGAGCCGTGAGGAGAGGCAGCTGGACTGCGAGCCGCACCACAGAAAGCACCTGAACCGACGGCCAGGTGGTGGAGGAGTCCATCACAGTCTTCACAAGCAGACTAAAGACCCGCTTAAATGAACACTAATCCTGCACTTAGTACGTTTAATCATGAAAAAGAAAAACTCAAAGCCTCCTGCGTCTTGTGTGAACTTGTGTTTTTACAGCTTAGCTGTACTAGCGTAAGGACACGTGGAGACAACAGAGAGTTGCTGCAAGTCACTCTGGGCAAGTGCATCTGCTCAACGGAGTAACTGTGAACATAAATGCTTAGTACAACCCCTGCTTAGTACAACGGGCCGCGGCGTCTGGCATCTCCTGGAGATCCACGTCAGAAATTCTGCCACGTGCAGTATTACACGTCCAATATTCCACTTGACCTCGCGACCTCAGTGTGGCCTTGTCTCTGGAAAGAGGAGTTAGTGCTGATGGGTTATCTGGACATCAGAGCATCGGGCCGCGCCGGGGCGCATCGGTGTGAAGCGACACAAAAGGATGGGGTCATGCTGAGGTCGCGGCGAGCGCAACACCACGACTGTGCAATGCAGGGGGGAGATGATGCACAGCGCAGCTGCTACGAGGGCGTGTTCGTGTTCCGCTTCGCACCGAGCGTCAAGGCGATCGGAGTCGTGGATGTTCAGCTCTCCGGAGTACGAGCTGTGCATGCCTGGGACACATGAAAGGGACGATCAGATTTCAATTACTCTAAAAATAAGCTGCAGTGTCCAGAACAGAGAGGGGAGCGTTAGCTGGTGTCCTCCTGGCACGGGACGTGGTGTCTGACAGTGCAACAGCGCTTGAACGCCACTCTGTGACACTTGCCAGTGAAGCATTGTATGCGTTGGGGGGGGGGGGGGGGTGGGACTGTCAGGCAGAACAAACTGCGTCTCACCCGCGAATGACATTAATCTGTGCGATCCACGCAAAAGCTGCATCTCACAGCCTCCGGCTCAGGGACCATGCAGCTCTGCAGACGGCCGCCGCTCAAACGACAAGCTTAGTTCTCCAACGGGATAAACGCACGACGTCGAGCCTTCCACGGGCTCTTCGGGCGGGAGACGCGGATAAACAGGATATGACACGCTGTCGGGGAGGAAGCATCAGGTGCTGGACCTGGTGAAAGCGCCACTCACCGAACATGTTGCCGATGTGGCCGTTCCTGGTGAGGGGGCGGAGCTCGTTCCTGCCCCAGGCGTGCTGGCGGTAGTTGTCCCACGCAAACTTCATCATCTGCAGAAAAACAAAAGAAGACAAAAGCGAAGTCAGTGCAGTCGAGAGTCTGACGCACACAGCATAAATACTGACCACTGGACTGACCACTGGACTGACCACTGGACTGACCACTGGAACGGTCACTAACGTTCAGTACGAACCAGCAGCTCGATACACTCGCTTGCTAGCCAGTAGTAAAGTCGGCAGCAGATGGAAACATTTTCTTTTTGGCGATACTCTACATCCATCGCTTATGCGCTGACAAAAGAATGTGAATACCAACAAAGCAAGAGTTCAGTGCAACCATCACAAGCAAAACACCAACCACCCCTCCCCCCCAAATAAGACAACACACTTGTTGCACTTTGCTGGACCGGACACTACTGTAATAAGAAAGCGAATGGTGATGGTTGCAGTAAATTCTTGCTGTTTGTCGTCTTCTATCAAGGTACAACAGACAGAAAAGAGCTGGATAGGACACACAGGGGATGGAGACCAGGGGGGAAAAAAGGATTTAATCATTTTTAAGTGAGAGAAGCGATCTGGCATCGGCTGTCGCCGGCAGCAGTCAAACACGAATATAATTATCTGCTCTGTAAGACCACCAGCACTGCTCGTCATTAATCACACAAATATACAAATTGAAAGCACTAATCACACATACACACACAAGACTTTTGTCTCCAACTTGCACAACCAGTGCCATGAGGATATTTGCTCGTGCGTGATATTTTCGTTCCCAGACAAGAGCAAAAACAAGCACCCACAACGCCAGCGAGCTGCATTTAAACTTTACAGTTTACTTCTGCCTTCATGTTTCCAAGCAATGCGGTTCAGACGGACTGTTCTGGTTCACAGTAGAACGGATTGGCTCTATTTAAAAGAGAAACCAGCCCTAAAAGCGTATTCAGAAGCGTATTCCTCCCAATCGTGTGAAAAGCCAATGCAAAGAAGTCCCAGCAGGCTGTGCGGCGCTTTGCTCAGAAGGTCAAACTGGAGCCCCGTTCCGAACGCACCAAAATAAGGGCGTTAATGCCAGTGATTTCAGGCAGGAGCCCTTCGCTCTAGTGTGACGGCAGGATCTACGGTAAGACTCGGCCGGAGGCGTCTCTGTGAGCTGGGCGGCAGGCTCTGCTTTGTGGTGCAGAGACAAGGCTTTACCGGACACGATCTCCATTTGTGGAGAGGCGTGACTGCCCCTCCCCCCGTGGCCTGCTTTTGTGCTCCCACAATCCTCCACCAGCAAACCAGGCTGCCCAGCTTGGGTGCTGCGCGCAAGAGGCTTACGACACCCACTGCAAGAGAGAGAGAGAGAGAGAGAGAGAGAGAGAGAGAGAGAGAGAGATTCAAGCTCACTTTCATGCTGGGCTGTACTACCTACCCAGCTCTCTCAGTAAGGCTTCCCTCTCCTCACGGAAGAAGGCAGCCATTAACGTGGGAAGGGTTCCATCAGTGAGAGGAAACGAAGGTCTTTAGACATTAGACTGAATGAACATGTTTGAATACGATGGTAACAGCTGTGCTCAGTGGCAACCACTATGTTTTGCAGTACGCCAAGGGAGAAAGGAGGATGGGATATGGCCTCAGGCACAGAACAGTATAGGGACTGTCTTGTTAGGGAGATAGGCTGATAGGCTCTGGAGAGAGAGAGAGAGGGAGAGAGAGAGAGAGAGAGAGAGCTAATGTTACAGAGGCTTTGGGTTTCGTTTTTAATCCATTCCGAGAAATGTGTCTCTCTGGAAAGCCAGCTTGGCGTTGCTCCCCAGGGGGTCCGGAGGAAGATAAAAGGTATTTAAAGAGGGGGGGAGCCTCTCTAAATAAATGCAGCTCTTTTGTTTCTGTTCGAATTTCATGTCCGTTTTATCTGCGCCGAGCAGAACTGCGTTCTGATAAGCGTGGAGGCCCAGTGGGTGAAGCGGACAGACAGAAGAGACGTAGGATGCCCAGATATCCTAGAAAGATCTCTCCTCAGAGCGGAGCGCACTGAGCACACAGTCTCCACAGCCGACTCGAAGGGCTTTGGATCGAGGAGGAGGCCTCATACGGACATCTAGCCTTTCTAGATTTGATTGTAGTAAGTTTTGTTAACCTCATGGATGATGTGTTTAAAATTTGGTTTGGACTTGCTATTCGTGGATGTTGAGATATGTTCACCTAGAATCACAGGTGCTATATGACATTACACTGAATATACATGGTGCTATTTAGATCTGTGTGGAACTCTAATTCTAAAGTGGACCATATCAGACCATAGGGAATTATATGACTCTGTACGCAAGTGTGTTAGACTACATACCACTATACAGAAACTGTCTGGAGCAACAGGAATTCATAGGCCAACTGGAACCTGGTTTATATTGAAGAAAAGTAAACAGGGCTATAAGAGACAAAAGGTGCAAAAAGATGAAGTGCAGTACAAACAGTGTAAACAATATTGGTTTAACTTAGGGACCCAAAGGTTAAATAGCCTCAGCCAGCAGAGAGCAGCACGCTCAGTTCTGGAGTGACCCGTCCAGGGACCTGAACCACAGAACCGTCCTTCTGGAGCTACGGATCTATAGGGGCAGAAATTAATGCTACATTCGAGTCTGTTGTGTGGGTCCTCTGGTCATGCTTTCTCAGAGGTAATCCTTACGAACAGAGAGTTTAATGCTGGAAGAGCAGGATGTGAGAGAGAATGCCTGAGTAAACCATAAACCCCATAGGAACCAAGAGAACGCTTCAGTGAACACACACACACACACATCTGCGTGTGTGGCACAGCTTCATTAAGACCTCAAAATGAAACACAAGGGCTCAGAAGGTGTTGATTTTAAAATTGCAGTAAAACTATGAGCAAACTTGCCACTGCCGACACAGAGGGCGTTGTTTTTTCACAGCTAATGAGAGAACTTGGTGTCCGAGTTGGTGGGGGAGCCCTCCTCAGAGTCAGAGTCTCTCCTCAGAGTGTCTCCTCAGAGTCAGAGTGTCTCCTCAGAGCCTGACTGTCTCCTCAGAGTCTCTCCTCAGTCTGAGTGTCTCCTCAGAGTCAGTGTCTCCTCAGAGACTGACTGTCTCCTCAGAGTCTCTCCTCAGTCTGAGTGTCTCCTCAGAGTCAGTGTCTCCTCAGAGCCTGACTGTCTCCTCAGAGTCAGAGTCTCTCCTCAGAGCCTGACTGTCTCCTCAGAGTCAGAGTCTCTCCTCAGAATTAGAGTGTCTCCTCAGAGTCAGAGTGTCTCCTCAGAGTCTGAGTGTCTCCTCAGAGTCTGAGTGTCTCCTCAGAGCCAGAGTGCCTCCTCAGAGTCTCTCCTCAGTCTGAGTGTCTCCTCAGAGTCAGAGTCTCTCCTCAGAGCCTGACTGTCTCCTCAGAGTCAGAGTCTCTCCTCAGAATTAGAGTGTCTCCTCAGAGTCAGAGTGTCTCCTCAGAGTGTCTCCTCAGAATCAGAGTGTCTCTTCAGAGGAGGCTTCTCAGTTTAGGGCATGACTGCCAATAAACCCTCCCTGCCATGACTGGAACAGCCCCATCCCGCCGGAGCTCTACATGAAGCCTACAGAGATCAAGAACAAAACAAAAAGAAATGAGCAGAAAGACAGACCAGGCGAGTTCCAAATGTGTGCCACACGCATTCCCAAAACAGCTCAGCAGGGGGCGCTTCCCTCCACAGTGGCCACTGACCATGGCCTTCTCTCATCTCCCAAACCTCATCCTGGGATTCACTCAGGAAAGCATCACAGATTCATGCAGGAAAGCCCCAACAGACCTGGGCCTGATTCTGTGACAGCCAGTCCTGACACCACTGGCCACTATGATGGAGAATAAAACAGTAATGAAAAAATGGGTATCTACATTCGACCACTGAGTGTAGGGTTGCCAAGTGTAGGGATTTCATGCTGCAACCTAACAACATTGACATTCATAATAAACATCTGAGGTAAGTTTCCTCTACAGGTTTAGTGCGTGAAGAAAAAAAAGAAAGTAACAAAGACCCTGAACATTATGCTGGGTACACCCATAATATAGCCTATAAACGGTGTGTGAAATGCATATTCTATATATTATTCTATATAATATGAACTGAGTAACGATATTTCTCTAACTTTACAGCCTCATGCCGTCTTGAGGCCTCTGGAAGAATTCTGGAAGTGCTGAACTAATTTCGTCTTTAGAAATTTCATCTGATTTAGTCTGGAAACAGGGCACATGAGTGAGGCCACTCCACAGTGGATTAGGCCTAATAACACTTTATGCTAAAAAAACAGAATACCACACGAGTGACTCCATCCTCTTCTGACTGGAAACCCCATCTGCAGTTCAAGAACAGACACAAAAAAGTGGAGAAAATGGCGTATAACGAAATGGTTCCCAGAACAGCAGGTCTTTCAAAGCAAATAGCTTTCTCAGCGTCACGTCCGCAAACAGCCACCCCATTAAATCCAGACACAATCTGGTTTATGAAGGCAATATGCTTTATTCGCTCAGGTCTCAAAGGCAGAAACAGAGTAGCCTGTGGCTGTACATCTGCAGCATAGAGCAACCGGAGTGACTGGCCATCAAACTCCACAATTCAAACAAGTAAACAAACGGAGAGAGAGCGGAGGTTCGGTCAGAGGCTCAGTCAGAGGCACGGTCGGAGGCTCAGTCGGAGGCACACGGTCGGAGGCACACGGTCGGAGGTTTGGGCGGAGGCTCGGTTGGAGCCAGCTCTGATTGCGAGCAGCTGTGGAGGGAGAAGGGCAGGCAACATTGGGAGGAGCCAGGAAGAGGAAGAAGAAAAGACCCCAACAACGATGAGTTTCTAAATGAGCGGATACTGTGCTCGAGTGTGTGTGTGTGTGTGTGTGTGTACATGCATGTGTGCAGGCTTGCTTGAAGGACAGCAATCTGCAGCTGTGTCACCGTCATCTTAACTCTCAGGAAACTTGCTCACCCATTAAAGTTCATACTTTTCATGAACTCTCTATCTATATACGCATCTCTAATGAGAGGGTTTTTGTCCTCATTGTAATTTTAGATTCTTTTGTCTTTTCTATATGAAGGGCCCTTCAGTTACAGGCAGCAGCAACGTTTACACGCTGTGCCTGAATAAATATTCCACGCTTACTCATCTGGTAATGAGAGAGTGTGCAGGACAGCCCGTGGGGAAATGGTATCTGCTCAAATGAAGGCCAACGTCGTCTTCCAGCAAAGATCTAGCTCGAGCCACTGGGAGAGTCAGCCGTACATGAGACTGTTGTACTGGAGTAAGACATTTTCAAAGAGACAGAGTATCAGAATTTGAGTAGTCAGAACTTTAAATCAGAAACCTTTAGAATATGCGAGGCTGAAGATTAATTCTTACAAAGGTCACAAAGTTTATTTTGCAAACATCTGTTATTTTGCAAACATTAGATGAGCTTAAGTGTTAGGTTAGATGAATTTAAGAAATCATGGCACGGCAGTCTATGAACACCTTTAAATCGGAAGGCAGGAACGGCCAAGCCGCACTACAGCGATTCACCCGAGCAGGAATGAGATGTGCGGAGCACGGTGGTGTGGAGCAACATGGCAGGGTCATATCCAGAAGCGAGAGCTTGAATCCTCCACCAGACTGCACAGTCCAATCCTCACAGATCCACACTCGCTTGCAAAGCCTGACTGTCACTCATGAGGGTGTTTTTGGGAAAAGCAAAAATGGATGAAGCACAGGGAGCATTGGGGGTGTGTGTGTGTGTGTGTGTGTGTGTGCTGTGTGGGGGGATCCGAGCTCTCAGACAGGTGAGTGTGAGAGTCGGCCACTATGACCGTGTCTTGTTAAGAGATGGGAGAGGAGGGGAGGACCAGGCAGCTACATGTACACTGGCAGGAAGAAAGGCTCTGAGCTCGCGCCTGCAAAGCTCCACAGACCGAGTTCGCGCCTGCAAAGCTCCACAGACCGAGCTCGCGCCTGCAAAGCTCCACAGACCGAGTTCGCGCCTGCAAAGCTCCACAGACCGAGTTCGCGCCTGCAAAGCTCCACAGACCGAGCTCGCGCCTGCAAAGCTCCACAGACCGAGTTCGCGCCTGCAAAGCTCCACAGACCGAGCTCGCGCCTGCAAAGCTCCACAGACCGAGCTCGCGCCTGCAAAGCTCCACATACCGAGCTCGCGCCTGCAATGCTCCACAGACCGAGCTCAGCCCTGTGCCACTACAGGGATGATGGGAGGATTGGAATCTCTGTCTGTTATCTCCCTCCGTCTCCAGGGCTGAGCTGATATGACAAGAACGCCTGACGCCGTCTGGGATATTCATGACAGCATCTCTGGGTCCTAGTGCTGGTCTTCCTCTCATTGTTTATTGCTTTCCTATTCGTTCAAGTTCCTGCAAAGTTGAAGAATGGGGAGTGGGAGTATATAATGGGGAGTGGGAGTATATAATGGGGAGTATATAATGGGGAGTGGGAGTATATAATGGGGAGGTATAGTATGGGGAGTATATAATGGGGAATGGGGAGTGGGAGTATATAATGGGGAGTATATAATGGGGAGTGGGAGTATATAATGGGGAGTATATAATGGGGAGTGGGAGTATATAATGGGGAGTATATAATGGGGAGTGGGAGTATATAATGGGGAGTATATAATGGGGAGTATATAATGGGGAATATATAATGGGGAGTATATAATGGGGAGTATATAATGGGGGTGGGAGTATATAATATATAATGGGGAGTATATAATGGGGAGTATATAATGGGTATATAATGGGGAGTATATAATGGGGAGTGGGAGTATATAATGGGGAGGGGGTATATAATGGGGAGTATATAATGGGGAGTGGGAGTATATAATGGGGAGTATATAATGGGGAGTGGGAGTATATAATGGGGAGTGGGAGTATATAATGGGGAGTATATAATGGGGAGTGGGATATAATATAATGGGGATAATGGGGAGTATATAATATATAATGGGGAGTGAGAGTATATAATGGGGAGTATATAATGGGGAGTGGGAGTATATAATGGGGAGTATATAATGTGGAATATGAGCAGGAGAAGCAGCACTCACGGGTGCAACGCTGTGACCTTGAGGGAGCCGTCGCCTCCACCCGACACTCCGCCCGCTTTACAGATCACAGAGAATGTGATTTACAGTGACTCGCTCACAGCGAGAAGATGCAGACATACACAGAGACAACCTAGAGAGTGACAAGGACCAAAATACAAGTGTCTATGTGTGTCAGAGGGTGCGTGGAGTGTATTTACTGATCCTGCATCCACACCAAAGTGAAATGTAAAAGCACTAGTTTAATTTGTTTATTGTCATAACTATGTTTTTTTTACTGTATTTCTCTATTGTAATATATTTGTAATTTCATTTAACATTTCAATTTCTGTGGGTATCCACATGCTGGTCAATGCTAAAGCTGATACTCCAGTGATACTGCAGTGTTACTCCAGTGTTACATCCAGCTTTTTTCAGAATAACAAAAAAGAAAGAAAAACCTAATTGAACAAAATCTCAAGGACATGTTGACATGCCACTGTAGTGTTTTGTGTAAAAGTGTTTCTGTGCATGTTGAAAGGCCTTTGCAGTGGTTTGTATCTCTCTGCATGGAGTGCTTTGTGGCGTAAGCAAGGCATTACTTCAGTCTACCACTGGTGTGGAGGATCATGGGTAATAAATCACCTCTCTGCATGAGGTGACACGGTCACATGAACAAGCTGCTGTGTCATCAGGGACCTCTGGCAGGGGAAATTTAGTATCAGCTCTCACACACACACGCGCACACACACACACACACACACACACACACACACACACACACACACACACGGTTGGCCACTCGCACAAGCCAGAGCATCTTGCCGCCTCAGGAGACTCCTTTAGGGTCCGTCTGTTGTCTGTGCGTTGGGAGCCATAGCTGTGTTTTCTCCTCCCACATGAAGACAAACAAGTTGCAGAAGGTGCTTGTTTGGACAGCTCGCTGAAGGTCTAACAGCACAGCTGCTCGGCAAACCTGGGGGGAGGAGCCTGGGCGGGCAGCTATGGAAGCATGTCCCGAGGACACTACGGAAGCATGTCCCGAGGACGCTACGGAAGCATGTCCCGAGGACGCTACGGAAGCATGTCCCGAGGACAGTATGGAAGCATGTCCCGAGGACGCTACGGAAGCATGTCCCGAGGACGCTACGGAAGCATGTCCCGAGGACACACAAATTCCCACGCATATTTGACACACTCTCTTTTTCAGAGAAGCTCCAACTATCCATTCAGTGGGACTTATGAATACTGAAACAAAATAAGATTAGCCACATTCTGAGGGGTAAATGCAAAGCAGGAATGTCCAGGGAGGAGCTAAACTTCTCAGTCTTCCGAGGAGCTTCCCAGCATGCAACACTAGCTAGAAGACACCAGAGCATTACTAGGAAGTAGTGAGGAGCGGGCTTTGCAATACAGCACTGATCTGTAAGGAGATAAATTCCCACCATCAATCCTGCGCGGCTTTCTGCTCTGGCAGACGAAACCACGGCAACACTGGGCTTATCCTCCAGGCCCCCGTTAAACAGAGTGACGGCTGGGTTCTGTCTACATGTTTTAAGTAAGTTGGGCTGTCGTAGTCCAGTCCCGTGGACACAGGTCAAGATTATGCCTTCAGATATCTGAGGTAGCGCAGGCAGTCAACAAGAGAAAATGAAATGGGTGTGTGTGTGAGAGAGAGAGAGACAGGATGAGCCAGAGGAGAGGGAGAGAGAGAGAGAGAGAGAGAGAGAGACAGGACGAGCCAGAGGAGAGGGGAGAGAGAGAGAGAGAGAGAGACAGGACGAGCCAGAGGAGAGGGAGAGAGAGAGAGAGAGAGACAGGACGAGCCAGAGGAGAGGGAGAGAGAGAGAGAGAGACAGGACGAGCCAGAGGAGAGGGAGAGAGAGAGAGACAGGACGAGCCAGAGGAGAGGGAGAGAGCTCCCAGGCAGATCATTAGGAAACACACATCACTCTCACCAAGTGGCCTCATGGATGTGACCTGCACCCGCCCACATGCTGCATGCAAAGCTCCTGCTGGTGGGAGGGAGGGAGTACCAGCCCCCTGGGGGTCGAAGGTGCAAGGAGGGGGCACGATGGCACAAGCAGGGGGCACGATGGCACAATGAGGGGGCACTAAAAACAGAGGAAGATTTCGTGCGGCTGGAAGGTTCTGTATGAGTGTCACTCATTCTGCGTGAGGAGTCGAACGATTCAGTGAAAATGTCTCACTGCGATTTGGAGAGTGACGCCATTGTTCCTGGTTGGCATTAATGACTCCATGCCAGTTCACTCAGAGCCTAATAACCCACCATTCTCACACCAGCGTCCTCGTGAATGCCAGCTGGCTTAGGAGTCTCCCCCCAAAAGAACGTGCATTCCAGTTGGAACCAGTGGAAGAAGTTCCCAGCGATCAAAACTTCAGATACAGCAATCTGCACTAACCTCTGGGCTTATTGGTGTTTGATGGGTTGCTGTGACCTGATGTCTACAGGCAGTGTGCCATAGGGGGCGCTCTCACCACCCTCCCTATTCAGCCAAATAGCCAGTGTGACTTGGGATAACGGACAGACCTCCACCCCACATATGCAGCAGGAATCAGACAGAACCAGCCAAGGCCAGACAGACATGGTCCGCAAGGTGGTGTCAGAGTGGGGAAGACACGGGCTCAGTAGGAGTACACAAAAACCACATGGGAGTCTTGCCCCGTTGGACTGGAGTCCAGCACCAGCGCCGGTTCAGCCTCATGTCCCCCTGGGCCGAGCCTCCTCTTGGGTTTAGTTCGGCCCGGAAGTGGAGATTTGTCACGGCAGCACTGAGAGAATGCTGAACAGCGTGGGCGGTCGGGGAGTGAACGCTCGCCGGAGGAGGGCGGGAGCGTCAGGGAGGGTCATCTGGGAGGGAGACGCTGCCGGTCTGAGCCTGGTGTCCCGGGGCAGCCTGGAGAGCCTGGTGTCCCGGGGCAGCCTGGAGAGCCTGGTGTCCAAGGGCAGCCTGGTGAGCACTGAATTAGGTGTTAGGAGGGTCTACATCCCCCACCAACCCCCATGAACAAACCGCCACTGAGGTTTTAACGCCTCAACAAAAGAGGACAGGTAGTGCATCGTGGGAAGGCGGAGTCCCCCTCCACACAGCGACCCCACCCTGGCGACAGCATGAACGACCCCATCCCCCGACGAGACACCATCCAGACTCAGAGTGGTCCGATTGGATCCTTGCACCAGCTCCACCGAGAGCACCATGACATTTTTGGAGAGCGCGTTGTCTCCAAAAGCGGCTGTTCTTTGGAGAAAATGTCAGCACGGCTACCTCAGAAAGGTTTTTCACACCGCAGACAAAAAACATATACTTGCTGCCGTCGGTTTTCACTTGTACCTTGTCACAAACATCCAGGCATGACTTTTCATTGAAGATCTGCCTCATGGGTGACAGTCATAAGAGCTCTCAGAATCCCCCCCCCCCCCCAACACACACACACGCACACACTCACTACTGCACACCACTTATTCATTTGCATATTTAAGACTTGCTTAATTGCTGCATTGCCACAGCGTGGATCCGACTGATCCCTGAGAGCACATTATTTCACCAGGATAACAGCCAATGGCTGACTTCTACCACATCAATGACAGAATGAATAAATGAATAAATAAATGAACACAGCACTTTATTAATTTGAGCGGAGACCTGTGATGCCCCCCTTCCTCTATCACGAAGAAACAGCCTCATAATTCATCATTTGATATCTGCAGCGTAGATGCAGTGTGTGCAGATAGAAAGAGTAACCCCATGATGGAACAAAGCTTTGGTTCACCAGCAAATTCATAGCTCGGTGAATTGTCACTTGGCAGAGTAATCTTGTATGCTCCAGATACAAGAAGCTATGAGATTAAAGGGAGATGTGTGTGTGTGTGTGTATACATTACACTTCTCAAAGGTTTTGTTAACATAAAACAACCAATTACAATTTCTTCTGGTGTATTTCGCAACACTCGGATGATCGTGGTCTTCCTTGGTGTGCTGTGCGGTTTTGGCCTAAATGACAATCTCATCCTTTTCATATTGTAAACGAGCACGTGTGTACGGAGGCTGTACCGCGCCCGTCACGAATACGTCTGCAGATGCTCGCGCTTCCAAATGAGATTTTTGCAGTGAACGTGAACTCTAATTGTAATACAGTTATTGTCACATATTTGCATACATGATATTGTGCTCCTTGAAATAAACCTAGTTAATCTTTAATGAGATGTTTTTTGCAAACCAGCAAGAAGATTTATTTGCAGAAAAGTGCTCGTATCTTTCATTCACATTTGAAGAGCCCCAAACTTCTGCCACACAGTGAAAAAGTTTGCTGAATATATGTATATGTGTGCATGTGTACACAGCCACATTTATTCCGCCATATTCCCGCCTGTCCCCAGCTTACGGGGGGACATCAGTCATGTGTTGCTCTACCGTGGCCGCATGGCAGGGCAATTTTTAAGCTCTAATAAAATCAGAGTCTCATATACCGGATTGGATCTCACACACAATAAAGTGCTGACCCCCTGGAGAATTCATTCCCTCTCCACCGAAGCCCAGTTCTGTCTCACAAACCACCCCCCCTCCCCTTCCAACCCCACCACCACCACATCCCCACCCTGATTCCAACCCCCAACCAGGAGTGAGCCGTCGATGAATCACACTTAACACAGACACGGAGGCCATAACCCTCACCGCTGCATTTATCAAAGCCTCATTCTCCCCAGCGCTCCTCACAGCCCGGCGCTAATGTGGTGGAGGTGGCTGCATCTCCGCCCCCAGAGAGCTACACCACTCTTTAACGTGTAGCATGCTCTCATACACCGGCCCACTGGAATTATCCATAGGCCAAATGCATTGATTTTCGGGTAGACGCGCGGTTGACCCATAATAACCTCTGTGGAAAGTGGCTCTGTTGCAGAGTCCCACTAATGACTCCCTGTAGCAGTTATTAACAGGCGTGGAGAAGAAGAGCAAGTCTCTGTTCCAGAAATAGACACCAGCGAACACGTCGTCCAGCGGCCCAAATCTACAGCAGCCCGTAACAGGGTGTGTAAAGGGAGCCCTGTGCGTTGGGAATTCTGTGATTGGAATATCTGAGCTGTAGAAGGAAATGATGTTTCAGTACAGGATGTGGTTTCTCTGGCCTCTAATACTGTGAAAATTCATAATCAGCAATGGATATTTATTGTCTTTACAAAGCCCGTTTAATAAGACCCTCTGGTCTTATTACGCTGATGCAAATAATCATTTCTCTTCTGTAATTATTCTCTTGATTAAGTTCTAATCAGAATGCTTTGGAGAAAATATGTTTAAATAAACTGATAAATGTCATCTTACTCCATCAATATGTAATAACGAGAAAAAACAAAATCCTTTTGCATAAATATCGATCGTATGAAAAACTGCCCAGAACAGACATGAAAGATGTCCAGGCCTTTCACAATCATCCGTCATAGGAGCTGTGAAGGAAACATGCATACGTGACGCAGACAGCGATCCAAGTGGCCAAAAGTCCCCAGTCTGTCTGAGCTTTAAAGCCACACCAATTGTAAAGTGGGAACTTGGTCTACATCCATTTCTTCATGGTTTTTTAAGACTACGCATCTGTTGCACTGCACAGCCACTGCCATGTTTTAAACCGTATAGGCCCCTGATGTGCTAAAGTCACTGAAAGGCTGTTGTCTAGGATTGTGTCAAAGCTGTGGTAGTGTCTAGAGCTCTGTGTCGTTACGCTGGAACACTGCAGTCAACTCAAGTCATGGATCCTGGAGGTTACTGTGAGTTTGCTGATTCAGGGGTCATATGAGGGGAAATTACTGGTAGATGCTGTTAAAGATATCAGACATTTCTGCTGCTTGTAGTGGACAAACTCTCTTTTGCTTTGAGGACAGAATTAATGTGAGGAAAACGCTTCCATTAAGGGATCTGCCACAAATGGCTTTAAAAGGGCATCCACGCTGGACAACAGGGAAGTACACATCAGTGTTTGTTTGACTCCAGAGTCTCTGTTCGAGGTGGACACACACACACACACACACACACACATACACACAGAGAGAGAATGAGATGCATCAGATTACCATTGAAAGCCCAATCCAGACAGGGCGCTGAGGTCTCAGGACAGTGTGGCCATGTTTAACGATGCAGTCAGTGTGGAGGCGATGGCAGAAAGCAGTGAACATGTCTCTGATCCACACACGACCGTCACAGCTACTCACGCAAACACACCGACACAGAATGTGGGTATAACAGGATGCCATGGGCCCACAGGAAGGATGAGGTGCTCAGTTTAACCCACAGAACCAGGAAGTCAGGCTCGCTCCTCCACACACACACCTCGTCTGACACACGCGAGGACGTTGTATGGAAATACACATATACACAAACACACTCATGCACATCACCACACACGAGTGTGCATGAGTGTGCAGATCCGCATGAGTATGTAGACTCACTCAAACACACACACACACACACAGATGAGACACTGCTGCACATACAAAACGATCTTGTCAATGAGACAAAACCCTTAGTGGAAGATAATGAGAGGTCCTCAGTGGAAACTCAAGGTCACAGCAGTACCGTCTATTTATATAATCCGTTAAATTTTTCCACACGCATTCAATCCAACTTGCAGATAAGCGGAGAAACCTCACTGAATGGGTGTCCGAGCTTGACCCCAGGATCACGTTCCTGCCTCACTGTTCTGAAACAGAGGCAGCAGACCCAACGCGCCCCTCCCACCCCAACGCGCCCCTCCCAGCCCAACCTCAACACACTCAGCTTCTCCATCGCACTGGACACACGTGTCCATCCAGCTGAACGTCTGACTGATTTACTCCTCAACCATCCTGTATCCTGTGTTTATGAGAGCCAGTAAGAAAAACAGAAAGAGGAAGGGGAGAGAAAAGGGAGAGAGAGAGAGAGAGAGAGAGAGAGAGAGAGAGAGAAGAAAGACTGGGAGCGTAGAACAGAGCGAACAGAGCGAGTGATCTGACCCAGGATCCCCTCTCCCGTCTCCCTTTGCCTTCTAGCATTGCCTTCTCTGTTTGTTCGTTTGGCAGGCAAAGCTGACCGCACTGCCCTAAAGCCCTGTGGTGCCAGTCTGCCCGCGAGGCAAGGTTACCAAGGTTACCAGCCAACCAGTGGAATCTCCCAGCCCGGCAGGCAGAGCAAGGCGGAGGAGTGTACGCCGAACAGCAAGCAGCATCCCCTCCATACTAATAAGAGGAATGTGGTCTGTGTGTGTGTGCGTGTGTGTGTGTGACTGAAGAGAGAAAGAGAGAGTAAGAGACAATAAGGATGAGGGTGGGGGTGAGGATGGGGGTGATGGTGGAGGGTGATGGTGAGGGAGAGGGTGGTGTTGAGGGAGAGGGTGGAGGGTGATGGTGGGGGTGAGGGTGGAGTCAGAACAAAAGCAGCAGCATCAGGTTAACGAGACACAGCCAGGACCACAGACAGACACATACACCCCCCCCACACACACACACACACCCCCCCCAGACACACACCTATACTCACAGAAACGAAAATACACACATGCACACAAACACTCATATGTACACACGCTTACACATATGTACTCACACATACACACACTCAGAATCAGAAAGCATTTAACAGCATGCTATCAGCAGTGTGCTGGATACCAGAACCCACCCACACACACACACACACACACACACACACACACACACACACACACACACACACTGAGTAGCATGCTGACAACAACAGTGTCCTGGATCCCAGAACCAACCCAACCATCCAGCACGTGGTACCATGGTGACGGACAGGTACCATGGTGACGGACAGGTATGCAGCCAGATAAATGGCACATGATGTAAACATGCAGGACAGGCCGCTGAATTGTTAGAGACAGGACACCTGACTAGGGACTGGAAGAGCGGGGGGGGGCTAGTTTCGTCCTCTCCCCCACGAACATGTGGCATTTTGGATTTGGTGTGTGTGTGTGTGTGTGTGTGTGTGTGTGTGCACATGGGTCTTGCTGGTATGTCAAACTGGTTTGTCTGTCTGTGTTCACCACTGACACCATCATCACTCTCACTGCACGGGACAGACTCTCTTCAGCAGTCATGTGACTGGTTTCGCTTCACTCTCTCAGTTACCATGGCTACAGTGCCCTGCATACAATACTAGCATAGCACCAATGCAAACACAACAAGCCCGGACTGTGTGGTCCAGTGTGAAGAGACACACACACACTCGCACGCCGCTGTGTCCCACCTGTACGACACTCACTTACGTGTGTATGATCCACTCTCTGCCACGGACGACATGTGCGCCACATACTCGCGTGTGTATGATCTGCTGTGTACGACTCACACGCCCCTGTATGATCAACACTCCACTGGGTACAACACACACTCTGCCGGGAACGACACACATGCACACACACTCTGCCGGGAACGACACACACACACACTCTGCCGGGAACGACACACACACACACACACACACACAATGCTGCGTGTGGCACACCTCCACCACGGAGCTGTGAACTCCTGCTACACTTGATCTCCGGCTGTTTTAAGAGCAGAGCGAGAAGGCGATGGAGGACGCGGCAGACGTGTGTGGTGGAGATGTGGAGCTCTCATCCCCTACGCAGCAGCCCTGAACCGCAATAGCTGCACATAAGTGGGACCTCCAGGGAGGAAACTGCTTACTCTCCATTCTCCAAGCAGCACTGTACTCTCTCGCCTCTCTGCTGTGACTGTGTGTGTGTGTGTGTGTGTGTGTGTGTGTGGAGGGGTGTTTCTCTATATCGCAAATGGTTAGGGAGTTTGGAGTGCATCAGAATGGGCATCAGTCCCATCACCACTTGTGTGTGTGTGTGTGTGTGTGTGAGAGAGAGAGACAGAGAGAGGGAGGACAAAAGAAGTGTGTGTGTGTAGGAGGAGTTGGCCTTAAAAAGTCTATTAAATTTAGTAGCTATAGTAATTCCTGGTGGTCAGACTACGCCGACGCTGTCTGATTTGGCCCAAAGTTGGATCTTCATGGCTGCCTGTGGAGGCTTTGGCACCGTCAGTGGTGCTGCAGCAGGATAGCAGGCCTGGGTGTGGGTGTGGGTGGGGGGGTGGGTGGGGGGGCACCATCCTGGGATGGGGCAGAAATACGGGGAGCTCAGCTCCTACAAAGCAGCTCCATGAATGAGGAGGCCAGATAATGCTGACCCAGCCCAGACTGGACTTACTGCCAGAGAGAAAGAGGGAGAGAGAGAGAGAAAGGGAGAGAGGGAGAGAGAGGGAGAGAGGGAGAGAGAGAGAGAGAGAGAGAGAGAGAGAGAGAGAGAGGGACAGAGAGACAGAGAGAGAGAGAGTGGGAGAGACAGAGGGAGAGAGAGAGAAAGATATGGAACACTGTAGTTAGAGTGAGAGGTCAGAGGTCATTTTATAGCTATACTTCATTCTGAGCCAGACACCATTTCTCCTCAGCCTCTACCAACACTGAATACTGAATTTCAAGTTTTTGCCATTGTTGAGTACTGACACCAATACTGACTGTTACCCCACTGTATAGGGATCTACATACAGATTCTCCACTATGACATGTGGAGACTAATGCCTACACATTTACATATGGAATACATTATTTGTATAAGGAATCGTTTTAGTCCAGGTCTAGTTATCGGTATGTGCTCTTGGGCATAAAGTATCACAGGGTAGTTAGATCTTCATCAACAGACCTCTATATCCCAGGAGTGTCAGGAGTGTGTGTGTGTAGGGCTGAGTCCTGGCCACACACAGAGGACGGAGCTCCAGAGAGACACATAAATCAGACGTCAAATGTACATGTGAAGAACACGCGAGGACATGTACAGAACTGCCTGTGTCTTTGTGGTGTGTGTGTGTGTGTATGAGAGAGACAGACGGAGAGAGACAGGAGTCCGATAGCTGTGACAGTAACCTGATGCTATTCACTCCTTTTAAAGCTCAATCCCTGGAGCTTCTTTACTGTACATGAATAAAACATCAGGCAATGCGCAAACCTTCCAGTATCTATGTCACACATATTCACAGAGCTCACTCACTCTCTCTTTCTGTTTCACACGCACACACACAGCCCTATGCCCATTACCACGCAAACGCTGCCTAATCTGTTCCCTCCACACACACACACACACACACACACACACACACACACACACACACAAACACAAACACACGCACACACACACACGCACTCAGTGACACGGTGCTGGTGCTGGCAGTAATCACCCTCCATCTCTCTGGTGCCCACAGTGTGCCAGCACGGCCTGCTGCAGTCCCTAACCTTTAACCTTTAACCTTTAACCCCAGCACAGGCTCCACTCCGCTTGGGGGCGCAAGCAGCCACATACAGTAGGACTGGAAGGTCAAAGGGTTTGCAGTCGCGTGCTGTATGTGGGAGAAGCCTGAAGAGTGACTAGGTCCCCACTAAAAGGCTTTAATCTCTCTCTCTCTCTCCCCCACGTGTCACCCTCTCCCTCCCTCTCCTCTCTGTCTCCTCTCTGTCTCGCCCGGTCTCGCCTTGGCTCCCCTCAGACAGTGGGATCATTAGGGGGATGTTGCATGCAGCCTACATCACGATCACCTGTACCCACCAGCTCACACACACACACACACACACACATCATTCCCCAACATTGTGAAATATACTGTAGACATGCTCTCGCACATCACTTACACACCCTCATTACATGTAGCAACGCTTTCATCTTTCACACATGCACACCACACCCACACACACACACACATACACACATACACACACACACACACACACCTGACCTAAATACAGAATACAGATTGTAACACTCTCAGTGGCGTTGTGTGTGTGTATGTGTGTAGTGCATGCAGCTGCAATGATCTAACAGTGAATCAAATTGTAAATCAACATTGTAAAACTGGATGTGTGTGTGTGTGAGTGAGTGTGCGTGTGTGAGTGAGTGAGCTAGCTCCATTCATCTGGGTGTTACTAACATTTTCCTGAATACTAATGGGAAGCACTGAAAAAAGTGATAAAAAGTGCATTTATCAGTGTGATAGGCACAAGTGTGTGTGTGTGTGTGTTTGAGATCTTTGACACTGATACAGATAAAGTGGCAGATATGCTTGCGGAACACACAGTGGGAGGAGGAGGTCTGCGGGTGACAAAGACGACGACTTCTCTGCTCACACACACGCTGAACACACACGGAAACACTCGCTGAACACACACGGACACACACATGCTGAACACACACGCTGAACACACACACACACAGGCAGGGCAGCTCTGAGAGGCCACACTGCCATGTGGAAGAGTCTCCTGCACCTGCTGATTACAGCCCAGAGCTGAATCACTACACACACACAGGCACACACAGACACGGGCAAACACACACAACACACACAGACACGGGGACGCACACAACACATACGGGCACACACAGACACGAGGAAACACACACAACACACACAGAGACACACAACACATACGGGCACACACAGACACGGGCAAACACACACAACACATACGGGCACACACAGACACAAGGAAACACACACAACACACACAGACACGGGGACACACACAACACATACGGGCACACACAGACACGAGGAAACACACACAACACACACAGACACGAGGAAACACACAACACACACGGGCACACACAGACACGGGGAAACACACACAACACACACGGGCACACACAGACACGAGGAAACACACACAACACACACAGGCACGAGGAAACACACAACACACACAACACACACAGACACGGGGAAACACAGACAACACACACGGGCACACACAGACACGGGGAAACACACAACACACACGGGCACACACAGACACGGGGAAACACACAACACACACGGGCACACACAGACACGGGGAAACACACACACACACACGGGCACAAACTCACTTGCTATACATACGTATGTCTGACTTCCAGCTTAGCAAACAAGCTAAAAAAAACCCAACCAACCCTCAGCACTGGCCACATAAAAATGCATCACACACACACACACGGCAGACAAACACCCATGCATATGCATCAGGTTTTAGACACCAGTAAATTAAGCACTAATTGGCCTTCCTCTTCACTCGCCCACCCATTCAATATCTCTCTCTCATACTCTCTCACTTTGTGTGTGTGTGTCTCTCTCTCACACACACACACACACACACACACACACAGCATGCAGTCAAAGCTGTGTCTCTGACTGAAACCTCCAGGGGCTCCTCTGAAGTCATGTTAATATGCTAATTCTGATAATAACAAACTAAAACGATAAAGGACAGGCCAGCATTTCCTAACGGAGGCTCTGCTAACTGCTCCTCGTTGGCACTCACTCAGTGTTAGTTATCTTAGCGTTTATGGACGAGGGTAAAGGGGGGGAATAATAAAATAGTGGCTTTCAAGCATTTACCCACAACCTCCCTCTCACACACGTAAACACACATGCATGCACACACACACACACACAGATCAATACACCTCCTCCCAAACAACAACAACAACAACAAAACAACTAGAAATGCTGTTTACAAATGCAGTTCAGAACATTCCACTTGTGAGCAAAGTACAAACAAAACAGTGGACCGAAGAAATTATATAAACATGTTACATAAACTAAAATAATTTCATCAACCTTTTCAAATATGCCATTCAGAACTTCCTTCCAGTCTTGGGCGGCGAGTTTAGCTCACAGACGGGAAACCTGGAGCTTTGACCTTGTTGCATTTGTGTGGGCACTGTGTCCTTAAACCCCCAGACACAGCCAGGTACTGCTGCCCTCACGACCAACACAATGACTGTGTCCTTAAACCCCCAGACACAGCCATGTACTGCTGCCCTCACGACCAACACAATGACTGTGTCCTTAAACCCCCAGACACAGCCATGTACTGCTGCCCTCACGACCAACGCAATGACTGTGTCCTTAAACCCCCAGACACAGCCAGGTACTGCTGCCCTCACGACCAACGCAATGACTGTGTCCTTAAACCCCCAGACACAGCCAGGTACTGCTGCCCTCACGACCAACACAATGACTGTGTCCTTAAACGCCCAGACACAGCCAGGTACTGCTGCCCTCACGACCAACACAATGTGGCTGTCGCGTCTGCATTACAGCTGCCCATGTTTGTTTTCTCAGGTCAACCACAAAACTCTTTAGAGTCATTTGACACACACGGACGTTTGACAGTTACAAATAGCTCATGCTACTCGTGAGGTAGAGCGTTGATGGACAAGATCTCTGATAAACCACGTCCCTAAAAAAAAAATAATTTAAATTGTAATACGCATGTAATACTGTATCACATCCATAATTAACACCAGAGTTTATTAACTAGGTCTGCTGCGTTCTTCTCTTTACCCAGACGTAAGGTGTGGTTGAGTGTCACACACCCACCCTACCCCACCTCCCCTCATACTGTGTTGGGCCCCAGAGCGTGTGTGGGCACCACCAGAACTGAGCAGATCAAAGTGGCACACTGTGGTCCCGGTACCACCCGGGGTACTGCTCACCAGGTAATGACAACTACACACATCAAAGACACCAATCAAGAAAGTGTGTGTGTGTATGTGCGCACGTGCACCAGTCGAGAAACTGTGTGTATGTGCTCTAGTTTAGAACGTGTGAGCGTGCACCAATCTGGTTACCAGAATGATGGATTTTGGATGGACACATCAAAGACGCACAATGAGAAAGTGTGTGTGCATTAGTCGAGAAAGTGTGTGTGTGTGTGTGTGTGTGTGTGTGCGTGTGTGCCTGTGTGTGTGTGTGTGTGTGTGTGTGTGTGTGTGTGTGTGTGTGTGTGTGTGTGTGTGTGTGTGCGTGCGTGCGTGCGTGCGTGTGCACCAATCTGGTTACCAGAATTCAGCAAAAAAAAAAAAAATGTCAGTGCCAAATCATCCGGATCTGTAATCAGAGTAAAAGGCGTCAAAAGGGACGATAAAAGGTTTTAATCTGACCTGGACATGCTTTAATCCGACCTGGACAGGCTTTAATCCGACCTGGACATACTTTAATCTGACCTGGACAGGCTGGCAGAGACAGAGAGCTGAGCCTCCTGCTCAATCCACACACCTGCATCTAATCCAGCCGCCCCGCATCTCCCATTATGCAGAACCCAGAAAACCCCATCAATCCGCACACAGTGTGGCCTGATAACAGTGAGACTCATATAACACACACACGTCGCAGTGGAGCAGAAGTGTGGGTGGAGCTACAAGCAGCTACAGCAGAGGGACTGGACGCAGAGCAGGTGTGTCTCCTACAGGCGTCCAGCAGCTGCTGCGTGAGCTGATGTCCCCCCCCCCCCCAGCCGCACAGGGATTCAGAGCCACCTCTCCACACACACACACACTGACACGCACACACACAAACATCCATTATTATCCAGCCAATAATGTTCATAAATGAGTTATGTACAGTCTTACAGAATTGTCTTATGGAACATACAGAACCGCACCCATGCGAACATTGAAGCAGGTCTGTACAAGTCACCGTCGTCACCAATCACATAGTACGTCATGTTTGTAAGACTCACGGCATTAAAACCGCAAAATCTACCCATTACTAGCTCATGTGGGCAGCGCGTTTTGCTTTGGAGGACGGCAAGCAGTTCATCAGCAGTCGCCCACAGGATCAGGTCCACAAGGTGAAGGAGCCAGATGGCTGTGCAGTTTTTGCAGCTACTGTCGTCAGTGCAGTTTCTCCTCCCCACTGTTGTTTTGACGATGACGCCACTAATCACGTGTGTAAGCAAAAAGCTGCTTGAATTCTGATTATTCACAATCAAGTCGGACAACCACGAATCCGATACAAGCTGATCTAAAACCACATACGAAAGTGACTCAGATCTGATTTGAAATGCTCGAATTTGTGTGTCCACACAGCCCTAAAAAAACAGACTTGAGTCACATTAAGGCACAGAATTGTATCTGAGTCACTTCAGGTTGGAAATGGAGCCCTATAAAGAAAAGTTAATATAAACTTACAGCATTAAGTACAGTATTAAACTTAACGTAGAACAATGAGGGGGCCAGTGTAGTTGCTGAACAGGAGTAACGGGGGTTGAGACTGTCTAGTGAGGGAACTATGTGTGTACTACATGTGCACTACATGTGTACTAGAGCTTAACTATGTGTGTACTACATGTGCACTACATGTGTACTAGAGCTTAACTATGTGTGTACTACATGTGCACTACATGTGTACTAGAGCTTAACTATGTGTGTACTACATGTGTACTAGAGCTTAACTATGTGTGTACAATATGTGTACTAGAGCTTAACTATGTGTGTACTATATGTGTACTAGAGCTTAACTATGTGTGTACTATATGTGTACTAGAGCTTAACTATGTGTGTACTATATGTGTACTAGAGCTTAATTATGTGTGTACTATGTGTGGACTATGTGTGTACTACATGTGAATCCTGGTTTGTAGAGCTTAACTACGTGTGTACTATGTGTGTACTACGTGTGTACTACATGTGGACAGGCGATCTTATGAATGCCTGTTGGTGATGAACTACATGTGTATGGTAAACCTGCTTCTTATACTGCTTCATATAGAGGTTATGAGAGGTTATAAGTCTGTCACTACACAAAGGCCTACACTATTATCTCAACTAAACTTGCTCAACTAATCTCTCTGGCTCAACTGTACCCTGACACTACCACCAATCTCTTCTATATTGTTTTTAATCACTGTAAATATTACATATATTGTAAATACACTCCATGTTGCTTTTTTAATTATTGCCTCTCTTTATATTTTAGTTCCTCTAAAAGAATAAATCAGAATAAATTCTCTGTGGACAAAACCGTCCTAAAAGGGAGCCACCCAGTGGCAGGGTGGTGTCCCTGCATCTTTCATTGTTTCTTCTGAGCATAATGTCACCATGGAAAACAGGACTTCCAGGCACAGTTGGCATTCCAACCAGATTCATTAAGCAGGGATAATCTGAGAGGCCATTCTGAATGCTAGAATGCTAACTACTTCCTGTGGCCCCTCTCTAGCATACCCAGAATTCTCTTCTTCATCCCTTCCACTTCATTCATTCATCAGAGCTACAGAGTGACATTTGTACTCATCACTTCTTAGGCTGCACTCCCATGCAATTTCTGAGTGGAAAACCCACTAAATCCTGGTAGAACCCATTAAAACATGGTAGAACCCATTAAATCCTGGTAGAACCCATTAAAACCTTGAAGAACCCATTAAAGGCAGGCCATGATGGACAACTCTGGTGAGAAGAGCCATTTGTGACTGATGTTTAAAGAGTGTTAATGATGTGGTGGGTATCGTGATGACACAAATAACAACAAGGTGTAGAGTCAGTGTAGGAGAAAAGGGAGGAAGACGTTTATAGTGAGGAGAAAGAGGAAGATGTGTTTAAAGTGAGGGAAGAGAGAGGGAGATGCGTTTAAAGTGAGAAATAAACAACTGGTGGTGGCTGAACCGTGACAACCTCGTCACAGTGCCAGTGTGACAGCATGGTGACAAACACAGGGAAACAAACTGCCAGCCAGGGGCTGTTTCTCCCTCACACACACACACACACACACACATTTACTGGAAGATACACAGACACAGCACAGCAAGGTTGCCTGCTACACCAGATGAACTTTGGCACTTGGGAGCTTAAACACGATGGGCAACAGGCTCCAGACCATAATACTCTCCGTTCTCGCCAACCACCTCAGTCCTTAACCCCTCCCAACCATCGCGTTTCTTACCCAGCGACCCCGGTCCTATCTCCTAGACACGTAGCCTGTCAGTCTGACACTTAACACCCATCACCAAGAAACTCCTCAAACTTTTAGCAGCCAACCACAATTACCTCTACAAAGGTATAAGCAGCAAAGACGATCAAAGAGAGATAAATAGAGTAAAAGAGAAAGAAAGAGGGAGTGAATGAGAAAGCTAACATGACTTGTCTGGGAGGGTGTTGCAGGTGAGAGAGGGTGAGAGAGAGACAGGGAGAGAGAGAGGGGGAGAGACAGGGGGAGAGACGGGGAGAGACAGGAAGAGAGACAGGGAGAGAGACAGGGAGAGAGACAAGAGGAGAGACAGGAGGAGAGACAGGTGCAGGGTGACCCAGTTCTGCAGCAGGCGGAGGGGGCAGGAGGCAGGCTGGGTGCCACGGGAACACACGCAGTGACCCGCGCTGACGAAGCAGCAAGACAGTGACAAGGTATCAGGGTCAGCAAGAAGTCACAGCAGGGGAGAGGAGAGGGGAGGAGAGGGGAGGGGAGGAGGGGAGACAAAACGAGACGAGGGGACAGGAAGGGGGGAAATCAAAATAAAGAGGAGAGATGGCAGAGAGGTGGAGGTGGTGGAGGTGGTGGAGGGATGTCCTGGCTCTTCAACCCAAGCAGTAGTGTAATGGACCAGCTGTGCTGCTGCCCTGATGACCGAGGCATGGCCTCTCTCTCTCTCACACACACACACACACAGCGCTCAGCTTACACGCTTTAACATTACCACCAATGCTACCAGACTCCAGACGTAGGCTCCTCCCCTCCAGATAACCCAGGCTGTGTGTGTGAGGGGGGGGGGGGCAAACCCTCAGTCTGCTGCCCCAGTGCCCCCCTGGAACCAGCCTGCAGTGCCTCTTTGTTCTAATCCACATGGTTCTCATCAGCCCCTCCTGGCTAGTAAAGGTGCTCCAGGTCAGGAGGAGAGCCTGTTCCCCCCCTCCACCTCAGGAGAGCCAACGAGGCGCCACACATCCCGCACGCAGCCTGCGGGAAATCGGGATGCGAGATGCTTCTACCAGCCTCATCCATCTCGCAGGCGTAATTCATAGTCGAGCTTATTATACAAACTGAAGCACATTTTCTCAGTGCAGTGATGAAAGTGGAGGGGATGTGTGACGAGTGTCCTGATTGTGGCATGGAAGTAAAAATAAAACACATTACCTATTGAAGAGCAGCAGGAGGGGAGCGGGAAGCCAGCAACCGGCACAGACAGCCAGACGCGCATGCAGGGGGAGAGGGAACAGAAAACACCATCTTAGGTTAGTCTGCACATCCATCATGTCTGTGATCCAGGCCGACACGTCTGGAACGTTGCCAATACTTTGCTCGGCCTCTCGGAGGTGGAGATTCTACTCTCTGAGCTACAATATAGACAATGCGTCATACATTTTGGGCCTGAGCGTACGCCGCCTGCTGTGTGCTAGGGGATGACATCATTCGCCTCGCCACCCCCCCCCCCCACACACACACACACACACTCGTGTCATTAATCAGAACAATACATTGATCATGTGCTGTGTAAGTGTGGTGACACTGTGTACACTGTGATATTCTATTGACATGGATTAATTAGGTAAAACAAGCTTGATGAGGCCGGTCGATTCTGATTAAACTCGGATTAAACTGGGATTAAACTCTCATGCCGCTGCACTCCCATCAGGCTTTGGTCACACAGCTGCTGGTCTGACTGGTCAGACTGGGATCCTGTGTGTTTGGGGTCAAACAGCACAAATCGAAGCTGCAATTTTGCTACCCCATCTGAATTGCCACAAACGGATCAACAGCCAGAGTGACAGGAGGCATCAGACACGTCACTGTTAATTACAGGACGCTTGAAATGAGGAGTAAAAAGAACAGAAGAACATTTCAGCGACATGGAAACAGAGACTCGACAGTGTAAGGAAAATCCACAGAACCTGGTAGTCTTTTCTCGTGTACATGTAAACGTGTAGCCGTGGTGATGCAGTAGTGTTTGGTTTTTGAGGGGCTGCAGTTCGACTGACTCTAACCACTGACAGACTTGTAATGTTAGCGGCTCAGAATCCTGTCAGGAATTTTGGAACCCTGTTTGGAATTTTGAGCAACTGTACCAACCTGCCCAGTTCTGCTGTTGTCTCAGTATGCAAAGACATGGTTCACATGTGGCCCCATAAATCTCACTATTAGAAATAATAACTGATTCTAAAATTGACTGATGCAATCAATTTGAGTCAAATTCAAATTCATATTGTGAGTGTGAATCATGTCTTTTAAAAGCACAGACTGCTCTGGGTACTTTCTTACTCAGGTCAATAACCGCTGGAATGAAATATCTGGTATTGCTGTTCTACGCAGTTGCCCATCTTGTTTGCCCATAATGCAAAGCACATGTTTCCCTGAGATCTGGGTATCTTTGGAGAAAAAGCTCTTCAGACCGTCTCGCCAGGGCTCAGTAATGTTCCAACAAGGCAGAGCTTTGATTCGGGCTCTCTTCAGTGAGAGGCAGACGAACCAAAACTATACCACTAATCTCTAAATCTGACCTGCAAGTAGGCGTGCTAAAATTGGGGTCCCATTCATTAATGTATCATATTTCTGATTGGCTAATCTACGCTTGTATTTATGCTACAGTCGGTGACGAACGTGCACATAAGCTCCCTCGCGCATTCAGGGTTTTCTCTCCGTCTGTCTCAAATACCTCATCGCTGACTGCTTGCTCATGTGCCTTTGCACACAGTAAGGAGGTCAGTGTGAGGGAAGGCGAGTGTGTGTTTGTGTGTGTGTGTGTGTGAGAGCCCCCCCCCAACCCCCCGACGTCTCCTTCCCACGCTTAGCCAGAAATGTCAGGGCGCTGGCGCCTTGCTGGGGGGTCCTTCACGTCCACTTCAGTTCGTCCTGACGTAGGGAGCCTGACAAACAACCTCGACACCGTTTAGCTGGGTGGAGAAACAGGAACGTGGGCTACGGATTCGGAGCCGTCTCGTCTACGCCGAACAAACGAAACTTCACAAGCTGACAGCATCGCGGAGCTTGGCGGCCAACGTCTGCAGGAAAGTTACGCAACGTTCTGACCGTTTCCAGGCGGTGCAGCGGGGAGCGTCACTGGGAGAGCACTTTTAGAGCGCGCCTGGGTTAACTCTACGCCAGGCATGTTTGTGATTAGTCATTCGTTCCAAAATGCAACGCAGGCTGAGGAGCAAAACTGCGTTTGCGCAACACAGCTCAACTCTTCTCCTTTCTGAGAACAATACTGAAACGTGAAGGTACCTGTTGCTATTCGGAGGGGGAAATTTGATTCAAATATAATAAGTGAGGCAACAAGGCCGACACACACACACACAGGTTCCATCTTGTTTTGCTCTCTTTGGCAGTACAGAAAATGACAAAATGAGTGTGAAGACAAAGCTGTCCGATCCAGAGCAGGGAATCCGTGCGTGTCTGCGAGAGCCGGACAGGGAGGTTAATGTGCAGGTCTGACATGCACTCCATCCTGGAGAAAAGCAATAAACTGTTCAGACAACAGCTTAAAGGACCTGGCCTTTATTATTCAAACTCAGCCACAGTGAAGGACAAAAAGAATTTCAGGACTGCTCGGAGCGGCCTGACTCCCTAACCCTGGCTGCGCAGCAGCGCGCTGTGAGGTTATCTGCAAGACCGATGATACATGTGACGAAGAATTAAGGTGAAAGAGAGACATAAACAATCCAGCCGGCCGCCGGGCGTCGCAGGATGCAATCAGCCGATGTCAGGAATGTGCCGGCGTGATCCACGCGCCGCACCGACATCGATTGCCGTCCACCCGACTGTAGCATCGTGTAATGGTCCTGTCACTTAAAGCCTGGACAACGTCCATTTGGCACAGGTATAAAGACACACACACACACACACACGCAGCATGATGGCAGGGCATACAGCATACGTATGATATCCAATATTTACCCAGCATGCAGTGGGTGGGTGCTGCCGTGGTTTAAGCCTCAACACGGCACTCAACCAAGAGATGTTTGTTATTTTGAGACATTAAACTGAATAAACTTCTTAAGAGGAAAACCCTGAAAGAGAGAACAGCTGTTCCCTGTTAAAGCACTGCTAGGGCTAATAACTAAATAAATAAATAAAAACATATCAAAGGATGATGAATTCTGTGTTTGAGGGGGAAAAAAAAGGTCTAACAAGAATGTCTAATGTTTATCAGACCCTTGCATTTCCATCTAACTGGAAGAGTTCCCGTAAACTTTTAAGAGGAAAACATTGCTCTTTCGGAGAGCCAATTCACTGCCTATTAGGGTATCGTTGGCCAAAACAACAAACCACATATTGATCATTACCACAGTTTTGCCCACTACGCTAATCTAAAGTAGTATTGGACTGGCAGGCCCTGTCCAATCAGATGGCAGTGTTCTTCATTATTCATGGCGACCAAACAAACAAGTGATCTAGGAAACCTGGGAGATCAGTCTTTGTTTTTAGCCTCTTTCATTTTAGCCTCTTTGCTTTTAGACTCTTTGTTTTTAGAGTGGTCTGATGTAAACACACCGATCTGTCTATCAAAAACTGCACTCAGTTCCAGAGGGTCAGTGTGTCTGCTGGTCTTCTATCTGCGTTAATATTCATTTCAGTGGCACAACAAGCAACTGGTAGCTGGGATTTTCAGCCCCAGAGATATGGAGAGCCAATCACGGCTGGCTGCATAGTGCTTGAGGCCTGCCCAGCCATGCCTGTACCTGTCCCTGCCTCACTACACACACACACACACACACACACACACACACACACACACACACACACGCACACACACCACACACACGCACGCGGGCGCGTACGCACGCACACACAGCAAATACAAACCACCAAAATAAATAGGACACTGGGAGGGTAGGTTGCGGATTGCTTCATACTCTGTTTCCATCATGGCTGTGTGCTTGTGTGTTTTTAATTTGTGTCCTGTTGTGTATATTATAATCTGGGTATATACAAGTTTGAGTAATTTGCACCTAGTGGTGTGTTGAGTGTGTATTGTTTCCACATAAGAATTAATACTTTGTGTTCATAGAACATTCCCAGGAGCTGAGACAATCTCTCTCTCTCTTACACACACACACACATACACACACACAATGATCCAAGTTGCATTTACATGCTGCCTACAGAAACCCATCAATAATTACTGAAGCAGTGCCACGGGTGCTCCAGGACAGACTGCACATGTATGTCACACGGCTGTGTGATGCATGCTGGGTAAATACCACATGTCATACGGCTGTGTGATGCATGCTGGGTAAATGTTGGATATCATACGTATGCCGCGTGTTCCTTCAGTGTTGCAGGCTGTATGTTTTTCTAAAGGTAAAAACATCCACGTCAGTGAAAGCAAAAATAAAGTAAAATAAATAAAAATTCCCACCCAGCAGGGAGGCCAGTTGGCCTAATTAGTCTGACTCCACTGTCCACATCCAATCAGAGCCTCACGTACTAAAACTATTAAACCATGGAAACTACAGAAAAAATGTCTTGGTCTCGATCGTAAAGCGATCCCCTCAGGCATGAGTCATGTCTTTTAGAAAATGCTGCTAGTGTCGGGATTTGCGGTCACTCATCCATAAACTAGCATGTTGTGAAGTGCACTAGCATTCCTTCAACCCCGTAGCTGAACAAACACGTCCGTGCGTCCGTGCTTAAGAGTCCGTGCAGGAGGAGTGTTCACACAGACAGCACGGAGTGAAGGCAGATTCACATACAACACAGGCAGAACACCCACACTAGCTGGGCTCAAAGACCGAGCATATGCTGGACAGGGCAGTGTGAGACAGGCCAGTGTGAGACAGGGCAGTGTGAGACAGGCCAGTGTGAGACAGGCGTTAGGTGTGTAGAACGTCCCTGCAGACGTATATGCGGGAATGACATCCAGCAGGGCTGTAGTCGGTACTCGAGGAGCCCGACGAGCAAGGCTTCCGTCTCCTCACGCACCGCCTTCGGGATCTCTGTCCTCTGCAGCTGGTTTACCTGCACTGTTCGTTTAACGGCTGAATCTGAAGATTCTGATCAAATCAAGCTGTGATATTATTCAGAGAGGCATTGCTTTTACGTTGTTTTTAATTTTCTAAGCGTAAATTTAATGGGTTAAAATAAAAATAAAGACAGATTTCGTGTATGTGACGGTAAAGAGGAACTATGGTGTGCGTTGTGATTCTCCGCCCCAGCGGGACACACACGCAAACTCCACGCTGAACACACGCGAGCCGATAGGCTGAGCCAGTCGCCATGATGCACGCGGGCAGTTACAGCATCACACCCCCCGTGAGGTGCTGTCAGCGTGACGGACGAGTGCTCATGGGCGTATCTCAGGGCGGGTGGGTACAGCGCGAGGCCCCGAGGCTTCTGCCCCACACCTGGGCGTGCTGAGCCGAACCAGGCGCTGTTGTGAGCATGTTAAAGGGGGAGGTGACCTTCCCCTGTCACGACAGGTCAACATGAGAAGAAAACACAGCCAGGAGCTTCAACTGAACATAGGAACATGAAGCTGAACATGATTATTTGGATTGTCAGTGTGTGTGTGCGTGTGTGTGCGTGTGTGTATATAGACAATTTAAACTGGTAAGCTCACCATTCAATGTTTCCACAATATAAAGTGTATCTGACAGTTTAGAGTAAAGAAATAAATGCTGACGACAGTGACCTTATACAAGTATATACACACACACACACACAGTTGAATGTAATGGATCAGAATCCTGAACATTACCATTTTCCATTTTTTGATGGAGGAAACGCCTCTTCGACCAGAATGACAATAAGGACTCTGGAGTGTGAAGTATGTTCTCTGCATTCCTTTGCTTAGGGTGCATTGTGACAAAAATCAATAAATTTTCAGCTCTGGCAGATCATATTCTATTTATGTCCAAATAAGCGTGTTCATATGATTTACAGCACTACGTCTTCTGTCTGAACACACAGAGGAAGCTGTGATTCACGAGGTCACGGGTACGCAGCACGTATGCTACAGCAACAGGATCAGAAATCAAGATGCATGCTGGGATTTGGGCATATGGGCTGTTCTAAACAGAAACAACTGCTTCAGTGCTGGTGGTGGAGAGCACTGGGACCCTGAGCCCTGAGTCTGGCCTGCTTCGCTCTGGTGGGCAGCCAGTGGTGGTTGGAATCATCTGGTCCTTTACTTCCTGTGTGGGCTGGGGACATCGAGCACACAGTTCCAGGGCCTTCTGGCCTTCTAGCAGCGGACCATCACACTAGATGGTGCTAGACAATGACGTCAACTTAGCAATTACACCCCAAGGCAGAATCGAACATCCCTATGAAAATCGCTTACCAGCAGAGTCTCAGGGACAGTATGACGCAGTATGACACCCTCGCACTTATACACACACAAACAAACACATACACATACAAATTGTGGTGTGGCTGCCAAAACAGAGATGACCTGTTTTGCGGTTGGTCACATCCGCTCTCAGGGTTTCGGGTCCCTCTCAGTAAGGCTACTATTTGGGGCCTGGGCAGGTGAGGGGTCAAAGGTCGGCCAGTCCCCAGCCCCATTGGAGTAGTAGCCACAGGATATAAACATGCAAACACACAAATCCGACAGATACCATCACACAGCTGCTCTACTCCCAAACACTCCAGCTGACTCCGGAGATACGTCCTCGCGTCCCTCCCCAAGGTCGGCACTGGTTGTCCACCCAGAGAAACAGATGCCAGGCTTGGCAGGACGGTTGTCAAGAAGGACCTGGGACTGCGAGCAAGGCAATGCAAAAAGCCCAAAACCGAATCTCACCATCCTCTTTTAATTCACTTCAGGCACTGCTACGCTCAACGTGATCATTAAACCGAACACAACAGATAACTCAAGCAGCACAAACAACTGCCTCCCTCCGACTAACCACTCATGCTCAGAAGGGGGCAAAGGTTAAACTGGCTAATGGCTAATCACTGATTTTGTTGGCTGCCGGTTGGTGGAGGGTGCAGTCCGTAAGGACTGTAGCGGAGGAGAGTCGTCAGGGCAGAGATGGGCAGGTCTTGACACTCAAACACCGAGGAGGTTCAACAGGCCAGATCAGAGGGCCTGAAAATACTACCGCTGGACATGAGCTGGGCTCGACACAGAGGAAGGCTGTACGGGGTCATATTAATGTCAAAATGAGAGGGCATAAAAACAAACAGTGAAAATATTAAGCGGTTTTAATATTTCACGTGTGCAGATATCTCACTCATGAGCACAAAGGTAAAACTTGTGAGCACAAAAATAAGAACCGTGTGCAGATTTATCATAATATTGTGCTCAAACTGTCTTCTCGAATGTTTACTTCATACTCAATGTGATAGTTATCCTCTCTTGCCAAGACCAGTACCTTTGGTTGCCGTGTGCTCGAGTGTTGGCGTGGGGTAGTTTTGACAGTTTGGGAGTGGGCCTGTGGCCATTTCTGTGAGCAAATGCTATTGGCTCCTGGTTTGTGACTGACCACACACTATGAAAAGTGTTCTCCAGGAGACGAAGATGGCAGATGAAGGGGAATGTGGACAGGCAAGCTGGGTTAAAGCAAACTTTGGGTTGTTCTAACTCATTTGAAAGCCCAGATTAACTCTTTTTTTTCAGTGATTCTCATTGACTACTTGCCACTTATGATGAGTTTTACTTATGATTTTTGGATTGACGCTGTGCACTCTGCTTAGACCTGTTTGAGCATGAAATTTTTATAAATATGCCTCCAGTTCTTCCTTCTCTGTGTGCTCAGGAGGGAGATCTTCACAGAAGTGAGGGAGATCTTCACAGAAGTGAGGGAGATCTTCACAGAAGTGAAATGTTAACATTTGCAGATTTATATTTTTTAACTCGTGCTTTTACACCCTCTAGTTCCGATATTAGCATGATGTTTGGGGTACTTTCACGGTAGGGGATGGCAAATCAATTACAAAACGCATACACACACACACACTTATCTCATGCTTGTCTGGGCCGACTCAGATGGGTGGAGCATGCCTGCGTGGTGCCTGTTGGCGTTGGCGAGTCTTAATTGATCACCTGCCGTCTCCTGTTCACACAGAGCCGAGAGAGTGAAAGAGCTCTGCAATAGCACTGATTAGCTCCTGCTTCAACTCCATGTAATCCATCCAGAAATGAGAGAGAGAGCGAGAGAGAGAGAGAGAGAGAGAGAGAGAGAGAGGGAGAGGAGAGAGAGAGTGAGAAGATTTGGGAGACACAGAGAAGCCTCTTTCTCACTGAGCCAGCATTTCATCTCTCGAACAGAGAAGGTCTGAAGGTCAGACAGTGAAAGTCATACAGCAGGGATCCAGAAAGCAGGTAGAGAAGAAGCCTTCTAATCACCAGATATGTTGTTAAAAGAGACTCTTATCCCACTAGCTGATTGTAAGTTAATTTACAGCTCCATCTCCACCTACTCATCATGGTTGCCCAGTCAAACAAAACGCCAAACCAGCCACTACTGATTCTCTCTATCCAGGCCAGAACCGCAGTCACAGAGATCATCATGATCACACAGACCTCTAAACACCAGCTATAATACAGGGGCACGAATAGCAAAGAGTGTGGGACCATAAGACTGCCCCACACTCAAGGAACAAGGCATCGCCCTACCCGCTCACTGTTAAAGCAGCTCTCACTCTCCCCTTTGCTCATGGGAATCTCCACATCTAAGCAGTTTGCAAAGTTCATTGAACTACCTAAGTTCATTTTAAACATTTCATTCATATTTTCATGAATATGAACACCATTATACAGATGCTACATGTCAAAATGATAAGAGTACAACTTAAGAAGCCACACCTAGCTGATGTGGCTAGGGAGAGTGAATAGGGACTCAACTGGCAACCCTCCGGTGGTGCTTGTGAGTTGCCAGATTCAACCCAAATATGTGTGTTTTTTTCTGTTTCTTATTTATTTGGAGGAGGGAATTGACAGACGTTTCAATTTCAAGTCAAGGTTCTTCCAAAGTCATGCGCTGTCTTAGACCAGTGTCGTGGTCTGCATGGCCAGTCATTTAGCTAGGAGCTTCAACACAGTGGGTACATCCCTTTGATGTACATTATTAATTAAGGAGGAGTTTTAGTTGTTAGCGTGTGATTCTAGAATGCTCCGTATGGTTCTAGAATGTCAGCTTTTAATAGAATTCTAGGTGCCCTTGTTCAATCATAAATGGAATCATTAATGTGTCATTCACATTGACGGGGGGGGTGTCTTCTTGAAAGGTCCTTTATTCTCAGAGATGAGGTTTAATGATTGCTGTGTGAGTGATATTGAGTGACACCGCCCTGTGCTCACACGGATGTGGTGAGCGGGTGTGTGTGCTGTGCGAGTGGACACCAGTGCTGTGGTTAGCCCAGCCAGTGCACCAGCACTCAGAGACAGCCTGGAGACACAGCAGGCCCCAGCACGGAGCTGCACTGTGGGGCCCTGTGTCCCTGTGGCCAGCCCGGGGGCTAAGAGCACCACGCTAGGAGCGCCAGCAACACACACGGCTCCCCTCAGCCCTACCTGCACTTATTCAGAGCTACACACAGACGGACACACACACCACATGTGCACAAATCCAAAGTGACACACCCAGTGCCCTTCACCATGATGGTGTTAGTCCATGTGCCAGTCAAATAGGGACACATTTGATACGCTTCTTTGTGTCTGTGCGTGTGAGGGTGTGTGTGTTTTCATGCTCGAGTTTCAAAAAGGTAAAAAAAAAAACAACCTACAGCTTTTCCCTGAGCTGCTGTTCATCACACTGATCCATCGTACTGATCCATCGTACTGATGCGTGAAAAGTCAAGACCATGAACAATTTGAGGGAAAAAACGCTTATTTTCGTTCTCTTATGGTTGTATTTATAGCAGGAAGACACCAGAACGAGCCAATCATGGTTGGCAGTGTTTGTCAGAATAATGTCAGTAGGTGTTATAGAGCAGTGTCAGCGTAGAGGGGGAAACCAGCCTTCAGTGTTCAGCGACCCTAACAAAGTCCTGCAGTTCTCGTCCACATTAAAAGCTGCGCCTGCCCGGCCCAGGGGAGCAGGACACGGTTCTGCACCGCGCAGGCTAACGGTGTCGGGAGAGCACGCCACACCGCTAACACCTGCTTCTCCATCACTGCAAAATACACAGCAAAGACCAATGAGGGTCATCACATCCCTCAAGCCAAAGGAAAGTGTCCCCTGTACCATAGTGCAGTGGGGTATGGGACAAACATGGGTATCCACAGGGCTCCAGGGAGGTGGGAGGCCTGTGAATCGATGGTATGGAAGACGCAAGTGTTTTTTTGCAGGACTATTGGTTTATTGCCACTGTTGCATCTGTTTGTATGGTGTGGGTGTATAGTAGCTGCACAGATAAGGAGTGTCTGGGTTCATTAATTACTGCTGTTTTACTCTGCGGTGTATGACAGTATAATTGAAGCCATTGAAGTATTTCTTTGGTGTGTGTGTGTGTGTGTGTTTATAGCACTGGGAAGTGAGTGGGAGTTGCAATGCTTTACAGAATGTGGCAAGATAATTACATAGAAACCAACTATTTCTGTTCTGAACGTGTTTGTGTACGTACGCGTCTTTGTGTACGTATGCGTGTTTGTGTATGTACGCGTCTTTGTGTACGTACGCGTGTTTGTGTACGTATGCGTGTTTGTGCATGTCCATTGGTTTGTGTATGTATGTGTGCATGTATTTTTTCTTCATACAATACTCAAAGGTACAGCCACGTTTGCAGTGTGTAGCACATACCAACACAGACAAAAGTATCAGCTTGATCATACGAATACATGCACACGCACACACGCACACATGCACCCCAACCACGCAAGCATAAACATGGGGAACAACGAATGCACTCTTTAAAATCAGACACAGGAACAACAACCCTCCTGCACCCCGATGAACCCGTAGATGGCGCTACCTGGAGACGACGGTGAGAATCGCTCCTTCCCAGTGACGTCTTTCTGACAGTAGCAAAAACCCTGAACCAGCTTGCAGGTCACTCTGTAGTGGATCCGCCCACTTGCAGAACGTGCAGTGTGATTGGATCACACAAATTCAAATGTCCCTATCAATTTCAATGTAATGTACTAACGGCACAGATTGACACTTAGGCTAGCCAATGAACAAGCCCATGACAAGCACAGATAACACGGCAATATTGAGAGCAGTGTTTACTAACCAGTGGGCTGGTTAAGACTCGGAGGATTAGACCAACAGAAACCGGACACGGACATTTATATACTCAGACGGGATTTGAGCAAATTGAGATTGTGAGCTCCTGGATGGGACGTAGGCACACCAGCTCTGTAGGAGGAACCTGGAATAAGGTGTCACGCACGCCATTCTTGCATCAGGTATGACGAGAGTGGAGGAGAGAAAATGGTGTCAACGGTCTTCAGACTTCTCCATCACGCTGGCAGCTGTGAGATGAGCGAACATTACAGACTGGGCATTTTATGGAGAGTAAAAAAAAAAAAAAAAAAAGATCAATTTTCACCAAGTGGGAATTGCGGAGGATAAATCCAGGATGAGACAAAGGTAAGAGTTTACGCTTTTGTACTGAGAACCAGAAAAATTATACCATCTATCTAACAGCAGGATAAAGTGGTGGGACAGGGTCCCCGGGACAGAGTGCTCCCGCGTTCTGGTGGTAAACACCAATGAGCTTCACAGAAAAAAAAAGACCCAACTCTGACCTTTGTTGCTTGGATTTAACTTTTTTTTTTATCTAACTTTTTTTTTTGTTGTTGTTGTTGAAAGAAAAACACACTGCATCTTCCATCCCATAGTGAGCAGTGATGTCAGGCGTTTGGAATTTGGCCGCTCACTGGGGTAAACCGTTTGTGCACCAGGACAAGGCATGCATAACAAAAGAAGTCTGATTTATCAAGCATGGATGAAAACAGCTCCACCACAGAAAGCACAGGCCTAAAAAGCACAAGGAGGGAAAAAAGAAGATAAAATAATCTAGCCATCCAAACCTGCTCTGAAAGAAAGAGCTCAGGGCTGTGGGGCTGACGGCTGTGGGGCTCAGGGCTGTGGGGCTCACGGCTGTGGGGCTCACGGCTGTGGGGCTCACGGCTGTGGGGCTCAGGGCTGTGGGGCTCACGGCTGTGGGGCTCACGGCTGTGGGGCTGTGGGGCTCACGGCTGTGGGGCTGTGGGGCTCAGGGCTGTGGGGCTGTGTGGCTGTGGGGCTCAGGGCTGCCTGTGAGTCTGCAAGGAGCAGCACGTGGGCGGCGGCGTCTGGCAGGGCTCGCTGGTACAGGCTGGCTAGCAGAGCACAGAGCCAAGTACACTGGGCATGCTGGCGCATCTGTAAAGACACTTAGGGGCTGTCCACTGGGCAGGACACTTTGCTGAGACCCAGATGAATGGATTCAAATCCCCGCTGACAGCCATCAAACTCCCAAGGCGCCCCTGACTGAAGGCCTCCGTGCTGGTACCCACCAGGAGGCCGGTGCTGGGACCGGGCGAATAAAGGTTCTTTTGGCAAAAGCACCAGCTAAAGAAATAAATGTCGTAAAGGTAGCTGTCTTGCAGTGCGCTGTAGGGTTAATCTTTTCTTTTCACAGTAAACCATTCAAGATTACTCTCACCCTCCCCTACACAGCTGTGCTGCACTGAATAATCACATGAGTTCTTGTTGGGGTTGGGTAAACTCGAGCGTTGCTCTGTCACACAACTCAAAATCCACTCAGGGTGGCCCATAAGCCGAAGGGCAAGTTTGGCCCCCTGTTCGGACTCTCACAAAGCACCGCCCCCCCGGTTGTGGGAGGGGCAGCCTAATTGATTCCCAGCAGGCAACGGGGGAGAGAGGCAGGAGGGCGAGACGCCTCTCAGCGGGACTCTCTGAGGGAGAAGCACAGCTCCACCCACAACCTGCCTCTTCAGCGCCCGGCCACTCCAGGACCGGACCCGTCTCAAAGACCGGACCCGTCTCAAACAGTCTCCCTTTCACTGGAACAATGGGGCTCATCTCCTCCAAGCGGACCTGTCGTCCTCAGCCCTAAAGAAAGCATCGCTGTTCTGCTTTAGTGCTTCACATACGAGCCAACGGACGCACGCAAGACACACCCCACTCCCAGCTCTTTCACCATAGCACCCCAGGCCCCAGTAACCAGACTGCCATTCACCCTTTCCACCCCCCCCCCCCCCACCATAACCCTTTTGGTGCAATCCATGTGCCCCCCAGACTAACCATTCCAAACACAATGGCTTTCTGTCTGGCTATAAGATCTTCATTGCAGGATGGGGGTGGGGGTTCTGGTGCTCAGTTTCGATTTTACTACACAAAAGACGGGCTGTTATTCATTGCTACCACCCAGCTCTGCCTTTACAGGGGAACCCTAACAAATGCCAGAGTGTCTGAGGGAGAAGAATGGTCGTCCATGCTACTGTCTCCCCTCGCCTACCAGCACAGGAGAGAGAGCAGAGGACAGCATCGCTTCTCTCGCACAAATATATTATTCCACACACCCCCTCCACCCCTCCTCTCCCAGGAGCACTTCATTCTGTTTTACACTTTTTCTATCACACACACACTCACACTATTGTACACATTAAAACAAACACACAGGACACATTCAGATTCACTTGCAGATTCACCTTCAGGCAGGCCTGAATACATACACAAATCCAGGTATTCTCTCCCTCTCTCTCTGACACACACACACACACACACACACACACACACAAGCACATATAGCACGGAGACATCATTGCAAACAAACAAACGCAGGCACCAACCATACATGGGGACACTCGGAGTAAACACACACATGAAGATTAAGCTTAGTCTTGGACTAAGTTACTTGGTCAGTGGGGATTCTCCTTAGGACCACGATTGAATCCCTCACATGCACAGACACAGAATATACTTGTATTACATGCTTATTAGTTTTATTTATTCAGTCAATTCTGTAGCGGTGCATTAAAAACCTGAGACGTCAGCACTTTCTGCCCCATCCCGTCACAGGAGGCAGAGCTGGGAGGGACGTGGGGTAGAGGCAGAGGGGGAAGAGCAGCAGGATGGACGGGGAAGCGACAAGCGTGGCGTCCCGATCGAAGACGAAGGACCCGGCGGGACGAGTTCTCTCATCATCTTCCTTCACGCTGCTTCTGAGGAATGGCAGGACATTCTGAGCCCAGCCCAGCCACGGAGCCTTCTGTGCCGTCTCCAGCAGGAGGGACGTAGGGTGAGCCGGCTCAGCTTGGGGCCTACGGCAGGCCACCGACCAACGACAGCACGTGTAAATAAAGCCATTGTGTCTCAGAGGTTCAGCACATCTCCGTGAGCTGCCGCAAATACACAAAGAAATCTCTTGTGCTGAAACGTCAGCGACAGGGTTTGTTCAAGCCCAACTGGACCAATCAAATCCATGTGCTCATTGTGAGAACAGGTCGTTCAGTATGACCCGTGTCCCCCGTCCGTCCAGCCACCATGTCTCTACCATCTTCTGCCTATTCAACACGCTGGCTGGTGTAAATAGTAACATTAGTTAAAGGACAACTAGGGTGGTGTCTCTGTCTCCAGCAGTCAGTCAGTTTGCTGTCGGCTGTGTCTTCTGTAGAAATACATGCTGTGGCCACTCACTGAACAAACAACGCTAGAAACACTAAACATTTCATTATATCTTCATTATATGATAAAAAAAAGGCCCAATGTTTCCCTTCTGGAGAATAATGTTGCACTTTGCAAGTTAGTATCGATCAGCTCCGTTCTACACATTTTGACTTATTCCAAGTGAAAACATCCGGTGCCCTTGGCGCACGGAGCCCAAGTTCACTTCCGTCACGCATTTATTTCTCATTTTCTGACAAACGCTTCGTGTGCCACCATCACAGAGTGGATTCCTGTAAACGGCATTTCCTAATTAACTATGCCACCCATGTTTGGAAACACCTGTCTGTGCTCAACCACCAAGACATGCTTTCTTGGCGAGCCTGACGTCCTGGAAGTCCAGTGACATCTCGGGGAGTAATTGGGTGGAACCGGCGTTGGGACTGGCTGACAGGAGAGGGCGTGCGACCCAGCACACAGGTGACGTATCCGACCCTTCCTTTCTCAGGAGGCCTCCCAGGTGCTTGTCCAGTCTCTTGTCATTTCAAGGCTCGACTACTGCAACTCACTCCTGGCTGGTCTTCCTCTGCAGGCCATCAGGCCCTTGCAACTGATCCAGAATGCAGCAGCAAGGCTTGTCTTCAATCTACCCAAGTTCACTCATGTCACTCCACTGCTGCGCTCCCTTCACTGGCTTCCTGTGGCTGCTCGCATTCAGTTTAAAATTCTGATGCTTGCCTACAAAGCCAAAAATGGACCAGCTCCTCCATACCTTATGGAAATGGTCAAAAGTCGATCCGCACCTCGAGCCCTTCGGCGCTTCAAGTACGGCTCGACTTGACCCGCCATCCCTCAAGATTCAAAGGAAGACACGCGACAAGATGCTTCTCTGTCCTGGCACCCAGATGGTGGAACAAACTTCCACTGGCTGTCCGAACAGCGAACTCTCTCGCGGTTTTCAAACGCAGACTGAAGACCCATCTCTTTGTAAAGCACTTATAAGCACTAATCAACTGAAGCATTGGTATAAAGCGTAATTGCACTTTATCTTTAGGAACACTTGCTAAGTATTGCACTATACTGCATGTAGTCTTGTAGGTATTTCAGTCTTGCTAGGTATTGCACTGTGTCTAATCTTATATTTTGTTGTCTTCTTTCTAGGCATCAGCACTAGCAACGGTTTATGGCAGTGCTTGACCTCAAGTAGTTTGGACTTAAACCTGTTTATACTAGATAGAGATGCATATTCTGACTGAACACATAGTACTTTTGTAAGTCGCTCTGGATAAGAGCGTCTGCGAAATGCCGTAAATGTAAATGTAAATGTAGAGGTGGGAGGGGAGGGGGGGGGGGGGCAAATACACAGCCAAAGCCCTGATTAGTTCTGAGCACGATGTCCTCAGGTGTCGATTCCACTTGGGAAAGGCTCAAACAGGCCGTGCAGTGCTTACCTCAGCAGGACGCCGCGGAAACTCCTCCAAAGCCACTGGTTGAGAGATGTATGGCAGTAATGGACCAGTGACCAGATGGACCAGCTTTCAGCGTGAACACAGATGCTGTTGGAGGATTAATATGGCTTTGCTCAGGTAAACTCTCCAGTCCGTATTACTTATCTCGGATTGCTGATTCCCAAACAGCTATTCACTTGTGTCGGAATTGTGTCGGTTACACGTACAGGACTGTATGCCGGATGGTTATTTTCGTTCCCTGACGCAGCCCCCACCCAAACCCCCCCTCCACCGCTACAGGCCGTCCTGTGGCCCTGGTCTGGGGGGGGGGAATGGGCAGCAATAACCTGCCTGTCTGCTGCTTCGTGCGTCAGCAACTGACCTGGCAGAAAATTGTGCTATTGATCGCACTGCGAGTTGGTTACACCGCCGCCTCTTTCTCCCTTGGCCCACAGAGCAGCGCTGCACCGTCACAGGCCACACCGCTCCAGGCGTCAGCCGGTGCTGCCGTGGAAGGCAGGAAGAAAATGTAGGAACTGAACAGCCAAAATAGCTGATAGGCCAACGGACACACCAATCGTTTAGGAATGGCGTGTTGGTCAGGAGGACCTTTGCTCGCACTGACCTCGGTGCAAATTTCAAGCTTAACTTCGAAGGTCTCTGGAAAGCAAGCGGGGGTGTTTCCACCGAGCAGTGACCAGCATTCCTGCCCTTTGCTTTTGCCAAGCAAAACCACAGAGACGCTCTGAGAATCCCCCCACTAAACGGCTTAGCATGTTCCACCATGCGCCCCCCACAGTTCTCTGAAGCTGGAGTTAAGCACACAGAAATCAGACCCCCATCAGGCCCCCATCAGACCCCCATCAGACCCCGTGACTGGACGATGTTGTTTGGCAGCTTTAAAGTGTCTCCCTTGCAGTAGTCAATGTATCCATGTACCACTGGCCAAAAAAAAAAAAAAAAAACCCCTAGCAACCCTAACGAGTTCAGTGCCTCAGAGTACAAGAGTGAGACGCAGGTCCTGTAGTGAGTGTCCCACGAGGCTCAAAGGCAAAGACTCTGCTCCCCTTTGGCAAGAGCAGGAAGCCACTGAGCAAGCAAACAACGGCGCCATGGTCCACAGAGCCACTTTACCGGGCCTGAATGTGTACAGAGGAACAGAGAGCCACGCGCAACCTAGGGTCCTGAACGCGGCCCAAAGGAGGCACGGGGAGAAGAGGCACAGGGTTGGACCCCAGGGAGTATGTTTCTAACACACGGGGGAGGGGAAGAGGAGAAGACAATGCTGCAGGAAAGCAGGGAAGGAACCGAGCGAATGTGTGCATGTATCAGCATGGCCCTTCATCATCAGTGTTTACCGCCAGAAAATGCTGAAACTGCTGTAAAAAGCCCTCGCGCTGCACTCGCGGGGCATGGTCCGCTCAGCAGCTGATCGGAGCAGGAAGTGGCAACCCATTCACCAAGTGGGTGTCTGCAGTGTGACCTCTGACCCTGATAAGCTTTCTGATGACTGCAGCATACCCTACAGCCAGCACACACAAACACATACACACACATGCATGCATGCACTATTCACACCCACACACACACACACACACACACAAGTCTTTCAAAATGCTCAAAAGAATATTTCCGTTGGCTATTTGTTTGAAACCATGTCATGGGCTGGCATTATCTGCATATCTGCACCCCGACATGCATACACACGCACATGCATGCTCACACACACACACACACGATAGCCAGTTTGGGCCCGTCCACACTGATGTCTCTATGGCTTATGGAAATGAGACTGAGACACTTATAGTGTGCGGCGAGATCTGAAACCGAACTCAGCCAGGAACAAATCTGAGAGGCAGCTCTGGCTACGGTCCTAATTACACAGACCCTCTGCACTGCTTCAAACAAACTCACAGCGTTCGTTGCACCTTTGTTGCAACATCCAGCGCTCCAGCGTACATACAAGCACTTCTGCTGAAAGTCATTTGCATGTTCCAAACGGCTAGGCCAATCAATAACTCAAAGACATTTAAGCGCTGTGTAATTAATTCTTAGGAATTCATGGCCTCCTATTTCGGGTGCTTGCCGGGACGTTTAGATGGCCGTACTTTATGGTCCTCCGCGATTATGCTAATGTGATGTTGGTTAAGGTCAGGGGACCCTTGGGGGGGGGCTAACTGCATGTCATTTAAATGCTAAACAGTCCCAAAGTGTAGAACGGAAATGTCTTAACTCCAGGACAGAAACAGAGGACAGGAATAAGACACGTGGACAGGTGGACAGACGGAAGGCACCGTGTCCCGGGGACTCCACCCGGGGACTCCACCCGGGGAGGCCCTGCTCCAGGCCTCCTCCGATTCCAGCCAGGCTCCTCCCACTAATCACACACACCTGCGGCTCATTAAACACTCATTATTGGTGCGTATCCAAACCCCTGTTTGCACAGTCTTGCCATTCCCATGTGTATTAAAAAGCCATTTTTCCTGTTCTGTTTTCTTCTCTAGTCTGTTTTTTTTGGTTTCTTCATTGCGCAGCACAGACTCCTGCAAAACTGAACTTCCTGAGACCAAATCCAGTTCTTCATTTCCACTTAACCACAGTATTCGGTAGAACGCAGAACTCCGCTGCCCTCAAAGTTCGATGAAAGACGAGTCTGTTTCATGGTGAATTTGTAAAAGATAATACTGCACTATAAGGAACAGCAGGATATTCTGCTAAATCCTACAGAAATGCTGTGTAATTTAATTTATTTGAATGTAGTCTTTATGTGTCAAGTACAGGCGCAATTGTCTGCAATTCAGCGTTTTCAATCTGTGCAAATGTTAAAGCCAAACAAGATTATACAAGCATATATTGCGTCTTCGTGTTTATGTGTCTGTCTGTCTGTCTGTCTATCTATCCATCTCTTGGCACACCTTACTGTTACTGCACCTTTACCCAGGAGGAACTGAACTGTTCAGATGAAAATGGTTGTCTGGGCCTGCACTGTACTTCATCTAGAACATTCCATGAAAAACATTTCCACCTCCACCTGTCCTGACCTCCTTCACTGCCCTCACCATCTCCACCACGATCCCTACCCGGACCTGGCTAGCCTGCAGGGGTGTCCAGGAGTGCGAACAGTTCCCTGTGCAGCCTCAGAAGCGCCCGAGCTGTTTGTGTCTGCTCTCTGGAGTGCTTCTCCACCACTGCGGCCATCGCCGAGGGAGCAGCTGAGTTTTAAAGAGCCACAATAACAGCAGACAGCAGTGGGAAATGCTGTTTAGTGCCTCATTAAATCATCACAATGGTTTTACAGTGATTACCGGCTTCCAGCCAAACGTTCTGTGAAGCCCAGGAAGTAAAATCAACTTCACAACTTCACAGATATGTTTCGCTTCGTGGCAGTTGAAACAGGGAGGGCGGTGCCCTTTTCCACACAACACACACACACACACACACACGCTCGAGGGCTTTCAGGCCAGACAAGCATCAGCCCAGCGCTTGCTGTGCGCTAAAAGCACTAAGCATGGACATCATCATGGCGCTTCAGGGATGCAGCCTTTCAAGCGCCCAACACAACCCACCGTGTGAGGAAACTTCGCGGAAGCGGACGCCACAGCCCAGGTTCACAAGCAGCAGGATGGATGAACACAAAGGCTGAGTAACCTACCATTAAACTAAACCAATCACACATAACCTATCCCCACCATAACAAACCATACATAACCCTGCACATAACCTATCCCCACCATATCAAACCATACATAACCCTGCACATAACCTATCCCCACCATAACAAACCATACATAACCCTGCACCTAACCTATCCCCACCATAACAAACCATACATAACCCTGCACCTAACCTATCCCCACCATAACAAACCATACATAACCCTGCACATAACCTATCCCCACCATAACAAACCATACATAACCCTGCACCTAACCTATCCCCACCATAACAAACCATACATAACCCTGCACATAACCTATCCCCACCATAACAAACCATACATAACCCTGCACATAACCTATCCCCACCATAACAAACCATACATAACCCTGCACATAACCTATCCCCACCATAACAAACCATACATAACCCTGCACCTAACCTATCCCCACCATAACAAACCATACATAACCCTGCACATAACCTATCCCCACCATAACAAACCATACATAACCCTGCACATAACCTATCCCCACCATAACAAACCATACATAACCCTGCACATAACCTATCCCCACCATAACAAACCATACATAACCCTGCACATAACCTATCCCCACCATAACAAACCATACATAACCCTGCACATAACCTATCCCCACCATAACAAACCATACATAACCCTGCACATAACCTATCCCCACCATAACAAACCATACATAACCCTGCACATAACCTATCCCCACCATAACAAACCATACATAACCCTGCACATAACCTATCCCCACCATAACAAACCATACATAACCCTGCACCTAACCTATCCCCACCATAACAAACCATACATAACCCTGCACCTAACCTATCCCCACCATAACAAACCATACATAACCCTGCACCTAACCTATCCCCACCATAACAAACCATACATAACCCTGCACCTAACCTATCCCCACCATAACAAACCATACATAACCCTGCACCTAACCTATCCCCACCATAACAAACCATACATAACCCTGCACATAACCTATCCCCACCATAACAAACCATACATAACCCTGCACATAACCTATCCCCACCATAACAAACCATACATAACCCTGCACATAACCTATCCCCACCATATCAAACCATACATAACCCTGCACCTAACCTATCCCCACCATATCAAACCATACATAACCCTGCACCTAACCTATCCCCACCATATCAAACCATACATAACCCTGCACATAACCTATCCCCACCATATCAAACCATACATAACCCTGCACATAACCTATCCCCACCATAACAAACCATACATAACCCTGCACCTAACCTATCCCCACCATAACAAACCATACATAACCCTGCACCTAACCTATCCCCACCATATCAAACCATACATAACCCTGCACATAACCTATCCCCACCATAACAAACCATACATAACCCTGCACATAACCTGCCCTTCACATAGACCAATGTGATGTAATGACGCAATAAGTAGGCCAGGTTACATGCTGGTTTGTGGCTACATCGTCTTTAGCATCCACAAAGAGTTTAAGGGCAAATGTGAGTGTAGGCTGAGTATCGTGTTTCCCACACACATCAGAGGGCATTATCAGTATTGGAATAAAACTAAAGAGAGCACAAAGTGTTTCCCACACACATCAGAGGGCATTATCAGTATTGGAATAACACTAAAGAGAGCACAAAACAGCCCTCCTACACCACACTACATGTGAGCACGTCTCTATGACATCTGCACGTACTGAAGTTATATTGAAGTCTGGGTCTCTGAACGCTCTTGGATATCAGGTGGTGTTCAAACGCACCTCGGATCCATCATCTGAAAGGCATATGGGGATGGAGGGAGAGTGAGAGAGGAGCAAGAGAGAGAGAGAGAAAGTGAGAGAGAGAGAGCACTCCTGAGTAGTGTTGGGTACAAGGCAGCCACACATGCTGGTGCCTCCATGCTAAGGGAGACCATGTATAGGGTTGGGGAGGAGAGGGAGAGAGAGAGCAGAGACAGGGGGAGGGGAGAGACAAAGAAAGAGAGAGGGGGAAGACATGGGGAGAGAGAGGTGCAGAGAAAGAGTAAAAGCAGACTGATCATTCTCCCACATCCCTATGAATTATTGATGCTGCTGTGGAGATGGTTTCAGAGAGAGAGAGAGAGAGAGAGAGAGAGAGCTGAAGAGACCACTGGCTGGGGTTTCCTCACTGATAACCTTCAGGCAGGGAGCAGTGAACCAGGGTCCTGGAGGAGCGGGTGTGAAGGACGAGGAGAATACGGAGGAGGAGGAGAAAGAGCCAGTGTCGTTCTGGTCTGCAATCAGGGGTGTAGCGATGTGGATGCTCTCTGAGCACTTCAGAAGCAGTGCTGATGAATGCAATGAAAAGGCCTCACTGTGTCACAGTGTTGCGTTCAAATCCCTCTCAGGAGACACTCCAACACGACGTATCTAAACGCTTCGTGAAAGCCGACTGTTTAACTCAACAGATCGCAAATATATACAAGCATGTAGGAAGCTGTGTGGTGGGTCCTGCAGTTGGTGGCAAAAGATTCCAGTCCCACACGACGGTCTTTCATGCATGTGACAGGATGACAGGCCCATCTGAGTGCGAAAGATAAAGAGCATTATAAGCCTGTCATCTGGACAGCTTTATAACCCCACGCTATTTCCTCGCCGCCAAATAACTTGTATTTCCCTCTATTCCTTTTTTTTCCTTTCATACTTTCTACTTTCTTTCTTTCTCTCTCTCTTTCTCCCTCACCCCCAACTTCTCTATCTGCTTTCAGTTTTGAAGTTGTTGTTTTTTTGTAATGACTCACTGTTCTGTCAAGACGTTGGCTCAGTTCTCATAAGCTCAGTCACCGTGTTGCGAAACTCTGCCCTGCGGTTCTATAAACACAGCATATACACACGAACATGCAAGTGTAAATCTGTCTGTACGGCACACACTCCGAGAAGCTTCAGCTGCTGAGAGGCTAAAGCCCCATGACTTTAGCCAGGATCCACACAAAAACAAACAAACAAATAAAAACAGCCCTGTAGTCATTTCAAGGTGCCCTTTGATAAACAAGAGCATCCAGACAAAGTTGTGATGAAGCAGCAGTATTGCGATAAATGGCCGCTGGACTAGGTAAATGAGTCCAGGAGGAAGAAAAAAAGTTTAGGTGTCAGTGGGTGAGAGCGTCCCTCGTCTTCTCCGTCGGTCTGGCCTAGTTTGCAGCTAGCGCCGAGAGACCCAGATACGTGGCATGAAAGCACAGTGCACAGTGTGTGAACGCTGGTGCCTTTTAAAGAGCTCGTAGGGCAAAAACCATGCGTGAAGTCACTCCACAGGTCCAAGTGAAAGGAGCTCTTCAGAAGGTTCCTCGCAGTCGTCCCTGCCCCACACCTCTCCAGCCGCCGTTCCCCAGGACACTCTCCGTGTGCATTCAGAAGGTTTTGCCGAGGAAGAGGGTCATCGCGACGGGCGAGTGAGCTGCAGTCAGACCACACTGTGCCCATCGGAGGCATCTGTCGCAGGGAGGGAAGTCTTTGGGCTGCACTGTCCAGTAGGGGGCGGTCTCCGTCGCAGCCCGACTGCCTCACATACTGTCTCATGCACCACTGGATCACGCGATGCAGATGACCATGCTTGATCGGCCAAGCCTGGGGCCACATTCTTCCGTGGGGCCCAAAACTAGAGCAGGCGTTAAAATAACAGTGCTTCCTCACCCCAGGGGGACATGATTAAAAGACTAAGCCTCCCATCGGACACTGGCAGAGATCAGAGAGCTTCAGGCTGTTCAGAGAGGAAAGAACGTAAGTGATGTTCCTCGAGAAATACTCTGACACCGGCTGTTAAACACTGGGAAAGGTATGGATGCGAAAATGTTGACCTCTGCAAAATGAGTGAGAGAAACATGACTGTATAATCTCAGGACATCCAATACGGGAGATTTTCATTTAAAAAAGGTGTCGACCTATTACAAGATACTTTATCTTGGCTGTAAGTCGGCGTTGTGCGCAGGACGGTTCTTAAAATAAAAAGCGATGACTAAGCAAATGTGAAGTTTGCGGAGTTGGTCTGCTCCATTTCTCAGCCCTGCTGCTCATTTCTATTCTGCCGTGTTTCGATTGCGGGTGCAGGAAGGACGATGGCGCCCGTAAGAGCCACCGGTCCAATATGGCGAGGATCACAGGAACAAAGGGGGCGGTGCAGGGTGAATTAGTTTAGATTTAAAACCCTGGTGGAAGGTGTGCTGAGCTGTTCGGCATCAATGTCCCACTACACTCACACACACACACACACACACACACACCTCCCCCTCCCGGAAAAGGGAAGTAATGTAGAAGAGAACCCCTGTGGTGGCAGCTCCCCCCCTCGTTTGAAACCAAGACACTGTCAAGGCAAATGGAAACTCCTGTAGGGCACATTCAAACAAAATCAGTCCAGGATAATTTACACCAACTTTCACTCAGAGTGTTCAATGACCAAGACGCACTTCTGTGTATGAGCTGTGTGGCGCGTGAAGAGAGACTCCAACATGAAAACTTTGCACATGACAGATGTTGTTGATGTACAGCTGAAACGCGGTAGTCAATGTCAATGCCTAGGGCCAGTGCAAAACCAGAGAGACTCAATCACCTATTCACCTCCCCATCTCACCTCTGCACTGCAAACGGAGACGCGGGGAGGAAGAACCTTTTCACCACCCTCAGATCAGATCAGATCTCTTCTGGCCAAATGGCAGGTCGAAAGCCGTTGTGAATCTCTGAGTGTTGCATCATCTATAACAACAGCAGCTGTCCACTACACATGGCCCCCTCTCCAAAGTAACGCTCGAGTACCCAGCAGAACCCAGCAGAACCCTGCAGAACCCTGCAGAACCCTGCAGAAGTGCAGGGAGGAAGCAGAGAAGCTGCCATGCTGGGTGGAGACCGGAAGGAACGTGCTGCTCTGAGGGTTTACTGAATATTTTGAAACTGCTTCTACTGTGGACCAATCCAAGGTGATGTGTCTCAATGTAGAAGGCAGTTATGCTCATGCTTACAAATCCTCATCTGACTTCATCTCCCTCTCTCTGTCTGTCTGTTGCTCTCTCTCTCTCTCTCCCTCCCTCTCTCCATCCCTCCCTCCCTCCCTCCTCCATTCACCCAGTCCCCAGTTCCCTTTGATGGCCTGGTGCTCCTCCACCCTGACACTTGTAGGCAGGCGTTAGGGTGGTGCTCAGCAGGTGAGGTTTGCTGCCCCTTTGAAGCTCTGCTTGATGGAGGGAACCGAAACGCAGCTCCACACAAGACCCTGACTCCACCCTTCATGGTGTGACATGCTGAAAGGATGTGGGTGGGTGAACTGTGATGAAACATCTTCACACTCAGTCTTTCAGAAACCTGGGCATAATTTCTTTCTTTATTTACTCAGCAGTAGTGTGGTATTGCGTTTTGTGTAGCTCCTTTTGCAGACCCGCTTTCCTGGGTGTGGTAACAGTACTGGCCACTGTCTAATGCTTCAGTGCTTTTGGGCAACATGGTGGCTTGGTGGTTTGCCTCTCAGTACTGGGGTCTTGGGTTCAGGTTCCTATCTGAGTGGAGCTTCCATGTTCTCCCCGTGTCTGCGTAGGTTTTCTCTAGGGTCTCCAGTTTCCTCCCACAGTTCAAAAACACGGAGGTTAGGTAAACTGGTAGTCCCTGACAAATTCTCCCCGAGTGTGTGACTGTGTGTCTCTTCATGTCTGAGTGTCTGTGCATGAATGTGTGTGTGTGCTTTTGTGTGTGTTTGTATCCCCAGTGGTGGATGGTGCTCTGTCACTAGGGTCTGTCCTCTCTCCCCTTCCTGCACCCAATTCAGGCCCCCAGGGGCCTGTGGATTCCGGTAGAGAGTACATCGTGTGTGATTGGCTGCTGCTTCTCGCCGGTGTGTGATTGGTCGTTTAAGACTTGTACCTGTGTTAAAATTGGGAAAGTGACCTTGGGTATCTTGAAAGGCGATATATATATATATATGGAATCATTCATTCATTTAGTGTTTTCGGTTCTTCATACCCACCAAGCAGCAGCTACACCCCATCACCTCCTCTCCACTCAAACATGCTCCATGCCACTGCCCCCACCTGAACCTTGCAGCTGCACTCAGTCACACTCCGCTGCCCCACCTGAACACACACCCCCCCCCCATCTCTCCCCTCCTCTTTGGATACTTTGTCAATAGTGTCTCAGACACATTATTATTACTTGAGATACCTTCCCATCCATGCAGTCACCCCCCACGTCCATGTTAACTCAGCTGGGTGAATTCCTCCCTGAGCCAGTAGTAACAGCCTCCTGACCCTTTATGGCGGAGAGGGAGAAAAGCTTTTGGGTTCTCTTGTCTGGCTCTTCGAAAATGAAGAAAACTCCACTTCCGTTTGCTTCTCACTTCACATTTTCATCGTCTTCTTTTCTTCAGAGGCCGCATTTCTCCACACGTGGATCCGTGGGTGGCAGATCCCCCACTAAACAGGCCCGCGGTCTCCTCACAAGAGCATGGCTCAGCCACTAAACAGGCCCGCGTTCTCCTCACAAGGCTCGGCCACTAAACAGGCCCGCGGTCTCCTCACAAGAGCATGGCTCAGCCACTAAACAGGCCCGCGTTCTCCTCACAAGGCTCAGCCACTAAACAGGCCCGCGTTCTCCTCACAAGGCTCAGCCACTAAACAGGCCCGCGTTCTCCTCACAAGGCTCAGCCACTAAACAGGCCCGTGTTCTCCTCACAAGGCTAAGCTAAATCACAACAGTCTCACTGCAGCCTCTCAGTGGCAATTACCGGGTACTCAAAAACAGGAATTTCTCATTTGATCAGCTCCAAAAAAATGCCCTGATTCAGGCGCAAAATGAATATTCATGAGGGCTGCTGAGCCACAGGAAGCATGGTCAGGAATTTCCATTTTGATATACTTGCTACTCTATTTGTATATGCAAATCATCCTCCATTGCCAACGCCTCCAATGTCACTTTTAGGCAGGCGTTTCATGTCATTGTCTAAGGGACAGTGACTGGTGAATTTGTGGTGCTCACCTGCCCGGTGCAGGGTCTGCCCTGACTCTGGAGGCCCACAAACATGCCTTGGTCCCACCAACGACGTTTACCATTCGCTCATCTCACCCATGCGGACTCTGGGAGGAGCCTAACCCTCAACATGACAGGCAGAGAGGGAGGAGCCTAACCCTCAACATGACAAGTAGAGAGGGAGGAGCCCAACCCTCAACATGACAAGCAGAGAGGGAGGAGCCTAATCTTCAACATGACAGGCAGAGAGGGAGGAGCCTAACCCTCAACATGACAGGCAGAGAGGGAGGAGCCTAACCCTCAACATGACAAGCTTATTTTTCAGGTGCCACAGTGCGAGATTCGCCAGGACTGTGGGGCGACGTTATTCTCCAACTCCACACAACACCGTTCTGATGGAAACAATGGCAGAAATGAAAAAGCCAGTCACCACTGCCATTTACTTCTATGTCCCTGCCAAGATTTGCTCTAAATTATGCCTATAGAAGTGGCATAATTCACTGGCCAATAGCCATCATGTCCCCTGGTGCAGCCAACCGCCTCTGGAGCCAAAGAAACGCCTCCATCACACACACCCACTGGCAGAGGGAGAAACTTCAATAGCTCAGCCCTCTTGGGTGCTGGTGATATCTCCACAGCAGTGCGGCTGCTTCATTACTCTTTCTACTGAGATGGTAATGAATAAATATCCCCTCAACCAAACAGACCAGCAGTCTAACGATCCACTTAGAGGTCGTTTTCCTGCCAGCACTGCCCCTGTGGAAGAAGTTAGCACGACAGCCTTCAGCTCCACGTCTCCTGACCCGCGTGGAAGCCACTGAGAGCCAGGAGGAGTCGCGGCTGACAGGCAGATATCAGCATCGAAGTTCCTCTAAAGGAGGGCGTGGCCTAAAGGCCCTCCCACCAGGCCCTATTGTGTGGCATGGCCCATTGTACACTTGTCGTTTCTGACCAATTAGGCAGGGATAAAAGCAGAGGGGCCATGGTGTGGGATGGACTCTCCCTCTTTCTCTCTCTCCCTCTCTCTCCCTCTCTCTCTCTCTCTCCAGCTCGCTGCATAATCACTGAAGACCTCTGTTTATGAAAATGAAGACTAACCTCATTGATGTTCACCTATGCCCTATTTGACCTTGTCGTTCTCCAACCTCGCTGTCTTTGTTCTCACGCTGAACGAATATACACCCCCCCCCCCCACACACACACACACATTCAGACACACACACACTCCTGTCTACTCACACAATCACCAGTTCCTTGCTTTTGTCTCGGTTGTTTAAATAAACCTCCATTACAGGCTTGTCGAAGCCCTTTTTCTTTCTTTGATTTCCCCGTTCTCCTGGAACTGCTTCAGCAGCCAGTAGATCAGAGAGAGAGAGAGAGAGAAAGAGAGAGAGAGAGAAAGAGAGACAGCGAAGTGATGGTGAGAAAACTTAAAAACACACTCATTACTCCTCTTACAAATAAAGCAGCACCACTGAATGTCAGTGAAGGAAAAGCAGAAAGAAGGCACTGAAAGTCCAGGCAATGACCTCCCAAATGACCCTGGATTAACCCCTTACAGACCTGTGAAGACCAAGCAATGACCTCCCAAACGACCCTGGATTAACCCCTTACAGACCTGTGAAGACCAAGCAATGACCTCCCAAACGACCCTGGATTAACCCCTTACAGACCTGTGAAGACCAGGCAATGACCTCCCAAATGACACTGGATTAACCCCTTACAGACCTGTGAAGATCAGGCAATGACCTCCCAAACGACCCTGGATTAACCCCTTACAGACCTGTGAAGACCAAGCAATGACCTCCCAAATGACCCTGGATTAACCCCTTACAGACCTGTGAAGATCAGGCAATGACCTCCCAAATGACACTGGATTAACCCCTTACAGACCTGCGAAGACCAGGCAATGACCTCCCAAATGACACTGGATTAACCCCTTACAGACCTGTGAAGACCAGGCATTGACCTCCAAAGTGACCTTGAATTTAACCATAACAGACCAGTGAAGACCGGCCAATCACCTCCCAAACGACCCTGGAAGGAACCCTAACACAGCGAAGACCCAGCAAACAGCAGCAGGGGAGAAAACTGCACAGCTGAGTAAAATTAGGCCAGTTTTCCACCAGCTAATTTAACTTGAAAGAAAATTACATCCTGCTTCCTCATTGTCTTTTGTTCAAAGCTCTGATTTTGTATAATGAATATGCACAATAATTACAATACTGGTGAATAATGGGGGAGGGGGGCGGTGGCATAGAGTTTTCAAATGCCAGCAGTACAAGTGATATCACGCAGTCATGTGATACCACAGTCATGTGATACCAGTCATGTGACACCACGCAGTCGCTGCTGCAAAAACGATCTCCTCCAAAAATACTAGCAAACTGACAAACCTGAGGACTGAGTCTCGAGAGACAAGAACGTTTGAGCTTTGAAGTTTCCCATCCCATCAACAACAACAGGTAAATCATCTGCAGTAACTAGGATGATTCTGACGTGCTATTATATATCGCGAGCGTATCGCCACGCCGTGACGTGACGTGTGGTGTGGCTAAACATGAGGCTTCTGCAGCGAGACTAAAGGAGGAAGTGAAAGGCAGGGACTGCACACGCATGAGGACTCAGCTTCCTCGGTAATGACTTGCGGCTGGTAGCTGGGATAGATGTGGGCTGCTTCGACCTGCTCAACGATCAGCAGGAGATGTGAGGAAGCCACTATACTAAATATTTGCTATAACAACTGAGAGAAATGGAGGGAAGATGCTTCGTTAATCTCCTCAGTATTAAAATGAGCTCCAAGATCTCCAAGACTTCAGAGGACAGCTTTCCATTAGCATATAGAGCCGATGTCAGGCCTCTTGGAGTGGAGGTCTACTCCATCACTGCGTAGTGCTATTCCCATTTCACACATCTCATTCTGGGCTAAAGCTCTTAATCACAGCCTGAATCTGGGCACCAGCTGCACACCCTGAAGCTCGAGATCACCCACTGGCGTCACGCCCCTGTTCACAAAGGTGGAGGCTAATTACATACCCACTTCCTCTCACAGGTGGTGGTGGAGTCCTGCTTCGCTTTGGAGAACGGAGCGTGGACGCAGGCCTCCAACAGGTTCTCCACCCTCCTACCCTTCAGAAGGCTGCAACGTTCACCAGGCAGGCAGTCCTCCATCTCACAGAGGACGGAGGAAACGTCCCCCAAGCTTGGTGCCCCATCCGAGGCTCCCCACGGAGCAGCTGCCCCTTCCCCCACAACCCCCCACCACACCCTGGTGTTGGCACAAAGCTCCAGCCTGACCCCCGAGGCAGGAAGCGAGAGCAGAAGAGGCCCCTTCTCCGAGCTCTCCTCCTCCGCCAGACTCCCAACGGTCCAGAAACATCCCAAGTTAGCCACCAAAAAAAAACACCTTGCGGGCATCCACGGTGCCGGAGTCCTCCTGCTCGCCCTGCGGGCTGGGCCAGACGTTGAAGTGAACCTTTGTTTCAGGATGCAGACGGCCTCTAGCCTTCATAAACACGCGGGAAACGCGGGCTCGCGTGGCGCGCGCACACACACACACACGATGAGATTTGCTCTTCCAGCTCAAAGGGAACTGAACACAAACATTAACAGCCTTGAACCCAAGAGTGGATTCCTTCAGCCTGCATCTCTGTATCTTTTCTCTCCCTCTTTCTATCCGCTTCTCCGACTACACTTGATGTTAATGTCAGGAGTAGATTATATTCGCCTCAGGTCCGGCAGTGTGGCCAGAAGCCCACCAGTTACCTCACATATTCTTCAAACCCCCTGAAACAGAACAAACTCAGTCTATTAGGAAGCCTAGTAATTAACCCTTGGATTGCGCATAGCAGTTTGAATGCCGCCGTTAAGAACTTTGTTCAAACTAAAGGACTCTGGAGGATAAAAAGCTACTCTACAGTTACCTACATTTCTTGTTGCTATAGAACCAGATCTGGTTAGTCTGCTCCCTTGCAAGCCACAGAAAGAAGGTCTGTGGGACACACAGCAGTCGAAGTGCAACCGTTCTCCTTCCAGACAGAAACCGTACTGGAGCCACGGACATCTGTTCAGCTCTCACTCACGATGCAACCGTGGAGATGCTGTCAAGAAATGGCAAGGCCTGATCTTCTCTGCTTCACGTCAGCACAAATGCAACCACAACCCCTGGACACAGGAACAGGCCTCCTCGAAAACACCTAAAACAGGACACGCCCACTCAGAGTAAAAACACATAAAACAGGACACGCCCACAAAGTAATGCGTGTTCAGAGCCATGCCAGCCAGCACGCACTTCCATGATGGACACTATGTGTCCACGTGGGAGGACACCGTTTATAGATATGAACATGAACAAGACCTGCCATCAACTGAGAGTCATTAATGTCTCTCTGGACGAGTTTCACAGTTCTGCCTCTGGAGATGACTGACCTTCCCCTCAGGCTGAGAATGAAACTCTTTCAAAAAGCCCGTGTGGAATTCAGAAGAAGATGAGACAGGAATGCAAATATAAAACTGGCCAGTTATCCTCCAAATGATTTCTCACATTGTTTTTTTTTATTTTGACCAGCACTGTAGTCGTTTATTTTCAAAACTATACATAAACAATGTGACCAGCTCATGATTTCAGGTTAACCCTAGCAAGCAACTCCCGGGTAACATTACAAGAAATTACACAACAGACAAAATCGGGTGTCGTCATTCACTGTCGACGCAAATGAACAGCTCGCCAGTAAACAAACATGGCTAACATTTGTCTAGCTCGCTGCTCATGCCCAGAGACTTTGATGTAGCATAAAAACATCAACAATGTTGATTTGAATCAGCAACCCCACTTTCCTCGAAACAATTAAGGTCTTCAGCTACAATCCGCAATCGTGCACTTGCAGCTGAGCTGATCAGGTGGGATGAGGCAGTGGAGTAGCACTGCTGCGTATATACCACGCCGAGTGCCGCTCTGATCACTGCTGATGAACAGGCCACGGCACTGTACCCGAGCTCCAGCGCTACTGCCTGATATCATGGGCAGACAACACACAGCACTGACCCCACAGACAGAGCCTTCACTACAGTCAGGGTTTTCACCACATACCAGGCATTTCCCGCAGGTGGGGCCTTTACCACACACACAGCACATCCACCATAGGCAGGACCTCCACCACAGGAGGCTCCTTCACCTCAGACTGGACCTCCACCACAGATGGAACCTTCACCTCAGACAGGACCTCCACCACAGGAGGCTTCTTCACCTCAGACTGGACCTCCACCACAGGAGGCTCCTTCACCTCAGACGGATCACTGACTTGCTGCTGAGAACCATGTGAGGGCACCGCCTGATACAATGGTGCAGATGAATCCTACACTTCCTTCTGTCTCTCTCTCTATCTCTGCTCTGGTAGAAAGATGCAGAGGAGAGGTCAGAGGCAACAGATCACTCTCTCTCAGCACAGAGACCAGTTAAATAGAGGAGTACAAGCGTAGAAGCACCCAGCAGAAGACCTTGCTGAAAGGAAGCCGTACCCATCCCCGTTAATCGACTTTAACCTTTGCTTATGCAAGAATATTGGCTTAGAGGTTAGTGCTTCCTCATTCTGTCAAACACTGAGGGGACACTGACCTATTTTCAGTGGGAAGGTGTGATAACATATTGGGTTATATTAATTTCTATACATTTAACACTCCGTGCCTCCACAGACAGACAAAGGTTCGTGTGTGTGTAAATATAAAGTGTGGTGTTTATGTGGATCTCAGATGTAGCAGTGTAAACCGCTTTGCTGGTCTTCAGTGCAGTTATTTTCAAAAACTTGCTTTTGTTACAGTATTTACCAAGTCAGTCCTCAGAAGGTCCTCACCAGTATAGTAATACAAGTCTCCTTAGTCTCTTCCGTTTGTGTGTGTGTGTGCTGTGTGTTTCTGCTTTGCCCCAGTGCGACCTCTAACCCCAGGCCAGCTCTGTGATCTCCTCACACTCTGATGCAGAGTCCAGAAATAGACAACAGCTTTGGCCAGTGTCCAGGAAGCCTGACAAAGTGGATTCTCATATAACAATAGGAAATGAAAATAAGCAACTCCACGCTATAGATAGGCCTTAAAAACATGCATTAATCTGGACTGTTCACTTCTGCAGAGACGTGGCATTTGAAAGTCGCTTGTTTGAAAAAGAGCCACAGAACTGAATTTTTTTTTTGGGGGGGGGGGGGGGGTGGTTTGAGTAAGAGGATAAAACTCCATCCAAGGCTGCTTCCTTCTCATAAAGGAATCTGGAGGACAATGTGAACAATTGCCCTTAGAAAGCAGAACAAAGCTCTTCAGAGGAGATGTGCAAACAGGAAAGCTGTGTTCTTGTTTGGTCTTCTGAAGTCAGAGCAGCGAGGGGGCAGACCGGGCAGACCGTCCGAGCCCCCCGTGACATCACCGTCATACGGGAGCAACAGCACCGACGCTCCTCGTCACATGTGACCGTGATTCAGACTGATGTAAAAATACGCCTGCCTCTCAACTGAAGACTAGCACGCGTGTGCCCTGAGAGCATCGATCGTGAATCTCTATTGCCTACGCACAGCCCAAATGTCCTGAAAGCCAAAGTCACTTTACTGACAGGATCTATACAAATCGAGTACAACTGTGTCAAATGTAACTGTTGCCGATCCACTGCCATCGGTAGCTATAATTGATCAACAGTCAGAAAATCCTCCTGGTTGAATCACGCCTAGTGTTCAGTAAACCCTGTAGATGTGGCTAAAGCTATCCATCATAAGAGCCATCAACTGAGTGTAGCCCATGTCAGTGACTGCTGAAGACGGTAAGGCGTCTTCTGACCATACCCACACACTTTCGTACCTGCTATGAAGTTGCAGCAAATGCAACATTTTAAATTAGACGGTCAACATTTGTAATAGCACCACATAGCCAGTTCGTATCCATGACCTAAGCGCCTCATTTGACAAGCTTACAAGGAGAACAAGCGGACCTTTGCGTGCTTTAGTGCTGAAAGATTTTGACCCACACTGGGATGTACTGTACATATCCGACAGAGTACAAACACTGCGACGGCTTCACGCTGCTTACCTCTCTGATTTTGTCGCGCCTCTGTATGGTTTGAGTGTCCGAAGGCTTCCCGCGGTCAATTCCAAGGGAAGGTTTTAGTAGACACTTTTTGAACATCTCGTAATCGGAGCCCCTTGTGCTCGCGCCGTTATGTGAAGACGAAGTCACTTTGTCGTTTCTGGCCGTAAGTTCGTCGCCGAGGTCCATTTTTGTTCTCGCGGGGCTCCAGTCCTCTTGTGTCCTGCTCCCAACAGACCTTTCCACGGTTCTGGCATCGTGTGTGACGGAGGGCTTTCGGCTAACTTTGAGTTTATTTGCCTCGCCCTTTAAAGAAGCCCGTGGATGCTCCTGATCTCCGGGCACTTTTTTGGAAAGTTCCCTCGAGTCATTGTCGGAGCCCACGGTCACCGCTGGGCTCTCATTCTTCGATAAGAAAATTCGCTTCAGGCGAACCGAGTCCGGTAGAAAGAAAAGTGCACCGAAGCACAAAGTGACCAAACCCGACAGAAAAAGTAGAAACACGAATTTCTGCGACAGACGAAGACCCATTCCCGTTGCAGAGACAGCGGGTAACTTTCTGAACACCATTTATACTAGAGTATTTGCTTTACGCACAATTATTAAGTTGGTACAAACTACGTTTCTTTAAAATCAACCGAGAAAAACGTTCGGATACTTTCTGGTTACATGGATGACAATGTCTGAGAAATGACCTGAGATTTCACTCTGTTGTAAGCCCGCTCTCACTTAATCAAATTGAGTGAACCTTATCGCGCTATCGATTGGCTTCTCGTGGACGCAGGTTGCGTCAACAATTTTGCTCTCGCTCTCAGCAGACGCGTCATTGCACCCCAGATGGATTTGTGGCAGGCAAGTTTTCGTCCACATGAGCGAGCAAAAAAAAGTACTATATTTAAGACACCGCGTCCAATAGATGATAAGACAATTTGGTTCAACGGTAGGTGAAGCTGAATTTTAGCAGCCGTTATCCGAAGGTAAAATGCTTCTTAGACGTCAGATTATCTTTGGTCGAAAAGCAGTAGAAATGAGAACTGACAAGCCGTTGCACAGTGTTTTGTAATGGCAGATGTTCGCAAGAGTCACCACAATACGACAGCCAAACATCTGTCGCGCCTAAGTTTATCTCCAGAAGAACCCAACAACGAAACGGTCCTTGTTTTACTGAAGCTAAACAGTAAACGAACGTGCCGTTGAGAAATGACTAAAACGCAGCGTCGCTGTCCGCTCTTCTGGTATTCGAATTCATAGTAAATGTATCCGCAAAGGCAAACGGTGAAGTAATCTCCAAAGATCACGTCAGGTAGCTGTGTCCGGCGCGGTACACAAGTGGCGGCGCAGCATTATTCGCGTACCCATCCAAGCAGCCTATTACATTCCTGAAACCACGAAATTCCTCTTCCTTGTTTTTGAACTAAACATGCCTCAAACTGATGAGATGCTCCTCCCAAGGAACGAGGAGTCTACGCTCTATGCTCAAAGAAGGTTAGTAGAATTCCCAAAATTGGCGAAACACAGAGCGGTATCATTGCACGGTGATGTGAATGTAATCCCGTAGAAAGACTCCGTGGCTTCCTTCCGCTGCCTGGTCCGTCGCTCGCACTCGCGATGTTCGTCTGCTTACCAGAGCAAGAGGACGGAGCGGGGGGAGAAACTGGATAAAAGGGGAGTATTGTTGCAGTGCAGGATAGCGGCTGGATGTAGAAAATGATCAAAACGTACCCTAAACGAACGATATTATCCTGATCCCATATGCATCCAGTAGGACGAAAGGAGCAGACCTGTGACTATGTTTCCGTTTACCGCGCGGTCTGCTGCAAACGTGTATTTATCATCTCGGATATTTGAAGGGAGTGCGTCTTTTAGATTAAGACCAGCAGCGTCAGATAATGGGTGAAAGTGTGTGCTGATACATCCATCGTGTGGTGTGTCTGGGTATTTTTTAAAGAAATTTACTCTAGAGCCGATTTGATCCCCTTGGTTCTGAATCCCCTTGGTTTTTGTATTCACAAAACCGTTTGGATAATTGAGGTTAAATGTAGAGTTACGTCCAAGTAATAAATTAATCTAAATATATGCATGCAAAGAATACACGTGTGATGGTAAACAATAAATTCACGTAATAAGGGTGTAAATTGTATTGCGACCTAACGCATAAATTTGCTACTGAATTAGCTATTTATTTCATTAGGGTTTAGAAAACGTTTTACTGAATCGATGTGATGTATTTGTTTAAGTATATATTTATATAATACGTTACCTGAAGAATAAATGGATCTTCTGAACATTGGTACACTGTATTAGCCAACACCTTAACAACTTAAGACCCCCCCCCCCCTCACACACACACACACACATAGACTTAAGTTTGGGTGTGAACACTAGGCCGTAAGCAGTAACATACAGCAAAGCGCCTTCTTTTCGTGTGTCCTACACTCTAAAAATGGACAACAGTTCCAGAAATATTGTCCAGACTTTACTGCTGTGGTAATCAGTTCAGTCCAATTGGAATTCAATTCCAATATACATAAAAAGCGTGTAATGTCGGCCATATTGTCTGTGGATAAAATTAGATTAATGTTTCCAGTTAAGCTGGCGGTGGTCATTAGTCAAAGAACCAAACACAGCACAAAGAAAGTTCACGAAGATAAGCGCACGGGGGCCCGGAAGGGATTCAAAATGCATCGGGAAGCATAAAATTTGTGCTCGCGTAATTCCTCTCCCCGTAGCCAATCGCTGGAGTTGCCCCACGGGGTGGTCATTAACAACATTCCCCAGCGGACCCAACGGCTTTTCTTTCATTACAGAATGTTAAGGGGGAAGAAGACGAAAGCGGATAGCTAGTAGTTGCAGACTTTGTGCTTACATGATGAGGAGAGGAGAGGGGAGGTGGGGGGGGGGGGGGGGGGGGGATTATTATTGATGGTGGAGAGAGTAAGCGTTGATTCAAAATTTTACTTTTAACTACAGTGTTTGGGGGTCAAGTAGAATTGCTCAAAAGAATTTCTGTTGGTCTGTTGGTACCATTCATTAAAATGCTACAAATAAAGCAGACAGACTGAAAGCAACAATATAATCAAATTTGATTTCAACATAGCCTAAAAATGGAATCCATTATGACACCATTATGAGTTGTGTGTCTACCTGGTAGTAGCACATTCTTTAGAGGGCATATAGGTAGAGGAATACAGTGAACTGGCTGGATTTGCCACCGATTTAGTACTTTGTTTGATTCAAAATCAGCTAATTATCAAACCCTTGATCACTACATTCACATGTTTCCTGTGTGTGTCAGACTGTGGGTCCTAACAACTGGGATTTCAGCTCATATACAGTGCCTTGTGAAAGAGGTCACCCCCTTAGCATTTTTCATGTTTTGCTATCTCACAACCTGGAGTTAAAATGGATTATTTGAGGGTTTGCATTTGCATTTTATTTACAGAACATGCCTACAACCTTGAACATCTGATGTTCTTTTTATTGTGAAGCAAACAACAAATAGGACAAAATAACAACAGAAAATACAAATCAAACAAAACTGTGCATAACTATTCACCCCCCTAAAGTCAGTACTTTGTAAACCTTTTGTACTTTACTTTTGCGGTAATTACAGCTGCAAGTCGCTTTGGATACGTGTCTTTAAGCTTACTTCACCTAGCCACAGGTATTTTTGCCCAGTCCACAAGACAAAACTGCTTCGGCTTCTTCAAGTTAGATGGTCTCCAGTGGTGAGCAGCAATCTTTAAGTCTGACCACAGATTCTCAATTGGATTGAGGTCTGGGTTTTGACTAGGCCATTGCAATACATTTACACGTTTCCCTTTAAGCCACATGAGTGTTGCTTTAGCAGAATGCTTTGTGTCATTGTCCTGTTGGAAGGTGAACCTCCATCCCAGTCTCAAATGACAGACCAAAACTCAAAACTTGGTTTTGCTCAAGAACGACCCTGTATTTAGCACCATCCATCTTCCCCTTGACTCGGAACAGTTTCCCAGTCCTTGTTGCTGAAAAACATCCCCACAGCATGATGCTGCCACCACCATGTTTCACTGTGGGGGTGGTGTTCTTGGGGTGAAGGTGTTGGTTTTGCACCAAGCATAGCGTTTTCCTTGGTGGCTGAAAAGTTCGATTTTGGTCTCATTTGACCAGAGCATCTTCCTCAGTATATTTGGGGAGTCTGCCACATGCCTTTTGGTAAACTCAAAATGAGCCTTCCTGTCTTTGTAAGTAAAAAGCTTTCTTCCATAAAGCCCAGCTCTATGGAGTGTACAGCTTATTGTGGTCATATGGACAGATGCTCCAGTCTCTGCTGGGGAACTGCAGCTCCTTCACGGTTACCTTTGGTCTCTTAACTGCATCTTGCCCAGTTTTGCTGGCCGGTCCTCTCTTGGCAGGTTTGTTGTGGTATCGTGTTCTTTCCATTGGATGATGATGGATTTGATGGTGCTCCGGGGATCATCAGGGATGTATATCTTTTTTAGTAACCCAACCCTGACTTGAACTTCACAACTTTGTTCGTGAAGTGTTTGCAGATCTCCTTGGTCTTCATCGTGTTGTTTGGTTAGTGGTTCCTTTTCGTAATGGTGTTGCAAGCTCTGGGCCCTCTTAAGAAAAGGCGTGTATACAATGACAGATCATGTAACACTTGCATTGCACACAGGTGGACTTCATTTCACTAAGCATGTGACTTCTGAAGTTAGTTGGTCGCACCCGAGACATTTTTAGGGGTTAAAGCCAAGAGGGGTGAATTCTTTTGCAAGGCACTGTATACACACTCACACTGGTTTTGGAGGTCTTGAAGTTGGCTCTCTCTATTTGCTCACTATCAAGACCCAGAACACGAACTATATCTGTTTACAAGAATCTGTTCCATCGACTTATTGTGATGCTTGAGCAACAATGGGTTAAAGAGGGAAGTACTCTCCGCCATTCACTTCGTCCGTATTAATGTCATCTCAAGACAGCGCACCAACATATCAAGTTTAATTACTATTAGATTCTGTTTTTCAATTAGGATTTTATCAGATAAACTAGCAAAATGTATTAAAATGATGAGAAAAACTGCAGCAAGAGAATCAGGAACGAATGAGATAAATGGACCATGTTGTTTCTCAGAAATGGACCATGTGTTTCCCAGAAATGCTCTCTGCTCTATTCTTGATTTGTTGTCCTGTTTCATCAGAATTAGTGTAGACCTACTAGTTTATTGCTTCATACTGAGTATTCATTATTATTTATTTTTGTGTATATAAAATCTTCATTTTCAGAGGGCCCAGAACAACCCCTCCCCCCCAATAGAAAGCCATATAATTCCTCTCTGCATATCATGAATAAAATCAGTGACGTTTGACTTACCATCAATACCTCGCTGAGACAGTACTATCTTTATCATCATCCAGAAATGACCAGATTATTAAATCACGATTTAATGCAACTGACTATGAAACACTTTAGGAAATAGGAAATAGTTAAATCATCATGTTCTTTGGATAATCTGCCTACTAAGTTTTTCAAACATATATTCAGCTGCTAATGGATAACTCTGTTCTATTATTATGACACTTTTGAAAATGAAACATTTGGTTGCTTCTATATTAAACAACTATACGTACATATATATCTTACAAAATACATCTTTATTTTGTAGGTTTTAATAGAAGTTAAATCGTGACTATTTCCAATCATGTTTCTGATGCTACCAAAGTACAAAGTCTGCTCCTGTAAAGGTATTAAATGACATGTCTGAATCGTGACTCCAGTAAAAATGTCAGTTCTTCAGATCTTCATGGTGCATTTGACACTGTAGATCACAGTGTATTTCTAGACATGCTGGAAAATTGTGTAGGATTGTCAGATACGGTTCTCAAATGGTTCAGATCATATTTTGAAGGGCAGAGTTACTTTGTCAGGATTGGCAGTTATGAGTCTGATAGCTGTAACATGCGGAATCCCTCAGGAATCAGATCTTTGTCCATTTTTATTCATTCTATGCTCCCAATTGGCTTATTTCTAAAATTCTTCCACTTCATACCTGCCTTGCTGTGTCTTACAGCAGCTGATCTTGGGGTTTATACTTAGTCATATGCTAAATGTACCTCTTATAATACATAAAAAGGATCTCTATTTTGTTGCAGTGTCCTTATGAGCTTGGAAGCTGTAAATTAGCCAGGATGTATCCGCAGAACTAATAAAAAGGAACATGTCCCGAAAATAAACACGTGCACTCGCGGACACGGTACGCAGCTCCTCCACATTTGCGTCACTGCAACTGCGAAGGCGTTTTTTCCGTTCTAAAAGATGAATACTAAGGCGCAGGCGCAGGCCCAGTAGTCCTGAAGTTCACAATTGCGCATGCGCTCATTAATGTGAGGTCATAGGGTCTCCCATTTCACATTTAGGAAATCAAAGAGGTGCTTTCGAGCGCCCTCTTGCCTTCGGCAAGGACAGAAGTGATGCGAGCTCAGAAGCAGCCCCCACATTCTGTGATATGCCAAGCCAGGACCAATCAGTGAAGGGTTTTTGCTTTAAGTCTGAGCGTCTTGAAGACAATATTCAAATGCACATCTCCACTAATTCATTATTAGAAGATAAGTAATTAAATAGTACATTCGATTGTAATTTGAGGGTTTATTACATATATTGCTTGTGTACTGTCGGGTACAATACAGATGCATGGCTGGTAAGATGTAGAAGTCTGTACACAAGTGCTTATAAATTATTAATTAATGCTGACCTCACGCAGTACATGTAATCTCCCCTCCGTCATAAAACACATCCAAACCTGTAATCTCATTTATCATCTGAACACTGCTTCACCCTAATGGCATCTAAATGGATTAGACGGGTGCCAATTGTAAGCATTAAAACTAATCGGAGGAAAATAAATTCGTCTTTAACACACGTAGATCACATTAATCTCACTAAACAGTAGTTTTTAACTCCATACATTCTATAGAATCAGCCGGGTGACAGGTAATCACGTAAATTTAATAGCAGGACTATTTAAATGAGATCTCATTTGAATGAATAAACAGCGTTATACAGCTGTCGGTACTGACCACTTAGCATATTTTAAGGTTGCAGTAACAATTGACAGCACATACACTCGCAATTCAAAAAATATCCGCACTCATCCTGTGCCTAAATGAATAATACTAATTTATTCTTTTTTTTGCTGAAGAAGTGAAAAATATTTATACACACGTTAAATGTATTTAGAAAGTAGCTTCGCTTTCCTGAAACATTTCCTGAAGCACCAAGTACGCGCGCGCGTTGCATTATTGCATTATTTGTCAAAATCGAATTATTTTTCTAATCACACTCCAGGCTCCATTTAAATCGCCCATAAGATTGTTATTGTGGTAACTCAACAGCTCCCCCTGTTGTTCACATTCCGAATCGCATCACATAACGGTGTTGCATCGTCAGTCCTCTACATATTGACAAAGCAAACATTTTAACTAAGTAAAATTGAGCGGTTTTATTCAGTGAAAACTTTATTTCATTTTTTCATTGGATCACAACTGTATGCTAGTTCCAAAAAGTAAGGAAATATACAGGTATGGAATTCTTAAGCTAGGGGACTCCGATATAACGAACAAGTCTTTGTAATGTTTTGGTTGATATTCAATAAACTCTGATGTATAGCATTTTGCATTTTCATAATATAGATTTTTTTTGCACATTTCTTTTCTCTTGTATATAAAATATTTTTTTATTGCAAATACCTTTGCATCATAATTGTTTAAAGGAGAATAGTCAAAAGCAAGATTAAGGAAAAAGGCAATTGGCCATTATATATGGATAATCAGCAGTAATCGATACCATAAAACACCATAAAACACACAACTCTCAAAGTGCCTCCTCTCTGCTTCCCAGACGAACAGACAGGAACAAATAAAGCAATATGAATAAATATCCCAACAAAATGTAGGGTTTTTTTAAGGTACAATAAGTAGAGTTTTCCATTAGTCCTGATACACTAATAGTAAAATGGTTATTATGTCTATTAGGTCATGCCAAGAAGCAAAGGCTCACAGTGGTCCATGAGCTGGAAAAGAAACTCCTTTCCTTCCTGCAGGTTTTGGTACCATGCTTCTGGTTTGGACAGACCGTCATCCTCACCTTCGTGACATACAAGCAAACACTCTTGGTCTACCTTTAACCGCTTCCAGTTATTGCTTTGCGCTGAACGGCGACGGCTAACCTAGCCATGCTGGAGCAGCTGTGTGACCGCGTGAGGTGGAGCAGGTGGAGAAGTAGGCGGGCACTCACGTGTGCAGGGGTGGAGGTGGCGTGAGGCGTCCATGTGACGATGACTAGAAGACCGCCGACGCCGTCTCTCATAGCTGAAACTGCTAGAACCACTGTAACCTAAAAGTAATTCATCACGCCTTTAGGTGATGACGGATTATTATTCTGCCTTCTCTGGAGCCAAAATACCATTATTTCATTTGCGTGCGTTTGAGCCGTTAGTCATATACACAAAGACACTGAAGGAAGGGTTACAGTTCAAAATGACAAACATTTTCAATTTAAAAACAAACACAAACAAGGACAGACGTCCGTTCGCCAGAACAGGACCTACATCGGGCCAGGTCCACTGACACAGGCCCGGGATCAATCTCACCGCGGACATCTTCTGTTAAACCCAGGTTTCTGCTTTTGGCAAGGCTGCATGTAACTGAGCGCGGGCGGGGTGAAGCCAGGGACCCCCGTAGGGGCCACAGACGTGAGCGGTGCCTCCACCCTGCTCCTCCACCCTGCTGCGCCGTGGTCTGTCCACACACACCCGGAAAGCTAAACCTCCAAAAGATCCTCCTCCTTGTACACTCTGGAGCTCACATACAGATGCCCCCCATGAGAGGTCAAATGTAAAAACTCGACAAGCAAAACTAGCACTTGTGTGTAAGATGTTAACACGAACCCCCAGCAACATAAGTCAATAATGACAAATCAATAGTTACATAATTACTCAATAAAAAAAAAGATCATTAAAAAAAAAAAAACAAGTGTACAAGAATAACGTTTGGATCACGTAACGAAACAGAAAGGCTCAGTGAAGGCCTCTTTTTTTTTGTGTGCGTTTGTTTCAAAACATCAGTCAGGTTTACCCCTGAGCACAGACAAGATTATATAGCCAGATTATAAATGAGTCCACGGTTCTTCACACAAGCCCCCCCCCCCTTCCACACCAGCACGTCGAGGAGAGTGCGGGGCACACACGGCTGTAATATCTACTCCACGCGATGCCACACCACCCCCATCAATCCCACAGTCCTCTCCGTGGTCGTCTCCCACATAACCTCCCACCTCTGAGGGACGAGCACACTGCCTGGCACCCGGCGAGTCTGATGATGCTGTCGTGCGTCAGGGTTACCGCAGCAACACGGCAGACAGAGCACACAAGCAGATCGTGGACATCTGCAGACCTTTAGATTTTACATGTAAAAATATATATATATATTTATTTACACATCTCACAATAAAATAAATCTAGTCTACTCTGCATGCAGAATAGCTTTGGACGTCTTCAAGTTCTGAAATATGTGACACACCCACGAAAACGGAACAAACTGATTAATACCCCGACGACGTCCTTATGGCGCGAGAACGCACAACGCCAGTGTCTTAAAGGGAAGAAAGCAAGAGAATGGAATTAAAAGCAGGAACCTCACTGCTCAGTAGGCCTGGGTTGGTGGCCTCAACGCGAGTCTGGAGACGTGCATGGCTGACAGACCCTCTCAAGTGCAGCGTCCCCACCATAGTCCTATTATACCGTTTACTCCTTCTGTGTTGTTTGCACAAAGACAGCAAAGACCCGTGACACAGAAATGAAAGCACTGAACAGAACAGAACCAAACGGGCTCAGACAGACCTCGCAACCAGAGGCACGTCTAGAAGTGTTACTCACAAGTGCCGAAGTGCATTTAGAGTTTTCCAAAGAACACACAGTTCAAAGTTTACAAAGTAAGAGCACAAGGTCAAATAATCTGTATGACCACACAGATCACACTGGTAGGCCATGGGTCATGGTAGGATCTGGGTTCTACTGAATCGCCATGTACGCTAATATTAAGAAATCACAGCAAACAGTTACATTCAGTTTCCTATGAAAACTGGCTTGCATTGTGTAACCGAGTTTGCGAGTTTAAATCCTACTTCTGCATTAAGCTTCATGCCACGAGTGTTGAAAGGTTATGAGGTCCCATTGCTGCTATTAGCTGCTGTTAGAACCACGATCCCAGTCAACACACTCCAACGTGGACACGGCTCGGATCGGATCCGCCCACACCGGATGTGTTCCGATGACAAAAGGTCACCAGGCACCCAGGTTAATATTGCTCCAGGAAAATGAAAGGTTCACTGTGCTAGCTGACAGCATCATTTATGTTACACAATGCAATTCAAGTGACAAACCATTAATGTGATACACGCTAAAAACAATGAAATTAAATAAAAACATAAGGCAAACCAGAGAAGCGTGCAGAACTCTCGCCAGAGACCACAACAGTACAAACCTTTGGTAATGCATAGTTCTGTCGTCCTATTCCAGAGTCCCTCAAAGCTTTTCTGCTTCTTAATAATAACAAGAATGAAAAAGCTGGAACAGAAATGGCTTTTTTTCAACCCCTATTCCATGCGCTTTGTTTTAGTTCATGGACATAGTTATTCAGCTTTCAGTTTGGCTAACGGCAAAATTCACTAATCTTCCGCCCAGCCCAAAGGAAAATCTCGGAGTCATTTGTCCAGGAAACAGTGGAAATACAAATACACAAACTCTCAAAATACCTACACCATTTTCCAGGGAAAGAGTGTGGCGTTGAAGTCAAACAGTAGTGCATCTCTCACACTCTCCCTCACGCTCACTCTAAACCCCCCCGCCCCGCCCCTCTCTCTGCCCCGCCCCCTCAGGGGAGGAAGGGCTCGTCCTCTTCACTGCCGGCGGGCCCAGGGTCGCTCAGGCAGCGGAGGAGACGCTGCTGTTCCTTCTCGTTGTCCGCGTCGTCTGGTCTCTGCCCCCCCTTCTCCTGGGATGAAACCTTCATCACCAGCCCTTCCTCCTCCTCGGCGTTCCGCGGGACCGACTTGCTGGCCTCCTCAGCCGGGCTGAACGTCTGTGGGCTCTGTGGAGACGCCAGGTCCACCTTAATGTCAGGGATGTCAGCCATTGATGGCTTCACGCTCCAGGCCTGAGGGTCTGAGAGTGAAAGAGAGGAAGAAGAGATAAAAAGAGAAAGAGAATGAACAGAGAAAGTTCCGGGACAAATACCCTGGCTGGAAAACCTTTATGAACATCAGAATGCAGCCAATGAGACCACAACAGTATAAATCCATTGAAACTGATATGCAATTTTTAATCAGAAGGAGGGGAATGGCAACTCTACACATTTTTGTAAAAATGCATGCTTAATCTAACAATGCAAAATGCATGCTTAATCTAATCTAACAATGCAAAATGCATGCTTAATCTAACAATGCAAAATGCATGCTTAATCTAACAATGCAAAATGCATGCTTAATCTAATCTAACAATGCAAAATGCATGCTTAATCTAATCTAACAATGCAAAATGCATGCTTAATCTAATCTAACAATGCAAAATGCATGCTTAATCTAATAATGCAAAATGCATGCTTAATCTAATAATGCAAAATGCATGCTTAATCTAATAATGCAAAATGCATGCTTAATCTCATCTGTTTTACTTTTCTGCAACATTTCTCACGACAAACGTGAGAATTCACTGTGGCTAAAAACTGGCTAAAAATACAATCCTGTTAAAATTCAACGTAAAAAAAATGATCTCAAACAAACTATGCAAAGAGGACTGCAAATGTAAATGTTTAGATACACACTTGTTTGTTTAACGTAAAATATATAAAACAGGCGTGAGACGCATGTGTTACCAGAGGAGAGGCGAGCTCTGGTGATGGTGGGCGAGTCCGGGGGCGGAGCCGGCACTGTGAGGTAATTGTTCATCTGTGTAATCTGATAGGACAGAGACATAATTGTGGTCAGATGCAGCTCGGCTTGAAAGCAATCCAAGCTAAGCTCTACTAGGCTTCTGAGCCATTTCCTTCCTTAGATGCAATGCACAGATCAGCCCTCTGTCCAGTAGTCCCCGTGTGTCTGAAGCTGTCCAGTAGTCCCCGTGTGTCTGAAGCTGTCCAGTAGTCCCCGTGTCCCCGTGTGTGTCTCACCTTTTTCTCCAGCTCAATCACCTTCCTCCTCTTTAGCAGTAGCTCGCTGAAGCCGTCCTCGAATGGGTCAGCGATCAATGTGTGTCTGTTGTAGGACTGCAGCTGGAAAACAGGCACACAAAACACCACCATTACTGGAAAGACCGCTGCTACCACAACTACTACTACCAATAATGAGAATAATAACAGTTACTATTACTACCACTACTACTACCACCAAAAAATAAAATACTTACAATAAAATAAAATACTACTACTAATAATGTAATAATACTGTAGTGATGGGGGGTCGGGGCTGTGCTATAGTCCACCAGCCCCATCTGTAGTGTTTGGGGTCAGGGGACTGACACCAGAGTTTCCCGGCCGTGTGGGGCTCGGGCTGCCTGCAGAGGTGAGGGTGCAGGGCAGACTCACTCTCTGGCGTGTCCTCTGCAGGTTGTTGCGTAGAATCTTCCGGATCTCCTCCTCCCGACCCTTGGATATCTGAGGCAGCACTCTCTCTGGAGCCTTCTTGGGTTGGATGTTTCTACAGAGGGGAGGGGGAAAAAAATACAAACAAACGCAGGATTAAAAAACGAACATAAATCAAATCAGCCACTGCATGAATGAACCCGTTTTGTCTACGTCATGAATATTCATAAGGAAATAATACTGCACAGTGCTCAAGGGCTTCGGACCGGAGGAGATTTGCATATCAAAATTCAAATGAATCGCAAACAGTTCAGCTACTACAGCTACAGAAGGTGGAGAGCCTCTCACTGCATGGAGACGGTGGAGGGCATGGCGGAGGGCAGCTTCACGCCTCCTCCGCTCTCCACCAGCTCGATGGCCTGCTTCATCTCCATCTTGTGGTAGAAGGCGATGAGCTGGGGCTCCTTGGAGCGCTCGCCTGCTATCAGACACTTCTTCACATACTTCTTATTGAAGCGGTTGAGTCTGGGGGGGCAGAGAAAACAGACAGAATAAGGAAAAGGAGAGAAAGAGAGAAAGAACAGCCAGTTGAGACAGAGGGAACGTGGAAGAACCATCTCGTGCTATGAAGCATATGAAGCAGGCCTAGACAGGGTTACAATCAGTTCTGGTGTTTATTTTTCGGCTTCCTCTAGGTTGGAGGCCTGTTCAGCTCTAGCCAACAGGCCCCTGCAGCAGCGATGGGATCCGGGCGGGTTTCAGAGAGCGAAGTCGCCCCAGTCTAAATGACTGAAGGTAGCACATATGATCGCAGCAGGCTGGAAAGGCACTTTCTTCATGTCTCTGTTGATAGTTGATAGTCTCAGTCTCTGGTGATCTCATATCTCTGGATAGACTCGAGAACCACAGAATCCTGATCTGTCTATCCGCAACATGAGTGCTGTGGCATGACTCATGGAAGAGGTCAGCTCAGTCCAACCAGGTGTTCTGGATGAGTGGAAAAGCCCAGACATCAGAAGGTTCTCGCCCTTCAGGCCCAAAGGGGCGGAGCTTCATCCCTCAGCCAGCTCCTCCCCTTGGAACTCTCCTGGGTGGGTGGCTCAGTGCAGAGTGAACCCATCACCCCCACTGCTGCCGTGGTGACATTACTGCTTCCATGGCGATGCTATATTAAGATGGCTAATGTTTTCCCCACACAAGCAGCAGTACTATGGCGCTCACCAGCTCTTCATTTTGCAGTGTTTTAAGTTACCTCAGTATTGATGTGGTATGATAATGCTTCTCTGAAGTACATTCAAAAACAAACAAAAAACTCTCTCCGTCTCTCTCACACACACACACACACACACACACAAAACGTCTGAATTTAAAACCATAACAGACAGCTGGTAGAGAAGCATGTTATTTTCAGATATGCTTAAATGGACTACTGCCATTATAACCACTTCAGAGATGAGACAAAATTAAAAAGTACACACTTGTCCTTCCAGTGGTGGTGGCCGTAGTGTCCACAGATGTCCTCGATGCCCGTCAGCAGGTGGTCCAAGAACTGTGAGAAGGAAAGAGGAGAGCGATGATCAGCACCGGGCCACCAACTCGCCAGACAACTATGACAGCTCGACCCCTGCAGAGGTACGCAGGGAGGCGGCAAAGAACCAGAGAAGAACCAGCCCCCACCAATCAGCACAGAAAGAACCAGAGAAGAACCAGCCCCCACCAATCAGCGCAGAAAGAACCAGCGAAGAACCAGCCTCCCACCAATCAGCGCAGAAAGAACCAGCGAAGAACCAGCCTCCCACCAATCAGCGCAGAAAGAACCAGAGAAGAACCAGCCTCCCACCAATCAGAAAGAACCAGCGAAGAACCAGCCTCCCGCCAATCAGCACAGAAAGAACCAGAGAGCCCGGCAAAGCCGTTGCCGCGGCAACAATCCCTTTCTCCTAGTGCCAACTCTGGTCTGTTTGAGAGCGTCATGCCGGCAGCGTTTCCGAAAGAGCTCCGCGGGTGACGTGTGCAGCCGTCGCCATGCAGCAGATTGGCACGGTGTTCAGGCTAACCGCACGAACCAGAGACTGGCCAGCGACACACACCTTTACAGCACAAATACATGACGCCGCTGATCGCACGTCCCGCCTGTCGCAAAGATCAGAATACGTCTCACGTGTGTCACGTGTAATGTCTTCTCTGTGCGTCTGCGCACACGTGTGCGTCTGCGCATGCATGCAGCTGGCCTGTGGATACGCCTTAGTCGGAGTCTTCAAGAGATGAGTGAGAGACAACACATGTTGTGTGGGGAGCGTGTGGGCGGGTAGGGGCGGAGTCTGGGCCAGCAGAGGTGTGACCAGTAGCTGCAATTTGTGTTGTAAATAATTACCCAAAGCAGTGCTAGCCTTGGTCATGTGGGGGAGATGAACACAGATCTGCAGGACCAGTCAAACCCACCGTGTTCGGTGAAGCTCCCTTACTGAAAACACTCTGCCGTGCCGCTTATGAAAACAGAGGACATTTCACAACTAGCCAGCAGATGGCAATCACATACACGCGATAGTTCTAGAGGAGCCTTGGAAGGTCGAATATTCAGACATTCTCATTTTCCTTCATGTGTTCCCTAAGGGCCTTGTGTTCTGTAACTCGAATGGTGCATGGAAGACTTTCTCCTCAACTTCTGCTAAGCAGCTGCTGGAATGCTCCTCCATTCTGAACTTGAAGGCATGATGGGTGTTCAGGTCTCAGGAAGGTGTGCAGAGAGACGGCGTGCAGGGGTGAGAGAGGTGTGTAGATGCTCGTCGGAGAGCTGACGTTACCTGGGTGTGGATCTCCTCGTTGATGGAGCGCTTGGACTCCTGTTTCTTCTTAACAGCAAGCAGGTCAACCAGAGGTCGAATGGTCATGCCCTAGAATGCGCAGGCACACACACACACACACACACACACACAAGGAATTTGGATTAAAGATTATTTACAATTGTGCCTTCGTTCCATTTAGACCACGTGTGGCTACAATGCTGCAATTCGCTGCGTCCTGCGTCCTATACTAAGCATTTTCTGACAGCTTAAAGGTTTCAACTCTCTCTCCTGAAGTAGCCCTAAAGTGTCTCATTAAACACATCAACTAGTGGCAAAACCCTCCAAACCCTCCAGTCCTCCAATCCTCCTGGTGCCATGGGAAATGGTAAATCCAGGAGTCTTCGCTCATCCCAGTCCATTTACGTACATACTCCGTTCCAGCCCCAGTGCTCGTGGGCCTGAAATGGAGCCCTCTGTGGCCCTCCAGTATCCGATGCTTACGAGGACAGTATGGGACAGTATAAAAACCTGGTCTGGACTACGGCTCAGCCCGGACTGGCCTGGCAGCCACAGAGATGTACTGCTCGAAGATCACGACGGGAAGCGGCAGGACTCACGACCCTGTCGTACGGACCAGCACACAGCACCCCGGGCTACGGAGTTACACAGCTCCGAGTTGGCCCGCTCAGCCAGACTCAGACCAGCAATCTGGGGACAGCAGCTGACAGCTAGGTGAGTCCTTGGAGGCTGCATTGTGATTCACAGCATGTCTTCAACTGCCAAGGCCAAAATGTCCCCTTGAAACCCAGCTGACTAATAACTATGAAGGCAGGGAGGTGCAACAGTGGCAAAGCTGGAAAATAAGCACATACTTCTCTCATTCACACACACACACACACACACACACAGTCACAAGGTTCACGTGCATTTGTGATGATGAAGTAGTAATTTTGTATCACGCGTAATACGTTCATGGAATCACATAATACGATAAATAGACCGATTTTGCTTAGATCAGTCAACTGGGAACAGCTGGAACATGCATCATCTATGATGACATTCTGTTTAAGTGTGATGTCAGTGTGCACTCGTTACAAGGATGCCAGATATCAGCGATTTGTTCAGAGGCATCGATACATTGTTACACCTCTATTGCTTCTCTTCTGGTTCACTGGCTGAAATGTGGGGTCTTTGCACATAGAAAAATGCATCTAAGGACAAACACACAAATACAGCAACACACACCCACACACACACAGACTCCCCAGTCTCACTCAACCTGCCAAATTCTCCCAGTTCTGACAGCATCTACTCTTAGCATCTCAGACTGGTGTAACCGCAACTCGCGTGATGGGTGTTGAATAGGTGCCTATATACCCACAGTATGAGTGTTGAATACGTGCATATATACTGTACTACAGTGTGAGTGATTCCTTTGATGTTCTTGAAGCTCTTTGCTAACAGTGATGATGCTGATCTGTGTGAAGATGTTAGGGAGGTCTAGGTATCTTCGCCGATTGCTAGATGCAGTCACTGTAGGCTAACGGCTAACCGCACACAGCCACACAATCTTCTCTCCTCCACAGCGGTCAAGCTCTTACAGGGTCGCTACTACTGAAAGCACAAACTGGGACTGATGTCTATAACAAACGTTATGCTACCTAATTAAACTTGCTTCGGAAGTTCGGTTACTCCTCCCACTGTGTGTGGATGATACGATCACTGACCCTAGTCACACCCCTGCGTACGCCCGGCTCCCTGATGTGTACATGACCAACACTGGATGTGGAAGCCACATCAGACTGCAACAAGCTGCGTTGCTACATGGCGGCTCCTGTTACAGCCAATCAGGCAGGAGGATTGGCCAACTCTGCCCAAAGGCCAAGCACAGGGCTGGTTCTGAGGTTTGGCCAACTCTGCCCAAAGGCCAAGCACAGGGCTGGTTCTGCCATGGTTTTCTAGCCCTCGGTGCAACTCACCAACTAATGTGACACGCAGACTTATGCAAAGGAAAAGATCCTGCGTGGGACTTTTATTCTGCCTGGGCAGAGTCTCCTGGAACACGGCGACTATTGCAGCATATTTATTACATAAGACGCATGTAACAATTTAGATGCAACATAGTATAAACTGCAATAGTATAAACACTGCGAGTATTAGTATTAACACTCTAGTAGCAAATTCTTTAACAATGCCTTTTGGGAAACCAGATTCACCACAACAGTCTTTCTTTAAGCCTGAGGGTTGATTACAGATTGAGACTGATCTTGGATTAGGCATATTGGCACGCTCTTCTCTACACATCCGGCCTTTGTCTTAGAGGAAAGTGTCATCATCTCATAAGCCAGTTTGACCGCCAGTCGTGTTTGCACCATCCACGCTGATGGCACGCAGCACGACTGGCGGTCAAACTGGCTCTGGAACAGGTCAAAAGGAATTATTCAGGATATGCTTTGAAAAGGGGGGAGGGGCTAGGGCTGGCCACACCCTCACTGTACACATTACACACCCAAAACCTATTGGGTAACTCCTTCTGCCGTGTCCGATCATCATTCCATGCTCAGTCTAGCCGAGAGCAGAACTTGTCGAGTGCAAAAAACAGAGGATCCTTGAAATTACTGCCTTGAAACTAATTCTTCTGTATAACTCATTGTTGACTGTTTGAAGATGGCCCAGGGAGAGAAGCTGGGTTTTTTTTTTATTTGTGGTGGAGACATGACACTATTTAGTAGTTCTATGATAGTTGTGGCGTCAAACTACTTTCCGGACAAACTGTGGTATGGTTAAGAAGTAAACCTCATACAGAAGATGGGAATTCAGGACAGCTTCGCACTCACCTGCACAAAGACGGTGAAGAAGATGACTGTGATGATGGCTGTGAGGAACATATTCCTCATGGGGAAATGTGATGGGCTGAGCAGGTATCCCAGGGAAAAGGCAATTGCCCCTCGCAGGCCACCATAGGCTATGATGAACTGATCCTTAGTGGTGAGCTTCACTATGCGGAATTTATTGATCACGTAGGTCAAACCGATGACACCTGAGGGAGGAGGGGGGAGATTACTCGACATTAGGAGGAATTCAGCCTGACGTACCCCATGCAGCTGCTCTGGGTCCCTATCCTCAGAGGCCCGATCATCCATTCCTGAACGGACACCACAAATTCCACTCAGCAGATGGATGCAGAACCTCATGACCTCCTGACCTCAGGGAAAATTTCCTACTGGGCTTAAGCGCCACGCATCATAGTCATAAATCATCTTGGTTGAAGGTGATTTATTTCATATGGATTAAATCTGAATTGCATCAAGGAGTCTCAATCTCTTCATACAGTATGTGGCTTTTCATTTGTTCGACGGTGCAGATGGTGCGACGTTCAGAGACATGACAGAGTGACTGATGAAGTGACTGATGTAGCCAGTCCTCTCGAATCGATGAGCCATTTCCACCAAGCAAAAAAAAATAAATAAAAAAAAAAAAAAAAAGTTACAGTTCCGTGTCACTTCCTCTCTGAAGCACACAAGGTCCTGTAGTGGTATGTTTTGCGGCCAGGTCCTTTAAGAAGGAAGACCGGTTAAAAGCGCCTTAGATTCAGACCTTTCAGTTGCTTCCAGTTCTGTAAAATTCGTGGGTTCCCAAGCCAATATTCAACGACCCCAAGCTGAGGCCACGTCTACGTCATGGCAGGGTTTAGCTTTATAAAGCCCACAGATGCTGGTTCCATTGCTTTAATTGGTTGGTATTGGTTCTGAAACAACTGATCAATATATACATCTTATAATGGCACGTCCAATAGCAGAATCCAGTAGTGTTGCCTAAACACCACACAGCAACAGCACCAAGACTGGCACACATATTAGCATCCATATTTACTCTTCATGCTCTGGTGTTAAATATAAGTGAGCCTATACTTTGCATTACGCTAGCCTAGCTTAGCTGAGGTTGCTCTGGCCTCCTGCATGCTGGCACCACGCAGCTGAGAATATCACTCCCAGCAGGGCTCGCTCAGCAGATGCGCCCTGCGCCGGCCACAAACACACAACATCTCCCAGATTACCTTGTTTTATAAACAACGACTGGAAAACATCACAGGAATGTGTTTCGGGGCGTGCTCGTCACATTGCCGTGGGCCTAAGACACACACACGGCGTGTGAGCAGCAGAGTCGTGCCTCACTGCTGCTTCAGTCAGAGAAACGCTTTACGTTCAGAGGGATCCACATCACCAGACCCATGTGGTGACGGAGGAGAACTCAAGACTGTTGCATCAGCGTTCCGCACGCAGCATTCTAATTCCAATGGTGCCATCGTCACCATACTCACCATACTCCCCATACTCACCAGGGACCAGCCCTTATCTGGGCCCTTATCTTGGGAAAGGGTTGCTCTAAAGTTGGAAAGAACTTTATCTAGAAATCATGTTTGTTGCCTTATTTGGCCCTTTCTTGCACACAACACGTCAGCCAGCCAGCTACACGGCGTGGACCCTGAGCACGCAGGGCCCGGCATAAGCACAATAAGAACCTGTTTGCTCGTAAAAGGCAAAGACCCGAGAAGCCGTGTGAAATCTGAAGCCAAGGCAAAAGAGCTTTGTGACTCCCCAACGCGGGGCAATACGACGGGCCAATGCACAGGCAGCAGAACTCACCGAGGACGCGGGCCACCATACACACGATGACCGTCACGGTGACGAAGGTCCAGTCCCACAAGTGCTGCCCGCCGACCGTGGACACCCCCAGGAAGATGAAGATGAGCGTCTCGCTCACACTGCTCCACATCTTCAGGAAGTACTTGATGGTGGTGTGAGACTTGTGGGATATGTTGGCCTCCATGTAGGGGCGCATGACGGCCCCACACGCGATTAACCTGAGAACGGACGTGTGGAAGGAGATAGGGAACAGAAACGGTTCACACACACTGTGCATGGTCATGGGACACCTCAGCAGCTCTGGAAAACACCATCCAATGAGCTGTACTGTGGTTATTATCTGCTCAGAAGCATCTTCTGGTTAATCCCTCTCCTTACGTTTAAGCAAAAGTAGTAAATAAAGCAATAACTGGCACAGTCGGCACTAATAAGAGAGTATAAACGTTGCACTTTCCAGCCCTTTAGATTTCCCTGATCTGGCATTATATCATCAACTTATACTTCTCAACATCGTTTTGCTACTGTTATTATTTCTGTTTAATTAAGAAAAAAATCCATCAACTTCTCCTTTCTTAAAAATTGGAGCCAGAATTAAGTTTTCTGAAATGAGGTCTCGTGATTCAGTGCCAGAACTGAAGTTTAGGATGTAAGATATCGATGAGCTAAGCAGTGTAAGTGAGATCCACTGGTTTCCTGATATTTAGAACACCACAGGCCTCAGGCTGGCGCTCCACCCGAACGCTCACTGATCCGGTACAACGCTTACACTCCAACTGTGGCCAACCTGCATAACTGTCAAGCTTACATGTGTCACTCATGAATCATCTCACATGGCTTTAGTACACAAATCTAGGCGATTAATATACCACGATCCTCGTGACAGCACTTTGCCTGCAAGATGTTTTTATTTTCTGCATCTGATCTGGCAAACGAAAGGTCTCATCTCCTTGATAATACATCTCCATGTTTCTTCAAGTAGTAGATTTTCCCATTCCATATGTGCTAAAAGTCAACATGTCCTGTGTAACTGTTGTGAACCCTTTCTTGTGCTGTAATATGCTACAAGACCCCCGATTTCTAAATAATGTTTAACCCCAGCAAAGATATGACTCCTCAGCACTGCAATAGGGGTGGATAGAATGAAGCTACCTTATTGTTAGCATGCTACCTTGGTCATAGTTTGATTTCCTCAGTGTATTCTGGAGATACTGTAGAAACAAACTCAAAATTTTTACAACAAAAGTCCCCCAACTATAGTGTTACTTTGAAACTCAAGTAATAGGCAGTTGATTAGGTTTTAGGATTAGGATTAGGTTTTAGCCAGCCATTCCCACAACATTTTTCTCAGACTACAACCGTTCTGCTGACAGATTACATCTGGTTTATTAGCAAACCTCAGGGATATTATAGATTATTAAAAAACTAATGATCATAACACCATGCAAGTGCAAACGTCTACAACGATCCTGAAATGGTGATTTTTTTTTTTACAGTATCACCCCTACAGAGGAAGGAATTCTAATTTCACTGGTGCTAGAACATCGTGTGCTTTCACGGCGGCTCAGGTGGATCACTGTGTCTGCCAAGGAAACAAAGTGTCGAGCTGGGAGCTGGGCTGTCTGTGTGTCTGAAGGGCCGACCTGCGGTGAGAGTCAGCGGTGTGCGGTAGCCGGGGAAACAGGGGCAAAAATTCACAGGCATTTTTTTCCTCATACGCCAGCATTGGACTCAGCATCTCAGGTGTGCTCTCCCTGTTCCACATGTGTTTACCGAGTTCACCATCCAACCAGACTGCGCATCATAACACTGGATAAACATGTCTGTGCTTGGCTTTCAATGCTGTGCCAGACATGGTCTTTTAGGCACTTTGGAAGTATATCTGTAATGTATAAGCTCTGCTCACCCTTTAGTTATGTATAATTAAACATGCTTATTCTACTGTAAATATACTAGAATATTGTCTTTTCCATATGTTCCATCTGAAAATACGCTGGAAACATCATATTCCTTCAAACTCCCGCACTCATTTTTTTTTTTTACAATCACTACCAAAATCACACAGTTTATCGTCGCATATTTAATGAATAATACTGTCAAATGGCTAGAACTCACGCCATGATGCCGGACAGGTGGAAGACCTCGGCAGAGAGGTACGCCATGTAGCTGTAGACGAAGACGAACAGAGGCTCAATGACGCGCGTGTGGGACGTGAAGCGAGACGTGAAGGCGGCGACGAGGCCATACATGGCACCCACTAGGATGCCGCCGAGGGCCACCACCAGGAAACACAGGACGCCCAGCAGGACGTCCACGAAAGTCACCTGGTCCACATTTGCATACTCCTCAAACAGGTGATACAGCACCTGGGGGTACGGGGGGACATTAGAGACACGCATCCGTCCTTTCGTGACACTTTCAGAGCAATTGTTCAGGCTCAAAACTGCAAGGATACAATGTTTTACAATTAAGAGGGATGGGCAAACGGTGCAGGACCCACGGGTGTGCCTTGAGGTACTCACCACTGTGACGGCATCGTTGAGCAGCGACTCCCCAAAGACAAGGATATGGAGGAGCTCGTTGATATGAATTTCCTCAAAGACGGCGAGAACAGCAACGGGGTCCACAGCCGAAATGATGGAACCAAAGAGCAAGCAAGGCAGCAGGGTTACTGTGGACAAGTTCGCAGCCTCGATCTGGCACACGGCGTACAGAACACCGCCAATGAAGAAGGCGTTCCATAGGGTACCCACAACAGCAAACATAAGGATTGTGCCCAGGTTCTCAGAGAAGGGCCTTATGGGTAAGAAGTAGCCAGCGTCTAGGATGATGGGGGGCAGAAGGAAGAGGAAGAAGAGCTTGGAGTCCAGCACGGGGGGTTTCTCTCCAACAAACCTGAGGAGCCCCCCCAGTAGCAGGCCCACCACGATCAGCAGACAGCTCTCTGGCACGATGGAGGACAAGCGTGGTATTAGGTGGAAACCTGTAGTGGGTGGTGGGGGGTAGGTGGGTGGTGGGGGACAGACAGAGATAGAGAGACACAGTATGAACAAATGAAGAAAAGGACAAAATTGAAAGAAAGAGCAAAAACAGACAGTGAATAAGGACAAAATGAGACACTAGCACAGCGTAGGTGATAATTATGCATCTGTCAAACCTCAACTGGCTGCTTCCAAGAGTAAAATTGTTCCATCAAAGCTGAATGTTTGACTTGTACAGAGTCACACTGGTACATGTCATTTAACAACAACAAAACTAAAACAGGCCCCATAGAAAGACACCAAAACAAAAACAGTACCACATGGCGGTTCTCGTTAGCCAAAACATCCTCAATTTGCCCATCTATAGGAAGACGCATGCATGTCTCAGACATCCTAATTGGGTTTGAGGTGAGCTAGTCTGCTTTAAATGCATTAGTCATATTGTGAATGAATTCAGTATGTTGGCGACACCGGGTAGGTCAACCCACTAAAACTGACGGCAGAAGATTTGCTCATTTTGAATAGGTCAATTTACAAGCTTAATCTGGTTTTCTTTAAAACCCAAGCAAGCCATTTACACACACACACACACACACACACACACACACACACACACACAAATTAAATTAACATTCTTCCAAGCCTAAAAACAGAACTGCATGCATTTGCAAATGCTTCCAAATCAAATATCCACAAATTGTATACAGTACTCCCGTACAACATATAATGGCGAGTCTTAGACGGTCCTCGCAGGCTGGTAGACGCTGCAGCGCCAGGCCTGTCCAGCACGCTCGTGTACACCCACAAAATGAAGGACTCGCACTGCAGCCTGTACCGAGCCGGATGCGTCCCGGGCGGCCAGATCTGCCCCAGCGCCCGTCGTGCTGGCCGGGAGCCCAGGCACGAAGCAGCCGGAGGGCACCTGAGGACCTCCTAATCCCTGCCGCAGAAAACCCGAGGCTCGGCAGAACCGGTGGCCAGGGCACAGGCCGACACGCTGGCCACAGCACGCGGACAATATCCGCTTCCAAACAGAACCGCGTACCAAGCCGAACCCCCAGTCAAACAGGCCATTAGCCCTGCGTAAACGGCGGCATCATCGTTACCGCAGAGATTTCGCCCCTGCTAATAAGAAGCTTTTCAGCTGTGATGTCGTTGGCTGATTTCACGTCTACTTCCCCCACCTTTAACCCGTGTTAATGAGACTAGCGCAACAAGCTGAATATTCACAGTGAGTGGCTCCTCCTTAGAGTCAGGAGTAATAACACAATAGCTCATTACTGCAGCAGAATCACTTATACTGTCTGGTATGCTGTCTGGAATTTTCAACACAAGCCTTACATTCAACAGCAGGAGAAATCGCAGCCTCGATGTGGGGTCTGTATCAGCACCGAGCAGCACGCGTCAGCGGCCTACTGCTGATTACACTGCACGGTTACGCAACATACACGACTCTAGATCACTATTCTCCACCTGCTTTGCATACATGATGTGTCTTGATCTGGACCCAATTCTTCTGTGGTTTTACCGTAAGTGTTTACAAACGACTCGTTGCAAGGCATGCTTCACTGGGAGGAACTCAAAGAAGTAGATCAATACGTGTGCAGTTCATCAGCTTATCAGGGCAAATCAAAAGCCACAAGACAGGAAGTCCAGACTGCAGGACAGGAAGTACAGACTGCACAGCTCAACGTTGCCCTGTCAATGTGAGAACAGCAGAACGTTTGCTATTAACATTATTTCACAACAAGGCCTTTCAGTACCGGTATTTAAAATCCTTTAAACTAGAGCTATGTGATGCATCATTTGTAACTCGATATCGCAATACACACAGGGTTGCAAAATACAATGGAGTATCCCTCCTTTCCCCTGTGCTGTGAAAATCCTGTCCAACCTCAGACTACATAGACAAACGTTCCCGGGGCGGTCTGATGGATCTCACCATTCAACATGATCCCAGAGGCATGAATGACCGGGTTAAGGTAAAGCAGAGTAATCCTTACTAACGTCACATTAAGGGATCACCTCCTGTGTCTTTACTACAAAGCATGTCACAATTACAACATACGGTGATCAGATTGCGCTGAAGTATTTGTATCCGTATTGTGCATCATTTGAAAGCAAAAGAGGCCTCTTCTCACACAGAGATGAATAAAGGCCTCCAAAGTACAATGCAGATTTTATTGATGAATGTAGACTGTCACCATTTTGTAATTGCTTGGGATTTTAATATGCACATTGTACCAAAGTCACACTCTGGATTTGGTTATTACAAAAAGGCTCAAAATATTAGCATCTGTTGAGGACGTAACTTTGTCAGATTACTGTGTGTTGCTATAGGTGGGCCTGATGCATCACTATTAAGAGGTTTATAAATGACAGAACTGCTACACTTTTGAGCAAGTCTGTTGGTGCATTGCTGTAGCACTTTAGCTCAGAAATTGGTAGCGTTATGGACAAGATTGCTCCAGCTGAAGCTAATAGCATTTCTAACCAACAAAAAGCACCATGGAGAAATGCTGCTGTAGTTCAAAAACAATGGAGAGATGCAGGAAAGCCGAATGTACACGGCATAAAACAAAACTTCAGGTATGGAGATTGCTCAAGGTAACATCCAGGTAATTGAAAACATTAATTTGCATATAGATTCCTGGGAAGCTTAAACTTAATGCAGCTTTTACGATACTGTAGACCACAAAATTCTAAAATGTAGACTTAAGTGGGTTGGACTCTCAGGAAGACCTGTAAAAGGTTTCAGTTCATTCATTCAAGGCAGGAATTATTTCATTGAAATGGAAAAGGTTTCTGAAAGAGTGCCAGCCACCTGTGGTATCCCTCAAGCTTCGATTCTTGGGCTGCTCCCATTTAACTTTAACTATACATGCTTCTGTTTGGCCAAGTCGTACAAGACCCTGGGCTGTCATACCACAGCTGCTCAGACTGACTTCGCACCATCCCCAGACTACTGTGGTCCCTGTAACGTTCCCACGTCACTAGATGGATGGCCCCAAGCTTTACAATTGAAAGAAGATAAATTGAGATTAATATATTTGACTAAACTCTAAACCTCAGAGATATCTTGTAGCCTAGGCATGCTAACAGACACTCATCTCAGTTCCAGTAGTCACATAACAAAGCCAGCATTTTATCATCTTAAGAATATCAACCAAATTCACTAAACCAGATTGAGACACTCACCCATGTGTTTGCCTCTACCAGGGGTGATTACTGTAATGGCGTTCTAACGGGACTCTCAACAAAGACAATCAAACATTGTCAGGTGATTCAAAATGCAGATGCCAGAGTTGTCGCTAGGAGCAACACAAGAGAACAGATCACCCCCATTCTTCAGTCATTATACGGACTACCAATATACTACAGAATTGACTTCAAGGTATTGTTCCTGGTCTATTAACTCCTTAATGCCGTAGGACCAGCTTCTATATCGGATATGCTACGCGAGATATAAGCCAAGCAGAACTCTTAGGTTATTAGCCAATAAGCTAGCCCTGCCTAAGGTAAAAACCAAGCATGGAGAGGTAGCATTAAGCTACTATGCTGGTTCTATAAGGAACCAGCTGTCAGAGGACATTAGAAGAACTCTAAGATTTGAGTTAGATATTTTTAAATCCAGGTTAACAACGTCAACAGGCGTTTGGCTCAGGTTAGACATGGCTATTTCAGTTTCTGAGGCACTGCATCCCAAATGTGCCGCCGCATATTTGCTTTAAAGCACCATATTTCTTATTTCTTGTTCTATTATTATTATTTATTAATCCTTTATATGTTGTACATAATCTTAATTTAATTTCTCAAACTTCTATTTCTTTATGCTTTAATTTATCTTGATCCATTTTATTTAAATTCCTTTTTTTAATATTTCAAGTTTAATAAATAATTTAATGTTTTACTATCTCTCTCTATATATATACTGAGGTGATAGATCATGCTTTGTAATAAGCTTTTTCTGTTCATATGTGAATCATGTTAAATTGCTGTTGTGTATTAAAGGTGCAATATAAACTTGCGTAAAGGAAAAGTGTGGTTGTAAGTGCTCCCACCAACTCTTCTCCGTGTAGAAAGCGGAGGACCGTACCGTTACGTTTCAGGGGAGCAGAACAGGCCTAAAGAATCACTACTGCTGGGCAGTTCATGCCACACAGCATCACAATGGCCTAAAGGCCACGACTCCACGTATCAGGTTTATTATTGAGTGAGAGCACAAGTCATGTTTCCACAGGCCTTGCCAAGCACTGTATCTGTATACTGTACAGAGAGCCTTCACATACAGCACCTGTAGTGTTTATACAGCACAGAGGGCCTTCACATACAGAACCTGTAGTGTTTATACAGCACAGAGAGCCTTCACATACAGAACCTGTAGTGTTTATACAGCACAGAGGGCCTTCACATACAGAACCTGTAGTGTTTATATAGCACAGAGAGCCTTCACATACAGAACCTGTAGTGTTTATACAGCACAGAGGGCCTTCACATACAGAACCTGTAGTGTTTATATAGCACAGAGAGCCTTCACATACAGAACCTGTAGTGTTTATACAGCACAGAGGGCCTTCACATACAGAACCTGTAGTGTTTATATAGCACAGAGAGCCTTCATATACAGAACCTGTAGTGTTTATACAGCACAGAGAGCCTTCACATACAGAACCTGTAGTGTTTATACAGCACAGAGGGCCTTCACATACAGAACCTGTGGTGTTTATACAGCACAGAGAGCCTTCACATACAGAACCTGTGGTGTTTATACAGCACAGAGGGCCTTCACATACAGAACCTGTAGTGTTTATACAGCACAGAGGGCCTTCACATACAGAACCTGTGGTGTTTATACAGCACAGAGAGCCTTCACATACAGAACCTGTAGTGTTTATACAGCACAGAGGGCCTTCACATACAGAACCTGTGGTGTTTATACAGCACAGAGAGCCTTCACATACAGAACCTGTAGTGTTTATACAGCACAGAGGGCCTTCACATACAGAACCTGTAGTGTTTATACAGCACAGAGAGCCTTCACATACAGAACCTGTAGTGTTTATACAGCACAGAGGGCCTTCACATACAGAACCTGTAGTGTTTATATAGCACAGAGAGCCTTCACATACAGAACCTGTAGTGTTTATACAGCACAGAGCCTTCACATACAGAACCTGTGGTGTTTATACAGCACAGAGAGCCTTCATATACAGAACCTGTAGTGTTTATACAGCACAGAGCCTTCACATACAGAACCTATAATGTTCACATACCTGTAATATTCATATACACCACAGAGAGCTGCACTTATCATCTCCAGTTTTCTCACAGTATCATCTAAATCAGCATGAAAGACCTCTTTGGCCACTTAAACTGGCCCATTGTGTCTGTTCCCAGTGTGCTATAGTTAATAGTGCAGATAAATCTTGTCCTGCTGAACAGGTTCTTCCTGCATCGAGGTGAAGCAGAGAGCTGCATTAAACACATCTCAATAGCACACCACCAAAGACAAAGAGCTGGAAGACTAGAGCATACACGTCACTCTGGGCAGCAGAAGGAACTCAGCACAGCCGCAATTTATCCCTCGTTCTAGCTGGATTTTCCCTTCAATTGGCTTTTATTTCTTTATTTTTAAAACATGTTTTATGTTTGGCCATGCACCAGGAGAGCTGAGGTGAATATGTAGACCACACAGAGTGATTCAAAACCGTCTGAATTCTCAAACAGAACAATTACATCTGCTCAGTTGGAACTCTGCTTAGGTGAGATTAAACCCATGCTAGATTTATGGGCGATTCCCCCGGTTCATGCCACAAATCTACACAATATGAACTAACCCCAGAGTCACAGTAATAATTAAGCCCACAATCAATCTGTCTAAAGAGAAGCCTGACTTAGCAAATTATACTAGGTTGTTGCTCTTGAGCAACTGCATTTTGAAATGTTTGTTTTAGCCCTTTAGAAATGCTGTAAATTAGTTTTACCACTTAACACTTCAGCTAAATGCTACGTTCTGATGATTATTGCTAAAATAGCTAGTTTGTGTTCGTGGGCCTATCTAACAGACAACTAAAACTTTCACCACAGTCTGGCTGTAGTCGCCTCTCCTTGAGGCTACAGAGCCGATCTTACATATGGCACTTAGCATTTGGACAATGAAGGACATTTTGACATATTTTAGTCTAAAATTAAGAACTATATAAAAAGGACAGAGTGTTGTTCCCACAGTAAGGTAGTTTAGGAATATTGCGAGTTTTGGGACATGGGTTACTGCCTGGCTGAACAGTTCTCTTCTTACCAAACCAGCAGCATTTGGGATCAATTCTCCATCCTGTGGCATGAGTGGCGAGGAAGACAGGACGAGATATCCTGTTGAGGAAACTATATTTGTATTTTGGATTTATGCCCTTTTATATTACGTTATTCAGAAAGCATACTGGCATTGATTTAGTGAATTTGTGTAAAAGATGTCAGTCTATGCTCATGTCTACCATAAACCATTAAAATAATAAGGACATGATCAGTTTGTGCGATTCAAAGGCACTGAAGTGGACCGTTTCTGAAGCCCATTCACCGTCCAGATGTGCGTGTTGGGGTATGAACAGCCCCTGAGCAGAGAGGCAAACCGCAACGCTGCCATCAGCTACGAGCAGAGATGCAGAGAAGCAGGGGTTGCAATAGTGTTTACAGAGGCAGAACGGTAGAGGAAGTATTGAGCAATCAGCAGAAGGGTAGATCCTGCCACAGAACAAAGCAATCAGATAAACACACACACACACTCACATGCACACACAGCGCCTTTGAAAGTTTAGGCTGAATTCTCACGCACCCTGCGTACTGTAGAGGGATGAGTCAGGGACACGGCAGGACCTCAGGGAACGGGATTCTATTTCAGGAACAAATATGTAAACTCCAGTATGTTGTGATGCTTCCAAACCAATGAGAGCGAATGGACACATAGGTACACAAAGCTCGCATGGCACACACCACATATGAGGCGGCCTGAATCAGCCCTGCGTTCAGCATGAAGACTAAAGGATCAAACTCTTGCACATGAAAAGCTCTGTGCATAAACACTGATGGTGTGAAGCAGCATAGTTATACATTATGCTGTTCACTACAATCACCAGTTGTGAGTGAAATCAAAAGATGTGGATTGTTAAAAACCTCTTAACATGAAGCACACATATTTGCAAAGCTTCTTAGAGAAGAATGACTCATTCAGGATCTGACAACCATCATCATAATGGCATAAAAGATTAATGGCAGACCAGGAATTCGACGAGTTCCATCAAAGCTCAGATGTGTCAGGGTTGATCTAACAGAGTGATGCTGCAGGCCACAGACTCGTTCCAAAATGGTTGCGTCTCACTCCAAGTGTACAAATAACATAAGAAAAGATTTGAGTTAGAGGTAGTCACGGCAACTGTCTGAGATAATTGAGTTGCCATTAGAATTAGAGGGTGAAGGAGAAAGAGGGAGAGAGAGAGGGAGAGAAAGAGTGAGAGAGAGAGGGAGAGAAAGAGTGAGAGAGAGGGAGAAAGAAGGCGCTGATCAAGAATATGACCACCAGACCCAGAACAGGAAAAATTACCCACTTTGCTTTGCTGTTCCCATGCCAACACAAAAGAATTGTTTGCTCTCTTGGGGCTTAGAAACAAAGAAAAGTGAGGGTGGCTCACCGGCACCCTCTGCCTGCACTCCTGAGAGGACAGCCGCGTCCCCTCCACTGCTCAGGACCTAGTCTTCACTAATGCACTCCCACTGCTGGCACTCACAGAACAGGCTACAGGCGTGCCACCAGACTACGAAAAATGGCAGACTACAAAGGAATTCTAGTGAAAGGGGCCTCCAAGCCAAACGTGCAGGGGCTAAAACGGGACCTGGCCACGGTCTCCATGAGCTGCCCTCTCGGGCTGGATCGCTCAGATAACCGTGTTTCACTGAAAGGAGAAACCTCTCTTTTGTATTTGACAAGGTCCCAAAAGGGGTCTTGCCATTACCTGCAGTTCACTGGTCTCATTTGGCGCTGGTTTTGTTAAGGATGAGCTATGAATGAGGGTGAGCACATCAGGTGCTGGGTGGAATCGTGGCTTTTAGAGTCGGTCTCAAACAAGGAAACAAATAAATAAAAACACCCAAGCAGCTAACTACACCACAACCCAGGACTGGCTGGGCCACTGCCTGCACATTTGTGTTCACTGGAGCTTAAAGGAGGAAAACTGATCCTAGATCAGCACCGTTGCGGTCTAGATTATTGGGATTTTCAGACCCCTGACTGCTACTCTTCATGAGAGAGCGTCTGTTACAGGTTACAGGGTGGCAGCAGTTCAGCTTTACAACATGGACAAACCTGCTCTCAAAAAGACAGACTTCTTATAATATTGTGTAAAAAGCCCACCAATATAATAATAATAATCCCAAATTAAAAGAGCACTTTTCTTTCTTTTCTTTCTTCTAATTCTCACTACTGAGCCGGCAGACAAGCTGCTGACAGATCCAGCGTTCTGAGTCATGGTGTTCTCTCCATGCGCTAAGTGAACACATCTGTTCTGGACTACGTAGCCTCATCTCAGGGCTGCCCAGTCCTGCTGAGAGCTTCCACCATCGTGGAGCTGGGGAGAACATTGGGAGGGCAAAGGGCTGAGGAACCCCACAGGAACCATCAGCTATCTGAGCCTTCCAACACTCCGCCTCAGTCGGCCGTAGCTCCCCTGTGCCCTGCGGCCCGCGGCGGCTATCCTGCTAGGCTAGCTGTTCAGTTAGCTTGTGCAGAGGCGACATGGGTCTCAATGTTATGCAAAATGAGAAGAGAAAAAAAAAATACAACAATACAATACGTTTTCTCGATAGCATTAAAGTATTATTGATGAATCCATTGGTCCAAATTGCTTCTTCAAAAGAGCTTTGTGGCTTCCTTGAATGTCACCGGTTAAGTAACAGCACCATTAGGAGTAATCGTACTTCCAAGAAAAGGCCTCGGTTCACCACGCATCATGCACGAGAAAACAAACGGAGACTCATGCCATGCCTTGTCGAAGGAATGGGGATCTTCAGGTTATGTTGCAGGGTTTTCGGACCTCTTTACATGGTTACGGAAAGCTACACCAGCCAAGATGCTCAGACGGTTTCAAACCCGGCCATGGAGAGCTCTGAACCGACGTCTGGCTCGAGGACAATAGAACCACACAATCAGAGGGACCCGTGTGATTGGTTCCACGTCTTGTCGCATCATCACACAATGTGGCAGGAGAAAATAACCAGCACTGCGTCTCAAACATGTGGCTCCCTAACCCAAAATGGCTGACACCACGACGCTGGAGTCACATGTCCACACAACACTTGATCTAGAAACCAAGTAGCATCAGTAACAGCTGAGCACAAGCAGTGTGACTAACCCCAACGCCCACGTGGTACACCACCACACCTTCCTGTAGATGATGTAACAATGGGCTGTGTGTGTGTGTGTGTGTGTGTGTGTGGGGGGGGGGGGGGGTGGGTTCTAAAGGACAGGGCAGGGGTCAGACAAGCAGAGAGAGAGAAATGACCAGGTGTTCTCTATTAGATTAAGTGGCCACTCTGTAAGGAGCAGCATGGGGGAGGTGGATTAGGGAGAATGAAATGTGCCTGTGTTGCGCGTCTCAGCTCTTCGAGTGACATTGGGCCTTATTTACCAAATGGTCTTAAGATGATGTTTATTCTTAAATCCCACTTTTTCATGACAATCCTGATATTCAGGTTTTCTTATTTGGAATTTGTTCTTGCATAAGAAGAAAATTTATGCACACTCAAGAACACTTACATGTGTACTACACTTCTAGTTGTTTCATACAAAATTTAAATGACAATATTTTTATTATATATTATTTTCATTATTTTAGAAAGTATTATGCTCTGTTAAATTAAATAAACAAAACAACTTGATACTGGGGAGCTAAGTCAGGTTTATCACTAGTGACATGTTAAGAGTGATGCTACAGTATTTGGCACTAACTGGCCCTTCTCTCAAGACACCCTCCTCACTAGCACAAAGACACACGATACAGACATACACACTTTCCTCCCAAAGCTACGTAAAACTAGAATGTGTACAGAGTATTTTACACGTCATGCTCCCTTTAAGAAATAGATTTTTGAACACCCTCAGAATGAAAGATTTGTCATTTCCTAATGGGAATTCTGTTTCCTAGTAGAGCTAGAGAAGGAGTGGGAGGTGAAGGGAACAGTGGTTCCCTAATAGTAACAGTAACTGGAGCACTAGGGGGTCGTGGCCCCCAGACTGGGCGAACAGCTCCAGCAGATCCCGGAAGCAACATCAAACATCTAGTTTCCACATCCCTGATACCTTCATTGTTCTCTCTGGCTTTGAGGTCTTCATGAACATCCACGCAGTGTTCTAAACAGTATTTTTGATGCTAGAATTTATATTTCACATTTACTGCACGTTAACAATAACCACGAACAAACCTAAATACCGATTTAGGCTATATATTATATTATAGATACAAACATAAAAGATACCAACATCCTACAGAACCCTTCAGGAAATAGCACCCGACACCAAATACTCAAATAGATTTACCCACCAGGCCAAGCTCACCATTTCTAAAGAGGACAAGTCCCAATCTTTGTTGAGCACTGGATAATGACAGGGATCGAGTTTCCCCAAGTCCAAAATGCCTCCACTATCTAACAGAATTGCACTTTAACCGAAAAGTCTTCATCTCATTCAGTTGTTTTCAGTTCTATCTGTATACAGTACTGGTGTTTCAATATTTTGTAATCAGAACACAGAATTGGGAGTGAATACTGGTGTAAATAACCTGAACATTAGTATTGCTCAAGATGGGCCAGAACAAATGATCTTTTTTCAATTACAAAATACTCAGAACACCCAACACTGCACACAAGGACCATGAACTTTGCTGTGGGGTTGAGAGTGTAGCACAGTTCAAATTCCCGCCAGTCTGCTGTTTGCAATTTGAGAATTTTGTCCAATATGTCCAAATAGATAAAAATGACTGAATCCGCACCAATAAATAAATCGGATAGTTAAATTCGTGCCAGACTGCACATTCTCCGTCAGAAGGCCTACGTCAGCCATCTCAGCAGCAGGACCCTGGTAGCTCAGTTTTTAGATTGTTGCACCAGTGCCAATATTTACGCACTAGATGAAGCAACTTTCCATACTCTTTATGAATGCATTATGTTCACATGCACTTCAACTAAAAATAATAATAAACAGAAACATTGGCCACTGGATGAAATTTACGTCCTCTGAAGCAGAACGTGTCCAGTTCCTTCCTCTTTTCAAAAAGGTCTTTTTGTTTTTACAAACACCATCTTGCTTACTCTGGTGTCTAAGATGCATGTAGTCTACAGATGCAAAATGATGAAACCCGAGGGCAAAATCTAAAGACAGTTTAGCCTAAATGTTCTAAAAACAAACAGCTTACATCAGCTAAAAACCGTCTTGTCACAAGCGAACTCACAGTACAGTCCCAAGTGTCTTTGAGTACTTTATGTTTATGTAAAACATATTTTAAGTAACTGTAGGCCCTAAACTAACATTCGACTCTTGCAATAAAACTGTACCTATACGGAAAAACTGAACAAAATACACGGAAGGACAAAAATAATCAGGCCTGCATTTGAGGGCTACACACGTTTACATAGTTTAAACTAATCTGATACAGATTCCAGTAGTACAAAGGCAAGGTGAGTTGAAGTGGTGAGCAAATTCTCAGGTGACTCCAAGTTATGAGGTAGATAAATGTGCTCATGTTACAGGGCAGACAGCTGGGCAGTGCAATGAATCTGCCCACACATTGACATGTTGCCAAGAGCTCTTCTACGAGCCCCATGATTGAAGGTGGTCTTGGTGGTGCCACTGTGTGAGTGAGTTACGGGGAGGGGCAGGACAGAGGTGAGAAAGCCCAGTACGACGTTAGCGCTACTGCACTGCGTAGTCCCTGGCAACATCTGGGTCATAAGAGGCTTGTTAGCACAAAGATGCAGTTACTGAGGTGTTCCGTGATTAGCCATGGTACATTTATCCACTACAATAGCGTGGCAACAAAGGAGGGCAAAATATAGGCCCGTTGATGTAATTGCAGAAGACGGCAACGGTTTTGTGGTGGTTCTGAACGTGTTCGTAAAGGCCAATGAGGGCTTGTGCTGCCTGTGACAGATTGACAGATAAAGACCTATAATGTCTTTAATGCTAACTGAGATTCAGGGTGTCATCAGTTACATTTCTAAGCTGAAATGCAGAACGGAGTCATGAAAAAAAATCACACACATTTCACTCGTGTTCAGACACAGCTGATGAGGTGATGTGTGAAGTGACAGTGAAGAATGCAGCAAGCACTGCGACACTTTAACACATTTGAAAACTGGACTTAACGCCTTTGAAAAACCTGTTCAGAAACAAACTGCACTATGTAGGTACGGTTTTATATTTAAAACAAAAAGACTCTGTATTTGAACTGTTCAGAGAACAAGAAGAAAACACTTCTCCACCAGTCCAGGATCTCCATATCAGTGCCCATTAATGGTGTTCAGGCTTACCTAAACAGCTGTTGTTGGGCAACCAGCCATTGCTTTAGTTCTACAATAGAGCAGCATTCCCACAACTGCTAAACTGGTAGTACCAGACACACAATGGCAACCAACCATAGCAACTGTTTCTGCTTTAGGTCACAAATGATTAAATGATGCAGTAACACAATGCTGTGGTGATGAACCAATAATCATCGTCATAATCACCTCAGGGACAAATTTGGTACACAGTGCCTTGAAAGGTTTGGTGGGTGGGTGTTTAGGGGACAATACTGCAGTTTTGTAGCTCTGCTTCCACCCAGATGCTATCACAATCCTGACTGTTCTCGTCATACACAACAATCTAAAATGCCTCCTGAGAGAGCGGAGTACTTTATGTGCGGGTGTGTCGGAGACTGGTGGAAAAAGCAAGAACACCAAATGTAATGTAATGTAATGGGCTCGTCAAGAGCCAATATAGAGTGGAGCGAACCCTGCTGAACGAAACATCCACAGCGCAAGAATCATCAAGGATTCAAGAATCTTCCAAGCGTTTGGCAAACATCGTAGTGCAGTTTGGTTGTGAATGTGAAAGTGCAAGTGTACATCTGGCCAAACATCACGCAAAGAGTCGTGTGCCCATGGGTGTGTGTGAAGAGACTCTCCTCTGATCTTCCACGGTGGATGAGCCCATACCAGACCGGGCCGTAGTAGCGTTACGTCATCAGCATCTCCTAACCTACCAGACCAGGTCTTCAAACTGATTCAACCTGCTCAACCATTTCACCATGACCTCTTTGCCACATTGCTGGTGGGAAACGCCACCCGAGCTGGAGGCAACGGGCAATTTCAGACCTCAGCCTTCATCACAAAGCTTATTATTATGTAAATGTGTGACAATGTGGCACACACTGTAAAAAAATATCATGTCAAAGAACAGAAATGGTTTCCACGGACATTTGGTTTTGATAAATTAAGTATATTAAATGTGAATATACTGTATATCTACGTACAAAGCATTTATATTACTAAAATATTACATATACCAATATTATGTATAAACACCACTCACAAAAAAGTTAGGGATATTTGGCTTCGGGTGAAATTTCAGCATGAATCTAAAACGCACTCTAACCTGTACAGGTGACCTTAATGTGACCTACTCTAAACTTAAGCTTAATGGTGTCCATGAATCGACCAATACATTTCCTGGTTCAATTAGAAATGGTGTTCAAACAGCCCTGATCATCATGCTGTTCCCATTTTGACAACATGAGTCCAAGACGACACAACTGATCAATAGTATCTCGCCATTGCGACGCCTCAAACAGGATGTTCTCAGATGGAAGTGGCCACTGACCTTAGAGTGTCAGAGTGTCATCAGCAGAAATGATGGCTGCCAACGATGTCAGAGACGTCAAGGAGAGCACAAGGCCTGAACCACTGCTGTCACCAGACGAGCCTTTGGTGGTTGCGGTGTTACAGTGTGGACAGGTGTGTCTAGTCAACACAGAACTGCCCTACACTTTGTGACAAGCCCACACTACTTGAATAACATCATTTAATCCAGTCATTGTGCCTTTGCATGAACAACTCAGGCCTAATTTCATCTTCATGGACGACAATGCTCTAGCATACATATATATATATATATATATATATATATACACACACACACCAAATATATACTAAAAGCAGAGCTAATGCTGAATTTAACTGTAAAAGACATTGCTAACTTGAAAAACAAACTAAAAACCTTCAAACTACCTGACAGCCTGCCCAATCTCATTCCCCACTCTGAAGTGGTTTCATGTTCAGAAAATTACATTATAGTTGGGCTGCAACAAACAATCGACATTGGACAAATCACTATTGATTAACAGCTTGATGCCAGATCACTACTGATTAACGTGTGATGTACAAGGGAAGAATATAGACAGCAGAGTCTATATCACAGAATCACTCCTGACTCACAACTTTACCTAGAAACATTATTTCCTGTGTTAAAGTTGAGCTCACCTGGCACGGTCACATGACTGTCTGCTTCATGCATCTTACAGAAAACATTAATTTATGCAGCATTGTTTACATATGACTGACTCCAAGGCCCCAGTGAGCAGGTCAAAGGTGACAGTGGCAAGGAAGACCTCCCACAGAACTTGGTGAAGAAACCCTGAGAAGAACCAAGACTCCAAGAGGAGCTCGTCCATTTCCGGTCGACATCGGACACCACAGCAGGAACAAAATAAGTGATAAAGAACAATGATCCTGAAACTCGGAAAGAAAGTGTAGTCAAAAGTGAATAATAGTGCATCAGTGTCCACTTTCCAGGTAACACCTTTTTAGTTTACTAAATAGCATCACTGGCTGGCCAAATAAGTTATAGACACTAATATACAGTATGTAGAGCAATGAAATGTACATTTATGTCAAAACATGGACATCACGCACTTGGTTACTGCTATTTCTAATATCACAATAAATGCCATGATGTTACAAAATTTGATGAGCAAATATTTTATCAATGCAAAGTATAGTTCCAACCTACCTACTCCCTACCTACTATCTAAAAGTTATTAATAATGTATAGACAATAAAACATTTATGCTCATCATTTTGACACAGCAAGTGGTTCAGGTACCACCAGCATAATATAATAATATTTGCCTCAATCCAAAACATGAAAACGGCAGAGATTCTGATGCATGCCACACCCCTCAACGAGCCAACAGGAGGCCTGCAGTGAGAAGGCGTAGTCACGGGAGCCCTGGAGTGAGCACATGTTCAACAAGTCCATCCCAAAAACCTCGAATGCTGAAAATGACGACAAAACAGATGACCAGCCCCAGTTACAAAAGCCTGAAACTCAACATCACTAGGAACAAGCAAGTTGGAACAAGTTGGAAGAACAAAGAAAAAAGTTGCCGTGAGGCGTTGTGTGACAAAAGCCAGAAGCTTGTCGTGTCTTCAGGCTTTACTCCATGTTGTCTGGGTTTGACCAGGACCCCAGGAACGACAGCCTTCACTGTTGCTGCCTTAGTACCCAAAGCCCCTTAGCCAAGCACCGCATCTTATGGACTTGAGCAGATTTGCCAAAAACATTCAACAGGATGTGCCCTGCACCAGTTTCCTGCATCACAAATCTGACATCCATCCTTCCCATTTTGGGGACAGAGAAGTAGGCATGTTTTAAACACAAGTTCATTCGTTTTTCAAGTCATCAGTAAGGTTGTATGTGGTAAAACCAAACCATGTTTCATTCGTGACTGCCTCTGAAACCCTTCCATATGGAATAATTTTTGAAAGACATCCTTGCATAGCACACTGAAACACTTCCTGTTATGTTTAGTTTCGGCAAACAAGACCTGCTATTATGAGCACCTAACCTCAACTTCTTTGTAGCAGTCATAACCAGTTGCAAAAGGCTCCTCATTTTGCAGAAGTGAAAGCAATTTCTGACATTGGGTAAGTTATTGCCCCCCCTGCAAAATGAACAAAAAACGTACAAAAGACTCGCCTGTCAAGATTTCCCCAAGACTGCCAATCACATTTAGGCGACAAAACTCTGGAGTGACATGGCCCCATGCCCAGACCACACTCCGTGGAACTGACGCAGGAACCGTTTCACACCTAAAGACCATATCAGTATTAGTAATAAAAGATAATTACTTCATAATGTGGTACAGAATGCAACATGACATTTCATCCCAGGTGTTCTGGCATTTGCCCTGCAGGCTAGACTCATCTAATCAAATGCAGAGAGACTAGGAAGAGAGAGAGTATTTTATTTTTTAACTGACTATTTGCATTATGGACAGTCCACAAGGGAAGCTTATCTGCAGATGTCAGTCCATCAAGTTGTCTGTATACCCACAGACAGACTTTCAGAGACATTTGCGCGCACACACACACACACACACACGCTCGATGACCACAAGCATATGGTGGTCATTTCCATGCTTTTATCTTCACTTAATTCTCTTCCCTCCCTGCTGGTGAACCATCAGGTCCTGCCCAGTTTACCTCCCTCTCCTTCTCCACATCTCTCCCCATTACCCCCACCTCTGCCCTAATCTCCACCAGTCGTTTGTCCAGGAAGGAGTGACAATATAAAAGGACACACAATCAAAATCCCTCAATCAAAACTCCCCAACGAAAAGCCATTTTCCAGGAAAAGATGATGAAACTGCCAGTGGTATGAAGAATGACACACACACACACACACCCATAGTCTTTGACAGTTAAGTTAAGTCAAGCCACATTGTCAATTGTGATTTTCACCCCAATCGAAATTTGTCCTCCGCATTTACCCATCTGTGCAGTCAGAACACACACACACACTAGTGATAACTAGGGGCTGTGGTGCACACGTGCCCAGAGCGGTGGGCAGCCCTAGCCCGGCGCCCGGGGAGCAGTTGGGGTTAGGTGCCTTGCTCAAGGGCACCTCAGTCATGGCCTCAGGCCTGGGAATCGAACCCACGACCCTCCGGTCACAAGACTGGTTCCCTAACCACCAGACCATGACTGCCATGACTGTTAAAATCAGCTCTGCTTTTTAGTGTGTCACATATACATACATACACATATACACACACACGCACACGCACACACACACACACACACACACGCTTCTCTCAGCTATAGGATGATATACCACTTAGCTCTGCAGATTTTTTTGGGGGGGGGGGGCTGTCCAAACATGATAAAACTTGATCCAGCAAGCCAACCAGACTGTGTGTGATCACACCTGTTGAACAGCCATGAGGTTCCTGCTCTGGTGCAGAATGCAGCCCAAAAACCCTGGCCAGTGGCAGGCTGCAACAGGAGAGGGGCAGGTGGGTAGGGGAGTTGGGAGGGGGTGGCATAATGAACTGCCCTTTCAGACATACCAGGTTCCCATGTCAAGAAGCAGCCATGTCATGGTCACCTGGTTTAGTGCATTCCTTGTACAGTGTGACCCGCCTCACACAGTGCTTGACAATTAGCTCATATGTCAGCGCACAACACTGCATCGTGCTGTGGCACCTCAGGAGGGCCAGGATTGCACTTCTCCCCGGACCAATCCGTGCCTAGCATTACATTATGCGCACAGTATGAAACAGCCAATTAGGGAACTGACCAGTGATGCAACACAACAAGTGTGTGACCTGTTGTACACATCCATTTGTTTAGAAGGTCCATGAAGTTGTCCCAAACAAATCACAGCACACTAGTAGAATCGACAGAAATACTCCCACAAGCAAACAGCACGTCCAGACTGGGCAGTATAAATGCTTAAAGCTACAGCAGAGTTTAAGGGAACTCTGCCAAAACTCACCATCTACTTACAAAGATTTATTTATTAGAATCACGTTGTAGGTGTAGAATTGGAGGCTGTTTCACATCCATCATCGTGGACGGTTTGTGCGCACCAACATCCAATTCTTCACCTTGCGGTTGGCAGGACACTCTGATGACCGACCACTTGGTGGTACCCAGCAACCACTGACATGTAAAAATCGCTTCAACGCGAATTACACTTACAGTACACCAGCGCAAAGGTCACTACTTTGTTGGGAATTGTCTCTCGCTCTAATAACTTCTGGTCAGCAGTGTAAAGAATCTAACCAGTGAACATGCAGTGTATTTGGCACTTACGGGTATTTCTAGTAAATGAATCTTTGTAAAAAATGTGGGTGGGAAGTTATGGTGGAATTACTTTAGTAACGTTAGACCACTCTATCCTTATAGATCACCTAGAAGACGCGTGTCATATCGTAGGTGCTGCGTGTAAAGGTCTTTTTTATTTTAAGTGGGGGATGTGTAGAGTTAAATGAGGTCACATCAACGAAGCAAGCAGTAACTCAAGATCGATAAATTAGCCTTCCTAAATTAGCAAAATCGATTAAATATTAGACTCCAACATTAAAGTTATCAAGTTACACCTGTACAGAAATAGCAATAACTTACAATGTCTCGTACGGAATGATGCAAAAGTCCCTAACTAAAAAAACAACTCACCTAATTTCATCAGGGACGCCAGCAGAATCCACATAGATATCAAGAAAGGATATTCGACATGTTTGTAATCAAACGACAGAACAGGAAAAGCCTTTTTGGTGTAGTTGCCGTGGCTGGCCCCTCCATGTCCCGAACTGTGATTGCTGTGTTTGTGGGGCCCTTTGCCGTGTCCGCCGGACACCTCCGGAGTGCTGGCCGCTCCGAGGGGGAGCAAAAAGCACCCCAGAAGCACCACCGCCACGATCATGTCCATTTTTCGCTTCGTCAAAACTCTGCAGACGGCGGACGCGTGCAGGTGAAAAGGCGGCATGCTGGAAAAGTCTATTATGCCCCCAACCAAGATATAGGATGTAAACGGTATCAGCCAAGTTACACGCCAAAGTATGTCCGAGACCACATAGCGTGCTAGGCAGAAGATATCCGCTTCAACATCTTAGGTCTGGTCCCTCTAAAACGAACTACTGTCGACCCAGCTCCTAACCTCGCAACACTGACCAAGCAGTCTAGGAACCGTAGCTCGTTATCTCGCAGGTTAATTATAGGGAACACACCCTTTTCCAGGTTGTTAGCCAACGTTAGCTGTACGCGAACCAGGAAATGAACGTATGCATTCTATCCCAAATTCTACAGCTCCGTAAAAAGTGCTACGGACATTTCCGACATCCTCTATGTCACCGACTAACTTACTCCGCTACAACTCTGCCTATATGAGCGCGAAACTGCCGACGGATGAGCAACTGTGCTCAAGTATGCGCTCGTGACGGTGTCATCGCTCCGCGCCAAGACGCAGTTTGCAGGGCAGACGGTCAGGATACAGGTTGCCTAGAGTGGATGTTCATTTTGCTTGAGTATCAGCTTTGGCTACAGCGGCACGGGAGCACCAATATGACATTCAGCGTCCGCGTATCCAAAGATCCCCAAGACAAGATACTGAGAATGTTAAGAACGTATTGGTTTGAATTTAGCGCGTGACTCGACGAATGTCTACCATGCGTCTGTGTGCTGGCCCGAGACTACGAGGAAAAAAACTAGAGCTAAGACTCTGGCTTATTGATGTCTTCTCTGACGTCGGCGGGGGTTTAAAGGCTGTTCGCAGAGTTCTTCATCACGCACAGTTGCAGTGCGATAACAGACGAACAGTCCACTAAGCATCCCATCGACGTACACCGAGATGCTGTATTAAAAATAACCAATAAAACACCCTTTTCGCAATATTTGAAAGCAAGAAAGAAAATAAGCGGAGGGAGTTCCCTTTTTTATTGAGACCACAGCGACATCCCGTGGGAAGGAGGGTATTGATGACCTTGCCGTAAATGAAGTATTTCTAAAAGCATCACCTTGTGGCTGAGCTGTTCTGAACACAGGCGGTTTATGCTAGCTCGAGTGAACTCACATTAGCTTTGCTCTATGAGTCTGTGTTTTTAAAAACATCAGAGCTCTCTTTGTTTCACCCTCTCTGCTTTAAGCACTGTCACAAAAATAACTGCATTCCTTTTCCTTCACTCTTTGTCCCGTGGCTTCTAAATCAAACAGATCAGAAACTGCAATGCAGCTTGGACCATAGCCAAGAATACGTACAGGGGCGCCGCCAGAAATGTTGGGTCCCATGAAAAGATATCGCATTGGGACCCATCACCACAGGCCACGCCCACTCTAAAAATATAACACTGTGCAGACATGCACGCACATTCTACATTCACTATTGTGGAATTCACTATTGTGAAATTCACTATTGATGCAACACTATATCCTCTATAATAACTGTGATAAAGACAATCTTTCACAGTTAAAATGTCATTTTAAAGGTAAAATGATTGAATGGAAAATTCTCTTTATTATCACTGACATGTCATTTTAAAGGTAAAATGATTGAATGGAAATTTCTCTTTATTATCACTGACATTATTTAGATAAGTTAAATATATCAAACATACATTCACCTCTTCAACTCAAACAAAGTAACACAATCTAAATAAGTATAGCTATAATCATCAAAGGAAAAAAATCAGCAGATGTTGGAGCAATGTATGCATACACACTATAAAATAAAGTGAGGTAAAAGTGGAAATGAAAAATGTAAAACATAATTGAAACGGTAAGGCCTGATGGTGGCGCTAGAGGATATGTCAACCAAATCATTAGGTTTTGTTTGTTCACAAATATGATGGCAATCCAGCCATTGTTTTGAGATATGGTCCTATGTTGCTGTCAGTCTGTTCTCAGCCTGTGAACTAACCAGTGTAATAACCATTGGGTATGTCCCAGTGTTTAGTGAGCCTCTGTCTGCATAGGCTGCCTGGCAGGGCGCTAACTCTCATAAACCTGGATGATTGAGTGAATGGGAAGCACTAGTGATCATTGATTATTCTTTAAAAGTGAAAACAATTTATGTAAGTGGCCACAGCTAGTAGGTTTAACTACTAGCTACATATGTAAAAAAGTAAAATAATGTCATGTAAATATATAATGTATTAATGCAATATATAATGTAAATGCTAAGGTATATTACAAGCCAGCCAAGTACATATATTACTTATGTAATACATGCAAAACAGTAACCCTGCATAACATTACCCACTGCCTACCATTCACTGTCCTGTTCTCTGCTTTATATATTGTCATACATTATATATTGTATATAGCTGTATGAATTATCACCTAGTTTATTACATATATTTTTACATGTACAATATTTGTTGTATTATTGTTTGTCTGTACTGTGGCCTGCTGCTATTTCATGTCAAATATTGCACTGTCCTAGAGACAGTATATCTAATATGTTGTACACTCTAAACATCTGTAGTGAGCAAGATCGTTCATTTTGACATTGACCCATTGCTGCTAATAATGCTAGCATGCAAACATATCTAAGCTATAAATAGCATAAGTTCATTATATTTATTAAGTCATCTTTGAACAAGAACAAGAAATGAATTTGCAAAGTCATTTCGGCGTGACCTTTCGGCGTGACCTTTGAGGATCTGTAGCTTATGTGTAAAGACAACTGTAATTCTCTGTGACCTTTCATGTGGTCCAGCAATGCAAACCAGTTTGAGAATTTGTTTGTGCATGAATAGCCCTGAAGTACATACTTGACCCAAGGCCACTGAAGTACATACTTGATGCAAGGCCACTGAAGTCCATACTTGATCCAAGGCCACTGAAGTACATACTTGATCCAAAGCCACTGAAGTCCATACTTCATGCAAGGCCCCTGAAGTGCATATCCAAGGCCACTGAAGTGCATATCCAAGGCCACTGAAGTGCATACTTGTCCAAAGTTTTGTTCTGATGTATTTACGTTACTGTTTACATAACGTCTGTGCAAGTTTTCCTTTAACGTAAAACACCGGTGACTTCAGTTTAATATAGAAAGGTCTGAGTGTAAAACATCTGATCATGATTATAGCTGATGCATTAACCTTCTTATGAACATGTTTTATTTTTCATTTCACACTTTATGGTTGTGACTACACCACAAAAAGGTTTCAGTGTAATTTCCTTTTCGCCATTAATCATTTGGCGAAAATTAAAGGACACAAACTGATGTTGCCAGGTAACGGAAGCCAAGTTAGCCACGCAAGAGATAAACACAATGCTTTTTTCCATCAGGGAGCAAGTGAACCCAAAGACCCCGAGATATGTTTCATGTGGAATTCTGGGAAACTGCTCATCTCCATGCTGGGGTGTGGCTGCGGTAAGTTAAACTGCAGTACATCATGTCTGCTTGTTGCTTGATAATTATAAAGGTCAGTACACGTGTTTGCCATGTGTGCCATGTAAAGCCTTAGTGTTTTCTTTAGCCTTCTAAGATGGGGAGCCTTTAGTCACCACACATAGCAGAAAATGCAAACATGGCACCTATAGCAGACCTTCCGTAGGTACGGCCATGGCCAACTTTAGGAAGAAGCTTCCAGGAAGCAGTATTTGTAAAACCATAACTTGTCATTTTATATTTAAGAAAAATCTTAGTTCACAGAATTTGTGGTGATTCGTTGGTTCGTTCGTTAAAAGTTCAAACAGCTTCACTGCTTGGTCTAAGTGGGCTGTTACCAAGGAATCACACAGAGCATTTTCAAGAGCCAATCAGAATACATCTGATACAATAAACCACTGTTGCTCATGGCGCTGAACACCTTTTTGGTTGAATAACAAAATTAAATAAACACAATGTTTGTATGTACACATATTTTGTTTTTTACAAAGTAGAAGCAATATTTACAAAGTAGCAGTTATGTAGTATTTAGAGAGTTGACATGTACAGTTCTATGTATTTGGTTAGTGTGGGCTTCCTGCAGTATTTGAAGCCTGTATCTAGACCCTTTCACTCATAGACTTATAGACAATGTAAGCTCTGCTCCTGCATGGCACGTCCGTATAGTGAAACAAAAGGCATGATAATTAGTATTAGAGTTTACAATGCACAAATCCAGACCCCACAATCACTATAAGGCTCCAATTACATTGTGCATTAGGAATACACACACAAACATTTGTTACCTGATCATATACCTGGAAAATGACAGATTTGTTTTTGATGTTTCTATTTAAAACTAAATTCTTCACTTGTGAGTGCCTACATCCTCGGAAAGAAGACTGGAAGAGTGATATAATGATAGTTAACATGCCATGTGAGCTGTTGTAAATAGCATACTTTTAACGCATCCTAGTTATTAGCTTGTCTTGTGTCCCAAAATATATATAAGTACCATGTTTGTGTTTTCCTTTATTGGTGGTAACAAAAAACGGCACCCATTTGAGAAGGATAATGTGAAGTCCTTTCTGCAGACACATAGTAATTCTTGCACTTAGCCAATGACAATGACAAGCAGACATGACATAAGTTATTGCCACTCAGATAACAGTTTAAGTTAAGTCACATTGTCAATTGTGATTTTCACCCCAATCGAAATTTGTCCTCCGCATTTACCCATCTGTGCAGTCAGAACACACACACACACACACTAGTGATAACTAGGGGGCTGTGGTGCACACGTGCCCAGAGCGGGGGCAGCCCTAGCCCGGCGCCCGGGGAGCAGTTGGGGTTAGGTGCCTTGCTCAAGGGAACCTCAGTCATGGCCTCAGGCCTGGGAATCGAACCCACGACCCTCCGGTCACAAGACTGGTTCCCTAACCACCAGACCATGACTGCCCCTAACCACTAGCTTCAGAAGAATATGGATTGACTCTGAATCCTTAACCCATAGAGCAGTGGTTTGGTATGCAAATACTCAGGGTGGGTGAGGGTAAAGATTCCTATACGTTCACTGGGATAATGAGCTTTCCCTTTGAACCTCTCAATACAGCAGTCTTTTCTCGGGTGGCGTCACCATGGCAAACACTCACGCAGATTTAAAGGCCCTTTGCAATGGCTGCTCAAAATGGAATGAACCTGCATCACAGGCCATTTTACCTTAATGGTGCAGGCTAGACGCCAGTCATACCTCACATTACATTACGCTACATTAAACTAGTCTGTGTGACATGATTCACGGTGAAGATGAATGACAAACGACAAATGTCCACCCTCTGTTGCTTGCAGAAAGTCAAGAAACCCACAATACAGCCAAACATCCATTTAACACATATTACAGTCAGACAGAGGCAGAGTCTTGATTGCATTGTGTCTGGTCGGCTTTAGACTGCGGAATGACTGGACTGTTTCTAGAAGGGAATGGACCACAATCACTGCAATCATTGCTGCCATCAGCACTGAAATTACTGTGCTGATGATGGAATCCTGACAGCTATTTAATACAAGGCTACCTAGAGCTGCTCATGGCAACCTAGACATTAAGTTCAAGCCTCAGCTACCGCTAATCTCATGACTTTTATGGAAATTGTTATTTGCATGAATGGCTGTGTTCGATCTGGTTTTAATTGCGCCTGAAGGAGAAGGTATGGGTGGCTCTGTTCAAGAAGACTGGGTCCTGGTTGCGCTACAGTGCCCCCTAAACACACCGTTTTCTGCACAAGCTACAGACAAAACCAGACAGCTAATGATGGCATTCTTTACAATAGTGACAATGAGACCTCTTGCTACCATAATGGGAAAATGCATGGGTGTTAAACAGACATTGGATGTAATACTGTAGCAGCAGACTACTTCAAGTAGTAGAAAGAGGTGGGGTGGGTAGAGCTAGGCTCCCATGATGCCAAGCACCACCCTGCACGCTGGATGCTAGTTAAGAAACTTTATTTATGTTTTCTCAGCTAGCAATGTGCATTTGGTGTGCATGTGAGTGTTCAGTTAGGTTCACCATTAGCTCTCTTTTAAGCTTTCCTTAGGTTGTTACCCTCTTGTGATTCTTTATTCTCATTTTCTCATAGCTAGTTTATCATAAAATGGCTTTTGAATTAACTCGTGTTGAAAGTACTGTTTCTTGAAACGTCTTCTCTGTCAACACTGCAATATAAACACTGTTACTTTAAAAATGCAAAGCCGAGGGGTTGGGCTTTTTGACAGAGGATGTAGTGTCCAAGTAAGCTTTATTTCACTGCGTTAGCAGTTACAAAAGTAGCATAAATGACGTCAGTCGTGCACGTACCGTTTGGGGTTAGATCAAATTAAGTTGCTATGTCGACTATGAATGCCGGTTTGTAATAGTGCTGTTGATCCTGTAGAATTACACATGCAATAAATGCATTAAAATTACTAATCAGAATTTTTTTACTTACTCATAAAGTACTATTATTATTACTTCCGAACAAAAATGTGTTGGCCTTTATTATGAAAAAAGGCAATGTGAAAACCCCGGAAAACAAAGCAGAAAACGTACGCCTGGGAGTTGTTAATCAAAGGCCTACCGCAAAGTACAAGTCCAAGTCAAATCACGAGTCTTTAGACTGGAGTCCGAGTCAAGTCCAAGTCTTAATACCAGGATACGCTTAGGCACAGGAGATGGAAAACAATTATTTTAAATATTACCTTGGTAGCTCCTATTGTCGGCTTCCCCCATTATCAGCCACTTCTACGCTTCTACGCTAGCTGTGTTAACGGCTACGCGGCTAACGTAAACTAAACAAACCTCTCCGGGTGTGTTTTATACATTAACTGTAATGATGACTAAGTGTCTAACGTAAACTAAACAAACCTATCTGGGTGTGTTTTCAGGTGCCTCATGAAGTTTGATGTGGTGTTTCAGTGTCTTTAATTTGTTTCCCACATTCTTTACACGTTGCTGTATATAATATGGTACATTTGTACAGTAATTAGCAAATCTCCACCACAAGCATTTACATGTACAAATAAGTATTAAGTATTCAAACCTCAAGCTACTCTTGCTGGCTTACTAGCTTTGGTATTACTTTCTTGCACATGTATTCCACATCGGGTGTCTTACACCAGGTTCAACTATCTGGGGTTATGTACCCCACAGATATTCTCCACAATGCATGCACCATACTCCCTGCAGAATCATCTACCACCCACTGCTTCTGCAGCCAATCGGTGCTGGTAGGTGGACTCTGGAACTGCCAATCAACTGTCAAGAAAGCTGAGATATAGCCAGACCTCTTTTATTGCTTCTTCTTAATTCTCCCTCATTTGAATTCTATGCTGTTACAGTCTGCTCTCCCACTAGACTTTATATTGCTTTAATCTACCACCCACTTAGGCCTCTAGAAACCTTCATACAATAGCTGGACACACGTCTTAGGCTCTTTCATTCTGATGGAACCCCATGTGCTCTCCTTTGAGATGATTCATTTTATCAATTTACCGACCTCTTTATACAGTTCTATGAGGAGGTGTTATGGATAATGGAACCCCTGGTAGTCTAGAATCATTACAAACAAAGTGGTGTATCTTATTGCCAAATGGTGTAATTATAATTTAAGACATCCTACATGTGAACTGAGCATGGAAAATACAGAACAGATAAGTACTGTAACAGTAACAGGACTACTGTCCCACCGTAACATTGTTGATGGGTGGGGTTCCCATTCAGTGATGCTATTCCAGATGAAGATGGCAGACATCACAGCCATAATCCAGTAATTCAGTAATCCAGCACCAATGTCATGCTTTCTTTCTTGAGTAGGTAAGAACTGTATGGTCTTTTTTCCCCACTGTATGTTCTTGCCACTCATGTCTACTCGTCCCTGTCTCTCCTAACACTTGACCTTTCACCTGATCCATCACTTAGTGTAGCTCACCCCCTAGTGGTCTAAACTGATATTTACACATAGCTAAAACAAAACATTGGTGGTGAGACAGCCTCATGATTGTAATACATAACTACAATTAAACTAATTTAAAGAGGATCATCAACAGAATGTGGTTGAAAGCAAGAACCTCCAGGTCAGCTGGATCAAGAAACAGCTTAGTGATTGGCTGCTTAGTGATTGGCTTTATCCTCACAAAGGATGGTATGAAAACCTTCATCAGCAGAGGATGATGCTGAAGAATGACCTTCTTAATGATGCAAATGAGCCACTTGTGCCTGCCTATTACGAAATCCATTTCACTTCTTGTAGGAGAGCATCCTGACTGTTATTGCGGTCCAGTGTTTCGAAGGCTTCTCTTAGTCCCCTTTCAGTTTGTGTCATTGGCAGGACACTTAACCTTGAATTCACAAGAAACCATGAATGGAATTTATGTATGAGTGCAACAACTGCACGACAATCAATTTCTTTCCTGCAGGCAGAATTTGCATTAGTGATCCAATATTTCTTGCAAAGAGAAGACAGGATATGACCGCACGCCCCAGCCTTTCCTGCATACATGATAGAATAAACATTCACATATGATCATTTGAGTAGGATAAGGGGATGTTTCATCTCCTCTGGCATGGCTGATCTTTAAAATCAGCCTCTTACTCTCAATAAACTGTCACTAAGCACTTGTCCAGCTCTCTACTTGGCACTGTCCCTTTTTTTTATTGAAATTTCACTTTCTAAGCCAAAAATGTCTGAAAATCTCTCCTGCTATTAAAAGCACATTATAGCAATTTCAGCTATTCTCATATTCGATGCCTGGACCTGCACTGATAGTCTGAACCGCATCTCCTCTTTAACCCTGTGCTTTGTGGAAGTCTGTTTAGCCTTTCAGAGAATTCTCACTTCTGTTAAAATGTGCCTCTATATCTTCAGCTCCTTCCAGTCCAAGAGTCATTTAAACGGCAGCTGGTGGGACTTTCAGCGTCTTTGAAGTATTTTAAACTTTTGGATTATTTTAAGTATTTTAAACTTTTGGATTATTTATAGCTCGTCCTCTTCAAGCTTCAGTCATTCTTCTGAGAACCGAAGAGAAAATTCCTTCATCAGATAAAATGGCAGCCTCAAGCCATGTTTTACTTTCCGGGAAGTCATTACCTGACAGTCCTCTAGAGACACTGTCAGGACTAAGCTTTCGGACCAACTGGTCAAACCTGACACTGAGTAGCTATACGTCTAACCATTGGAATTCTCCTAATCTATAAAAGGTACACCTCTGGCCTTTTAAAGCACTACAGCAAGGTTTACCTTTGCTATGGTTCTGTAGCCTCCTGTAGTCTCATAAGCACACTCACTAGCATGTGCACAGTAACCACTCACTCCATCACGGTGAGGACACTTGTGCTATGTTATCATCCCTGCCAATGTTTCTTTTACACCTCTCGAGCAGTTTAGGCAGTGAGAGTGGAGACAGGAAACTCACAGGTCTGCCACATCTTGGTTATGGATGATCTTCAGTCGCTAGCTTGAACACAAAGGTATATCAGACTCTACATGCCAACGAAAGCCAAGAGCCCTGTCAGCTGCTACTTCTCCCTTCCCTGAGTCTCATAGCTTCATTTTATTTGACCTGTGTTCTTCAGGTATGTGAGCTGGGACTGTTCATTATCATCTTGGATAACAGCAATCTTGTCTTTGCTCAAGCATTTGTGAGATAACATTTGAACTGCTTTAAATTGTAAATCTAAAAACATCGTGAGGTTGTCCACACCGAAGCTTTGATATCTCACAGACATTTACGCTGAAATTAGCTTTATAGTCCCCAGTGAATTACCTTAATACATAGATGGTGTGGTCTACGTTCTGTGGTCTACATCCTGTGGTCTACAAGATCCTGGATCACACCACCATCACGCCACCAGAGGAAGTGAAGAAAGTCTTGATGCTTCTGAGATACTTGCACCTGGTGGCACATGGCTTGTAAATTCGCCATGTTGGTGTTACTACCATTACACACAATGCAGGATTCAGTGTTAATGTGTAGCACTAAATTCTTTTGCAACTGTTTCGTTTACATCTAGCAAATGCTGTGGTAGAAGATCCATACTGCGTTGGGTCACCATCAAACACAGGTAGGACTCTGGGAAGAAGGGCTGTCTGCTTCTGCTACAGCAATTGGGCTCTTACTTGGTCTTATTGCTGGATGACATCACCAGTATCCCGCCCTCCACAGACATGTGACGACTGGCTGGACATTTGATGAAATACAAATTCTGTTGAGTTAGTTGAGTTAGTTTCTTTCTGGTCCATAAAGAAAGCTTGTAGGTTGACATGCACATTCCTGAGCACCATTTCCTTGATTTAATGGGTGTTTTTTTTTTTTTTTACTCTCCTCTTGCGATGCAAACACAAGACAGGGCAGATGCCCCTGTCCTTAAATTTGGAGAAATGGTTTGGTGAATTTATTTACAACTGCCTACAGCAATATGAAGACAGATTCAGCATTGATACAGCATAAATACAGCGTCCCATTAGGTGTTTGTGGTTTCCCACTTCCCAGTATCGACGGGCACTGGTAGCTGCTATTTTTGCACCAATGTCTAACTGTTTTTCTCCCAAGTGTCCTTGCTTCCCCGTTCCTCCTCTGCTGCTAGGACACGCCTTCCCTCCAGGCCTGCAGAGTCCTGCTGCTGCGCTGCCTGTTCTGCTGGATACTAGGCGTGCTGATGCAGTGCGGGACATTTTAGAGGCGGAGGAGTTACGCCTTGTTCTTCCAGTAGAGATGTTTGAAGCGCTGTCACTACAGCTAAGCCGTTGTTTCATGTCATCTTTTAGACATCTTGGCAATCGTTGATCATATTCATCTCCAGGCAGTGGCATTTTCATCAGGGTGCGGTGAATTTAAAAAAATATCACGAAATAGTCTTGTGAACCTCTTTGAATGGGTTTGAAGCTCAGACAGAGCCGGTCATTTGCCAGTTGTGTGATTTTATCAGCCCGATTGAGATTTTAGCAGCGCTTGCCGCAGAAAATGTCTAGAACCAGTGATGCGTATTCCAGTCCGCCCAAGAAGCCAAAGCACCAACAGGAACTGCAGCAATCTTCAGTTCTCATTGGCCCAGTGGCATCCACAGAAGCTCAGGTCAAAAACACAAAAAGCGGAAGCCATGTTCCCAGTCCCTTCTGTTCGCCCTGGCAGGAGCTTGGACACTGCTGCAGCGTAGTAGTGTGTGTGGGATTCCAATAATCCCCTTCCTGGATGGCCCTGCAGCTGGGTGTCTGGGATCCACTCTCCACCAGTTGAATAAACCAGCCCCTTCCAGTTCTCCGTGCCCAGGATTTCTTGTGGCAACCAGAAAACGGTGTAGCCCAGATGAAGATGTCATTCAGCTCCATAATCCAGCACCTACAGTTCAAACGTGAACTCTCTCATGACTCTGACATCTGACGCGTTACGTGATTAGCTCCCCCTAGTGGCCGAAAGTGTTTTTACACACACATATAAAGAAAACTACACAAAACTACAAATTGACTCCATTAAGTTGAACTCGCTTTATGAAACAACCCTGACTTTCCTTCAACTCTGAGTAAGCTAAACCCACTTTCTGATATAGGCCTAAATTGTGGGCGTTGGTCACCAGCACTTCTCTCAGGCTTTGAGAGCTAGAAAAGTTCTAATCGACTGGATGGGAGTCATTGCTTTTTGGAGAAGACAGTCTAGCTCCTCCCCATCCATTTACTGACTTCTTTGCACAAAAAATTATTTTTTTTAGTAAACAACATCATGAACAACATAAACTCAAATAACTCTTCAGTTTATTTTATTTAATTTTAATCACTGATGTTTTAATTAATTTTCAGCTGTAAAATGTACACTTAGCCTAATCTATATTGTTGAATCTATGCTGCTTTACTCTTAAATGCATCAAAGGAACGTTTACAATGCTTCTTATATAGCATAGACGCAGCACGTATTGTGCCATTTAATTTCTTACCAGCAGGTGGCGACCTTTAACAAAGATTGAGCTAGTTAATAGGTATTCAGAAAGTGAAAGAAATAGGGTGATTTGTAACCTAAGTGATGTAAATGACCTCAGCCACTCTGACTCCTGGGAGTGGTACAAAGGACCCACTTTAGTCCATTGGAATGCATTACAAATCAGCATTTGAAACACCACTGCAATGTGTAAGATGACACAGGAGAAAAGTATATATTACCTAGAAACGCAAACATTTTGATGAAATATCAATGAAGGTTAAAACCGACAATGGAGTTGTTTAATATAGTGTGTGTAGACACACACTTTGCAATAATAACAGGCCCGTATAAAACTGCACAAAAGTGTTTCGGGATGCTTCTGTCTGCTTGTGTAGCAGGCGGACCTCCAGGGTGACCCATAACTCTTGTAATGATGAAAGGTGTGCTTCCTCAGCATTTCAGCCATGGCACATCTGGTACTTGTGGGGAAGAGAGGAAGACACTTCTTTGAAGTTCAAAGAGGGCAGACAGGACTCTCCTGGAGCAATTGTGTGCTGCTCTGTTACCCCTGTTGAAGGAACTGGATCTTACTTTAGAAAATTGGAATGTTTCTCTTTTTCAGGTGATGCATTATCTATAGGGCACTGTCTCTCCTATTCCCCACACTGCTCTTTATTTAGTAAAAGTCTGGAGGCAGTTCCTCAAGTGTCCTCTAGAGGGACCCTTGGTCTCTCAACTTTGTTCAACGTGTAGATATAAATATCCATAGAGATTCACTTTCCAGCCAGAGATTCCCAAAATCCCAAAGTTTCACACAATATCTGTAGATCTGAATCTTTTCCTCTTTCTCTTTCT